>CM076574.1:297758276-298344352 GCA_034641835.2 Pinus albicaulis
TAAGTGTACATTAATCAGCCAGGAGATTTTTAAGTGCACGGGTGAGATACCCATGTGCGCAAGTTGAAGAAGGCCCTTTATAGGCTAAGGTAGGCACTTTGCACATAGTACTCAAGGATTGATGAGTACTTACTGAAGCTAGGGTTCACCAAGATGGCAGCAGATCTGAATCTCTCTATTATTGCCTGTATGATAAATTTGATTTACTTATTTTGGTCCTGATGTAGATAACCACATTTTTAGAGGTTGTTCTCAGAAGTTCATTGTTGCTGCAAGAAGTAGGCAAGCAGCTATCATGAAGGACATTCACCATATGCATTATGTTTTGGATCTAGAAGTTTGGCAAGGTGCAAGTGAAGTCTACCTTGGGCATTGAATATTCTGAAGAGATTTTAGATCATAGATTGCAAAACCTTAGCAACTTCCTTGTTTCCAAATCTAAAGTTATCTGCTAACTTGTGTTCTGATTTGGTAGCTCTGTCTTTGTATAGGCAGTTGATTGATTACCTTATGCATTTTATGAATACTGGACCTTTCACAAGGTAGCCAAGTATTTGTATTGCAAAGAATATTTAGAGCCAATTTATGGTTGGACTCAGGCAAATTCATTGAAAAGGTACCAAACAAGTGCACAGATACTTGAAGGGCACAATTCATTATGGCATGAAGCATGTAAGGAATAGTCACTGCTACATGGATTTGTATCATTAGATTGGGCAGGAGATTCAAGCACAAGTAAGAGTACTTTGGGTTGGGGGTGATTCTCTAGTTCAGCAGGAAGCAGATGCAAGTTGCACTCAATTCAGCTGAAGTAGAGTATATGGAAGTGCCATCTACTTGGTTGTGACGCCATTGGGCTTTGCAAGTTAATTGTAGAGTTGGTTGTTCACATTGTTGGAGCTTACTGTTAACTATTGTTACAATCGGAGTTGCATCAGGTTCTCTGAGAATCTAATGTTCCATGATTTCTCTAAGTAAATTGATATCTGTTTCATTTCTTGAGAGATCAATTATGGAAGGGTGTTGTACTCCTTGATTATGTTCTAACCAATTTTCAGGTAGCTAACATTCTTCCAAAAACGCTAGCAAAGGGGACATCTGATATATTCAAAGAAAAGATGAGGCTGGTGCAGAACAAGTTCTTTGCAAAGAGGGAGTGCTATTTTCTCCTTTTTGGTCCAACTTGTTCCCCTCATGGTTGGGTGCACTTTTCTAGGGGAATATTCCTCTTATCATGAGGGAATTTCAGTTACTATTTTTGCCACTTGCAAGAGAATCTCTCAAACCTATAACAGAGTCCCTTATGCTTGTATGTAGTATGTACTATGGCACACTATTCTGAGAAAGATTTCCTCACACTTATGACACATTTATAAGAGGACTTACAATGGCTAAGGCACATTCCTTGAAGAGAGCTTCTGTGTACAAACATCCAGTTATTCACATTTCATAAAGGCTCACTTATTAGGTGCTATCTTTAGCATAGGCTGGGCTCTCCACTATGTGATATTCATTTGGATATGGAGTGCTCTGCAGTAGGTTGTGTAGTTTAATGATTGATTTTCCTAGTGTATGCTAGAAAGTTGAGAGAGGCTGTTTTGTTTTTAAATATTTCTTTTGGAGTGAATGTGGAGAATGCAACTGCTGTTACAGAATACCAGCATGCTGTCCATTACATTGATGCTGCATATATTAGATCTAATTGTTCTTTTATGCAGGGATGATCTTATCTCTTGATATGTGGTATCTACTCCTGTTTCCATTCAGCGCTTTTGTTTCTTTAGATCTGAAGCTTTCATTAGTTTTTCAGTGTTTCAGTTTTAGCTATATAATAAATTCTGAGTGCAGAACTGTGTTTCATGTCGATGTAAAATTACAACACGTTTCACACAACAACATGATATATATGTGTGAAATAATCATGGAGTACATATATTCCATTCAAAGAATGCTTTCGCCTTGCATTATCATGTGTTATGATAATAAACACCATTTTTCAGCAATGAGCATTAGCTGGATCAAAGAAAGTTGAAACAAACACAGTAATAAAGTCCAAGGGTGTCAATCACCCTTGTATATATTTTGGAAACTTCTTATACGTATTAGCTAACCTTTGTGTGGCCAAGTTGACTGTGGTTAGATTCCAGCCAACCTTGGTTGAAACTCAGCTGGTCTCTTACGCCGGCCTGTGACATAATGGATCAAATAGATATTCAAAATATAAATAGCAATGACCTGCCCAACCTCTTGGAAAATCAAGTACTGACTTTTGACTGAAAGAATCTCACTATTCATGACTAGTCTTTTAAATTTTGATGATCGTGTTATGGTCATCAGGAACAAGGAATGATGAATTATATATGGTGCAGTTCAATCTCTATAGTATGGTTTGTAGGACACCTTTTGTCTTTAGAATATCCTATGTAATAACTTAGTATTTCAAAATTATGCCATTGAATATGTTGGGAGAAATATCTTAAGGTAGTACTGGCATATTTCTTTGATTCCTCCGTTTCTTGTGTCTTTTCCATTTTTGGGCAAGATTGGCTTTATTATTTAAAAAGTTAAAAACAAGGAAAATTCATTTTAAGCAATTTGTTGGGGAAAAGCCACTGTAGTTCATTTGGTACCATCTGAGCATCTTGTTTTTTTCTTTTTCTTTTTAATATGTCATGCAGAATGTCACACAAGTTTCTGTACACATGAGAAATCTTTCACCTGGAAGGTTTGCTTATCAAGCGTCAAGGTTGGTTTCTGTTTCTTGTCATATTATATAGTTGATGTTTCTTGGCATGTTATTTTGTTTGTCTATTTACCTACTTTCAAGTCAGTGTCTACATTGTGTTTGACCATTACGGTAGCAGTTTGTCCATATGCAATCAATATTTCTGGTTTGGGAGTAATTTCCCAACTTTAATTATTTATGCTTGCAGTGAGCTTTCCAATGTACAAAAGAATGTATCTTTGCCAGTATCTCTGTCAGGAAGTCCATTAATGCAGTCACGGTCTCCACATCATAGAAGCGGCATTATGTCTCCTCCTATATCAACCCCACTTGTTAACTCTGGCTCTTCAACACCTTTGACTGGAGGTCATGGTGCTATCCCATTCCAAGTCAATGGAACTCTGAAACAGTCCACACACACAGATGAAAGTTTTGAAAATTTTCCAAGATCACCTAGTGGTGCATATATCAATGGGTCTTGTTTGAATAGCCCTTATCATGATTGTGGGCAAGATGCTTACCTTGGAACACATGCAGTCCAAACTCCAGAAGGCTCCCCTAGACGTCGAGATCAAATAGCAGAAAAGAGTGATATTCTAGGGAAAGCATTTGGTAGAATGATGAGGGAAAGCAATGGTGAGCTTCAAAGACAGTATGGTGGTCAAGTTGCATTAGCCGAACATGTATCCCAGCAGCTTCTCAAGATTCCATCCAAGCTCCCTGGAGTTGATTTTAGACCTGGTTCTCCCATGATAGGTCATGCAAATAGTCATGGCTACCGCTGAAGGTAGAAAAGGTTAAGTAGTTATTAATTCTATTTTCTTGTTCTCAATTTTTTTTACAGTAGAATTTGAGGCCTTATTGTTGTTTTCAATATCAGTTTGTCATTTCTTTGGTATTAATAAAAGATAAACTATCGTTCTTAGGCAGTTCTGCTTTGGCTTACTCCAGCAAGTGCGAGCAAGGAGCAGCAATGGTTGATGGGGTTCATGTGTGGAATAATTCTTGAACTGAAATTGTGAAATAATGTCCAAGATTTGTTGCTGTGCTGAGCTTGTTCAGTATACTGTATTGTTATTTTAGATTGGGATGCGAGGATTGGTGACATAATTTTCTTAAGCATAATGTAAGTTTTATTCTTTTGATCCAGCGTTTGTTTCAGGCATCTTGCTAATTAGATGAAGATTTGCAAATAGACATCTATCAGACATATTTAAGAATTGGTATGAACAGGCACACTTTTAACATGGCAACTTGCTTTGTTGCAGGAAGGAAGAGCATCTCTACATTAGATTCAGTTATTCTTATAGAAAGTTAAATATATGTGACCAGCGAGTCACTAATTATCCTGTAATCAGTGTATCAATGTCGCAAGCATTAAGAAACTGTATACGTAAGGTTTGTTTGTGGCAAGAAAGGAAGTTGGTTGACAAGGCAACTTTTCTTATAGTGGCCGGTTGTTTTCTTGTGGCCACTATTAAGAAGAGCTTGGAGCTGAAATAGAGTTGTCCAAAGTTTGGCTGCCACCAGCAACACGGGCAATAAGAGTGTTGGCCGGGCCTGCATTAGTTATAATTGTGTGAATCAAATTTGTTATATGTTGAAGAAGAAGAATGCATGAAAGCCCATGTTTTAACAAGTTTTTTAAAAGTAAATAATTAAGTGTATGAATGTCCGCTTAAAATCTCATTTATTTTAATCTATTAATATTTTACCTCAAGGCCAATCTTGTAATTCTACGACAACAGGGTTTTAGTGTTGTGTTTTTCTTTATAATTTTTTGTCATCTGCCAGAGGTATTTTCTCGTGTGTACAAAATGCTTGTCTGTAATGTTTGGAGCACTAAATTTTGTATGTGACTTGCATATATGGAACCCATGGAAAGTTTTATTATTTTTATTTTTATTGTGTTCAATTCTAGCAAAACAAAAATGTATGGACCACTCAACTTGAATGATATTTATAGCTAAAATACATTGTTAAACTCACCATAGCAGCAAGGTTAGCAACCAAATTTGGAGAAATATGATGGGTAGCTTTGGATGAAATATATGTGATGCAGGAGCATTCCTCCCCAAACAATCTTGTAATTTGAGTCTCCAGAAAGTCAAAGACGAGTTTCTTGTGTGAATGTAAATGGGTTTCTAGAAGGTAGATTTAATTAAATAATGGTTTCTGTTCTAGTTGATAGGGTTAAAGATCAAATTTATAAAGTAGTTGGAAGTTTCATGGAGGTCATTAGGATCTGGAAGCATCACCTTCTTTGTATAAATATGTAAACCTGTGGTCATATAAAGTATGGTAAAGGATTTTTAACACAGAAAACTGAGGCTTGCATAGCATCGTTATCAAGTAGCATCAGAGCAAGTTAATCTTGCGGAGGTTGAGGAAGAAAGAGATCAGAGTGGCATAGTGGAAGCGTGGTGGGAAAATCATACCAGTTTTGGATTGAGGTTTGTGAGAAGAAAGGAGTCTTCAGTAGTCTTCAATAAATATAATATTTGCAAATCCTTGTAACTGTGGTTGCAGTCTAGGGAAACATCATTTCTGTAACCTTGTCTGCACAGTTGAAACTTGACAGAGGTATTGTTGTTGTATTAAGTATGAATTTAATAGCATTTAAAACAAGCAAGTGTATTGAAACCAAAGCAGAGTTCCTTTTACAATAATATAACTGTTCTTCTTCCTACTTGGAATATATGGAGCCATGTTCTAAGTGTAATATTTGCAGAGAGGGATTGATGCCAATTATGTTCTACCTGTAACATTCAAGGAAGAGGTAATTCAAGCAAGGTTTGATCTGCCTGTAGCATCTGACAGAGAAGTAGGGTCATGGACCTTTAGGTTCTCTTCTTGATTGAAATTAAAACAAACTTTTAGTTTTTTTTTATTGAAATCATTGATTTTGGGATTGATTGACAGCGATTTGTGTAAACTCCAGTGTGAGCCTGCGATCTGGATAAATACCATCACAAGAAGTAATCATTTTTGTCACATTGTGTGTCAACTCCAAATTGTGGGCCAAAGGAAGAGTGGTGGTATCAAAACATTGGAGAGGAAAAAAAACCACATTGCTGTTCAATAAAATTTGTGGGTCTGTAGTGTCCAAACAAAGGATTTTATAAAGCACCACTGCCAAAAAGGATTGGATCGGGAGAAGGAAGAACCCTTTCCATGTTTGATCGCTGAAGGAATGTGTGAATACAGAATTGACACATAATACTGTCAATAATAGTTGAAAGAGGAATACCCTGACAGATGAGGAAAGCATAATGGTGAAATTCTGTCAAAGAGATGATGATGCTGATTGGAGCAGATTGGCGTAATGTCCCTTCCTAAATTATTTTGGAACAGGTTTAATTTCCACAATTTTGGGATCATTTTTGGAGGCTATGGGACCCACTCAATTTTGGTAAAGGACTTAGAAAGATAAGAGGAGGCCATATTATTTTGCTAGTGGAATGTGGGGGCCACCCACATAAGGAAAAACGCACTTCACTAAGCCAATAGTTCGAAATGCTTAGGGTGGAAGTCAAATGGGTAGGTGGAGGGGCCCACATGGGAAGGAAGGCTCACGAAATTATAAAAGGAGAAAGTTCAACCTCATTTGCTTCTTTTGGCACATCGAACTCATCTTAGTTGCTCGAGTTGCTTAGCCGGGTCACTTGTTGTTTAGCACGAGTTTTCCGAGTAGAGAACTCACCCTTTCTTTGGGGGACTTCGAGTGCCACCCTAGAGAGGTTGTCACACCCATCCAAAGGAGATCAGTAGGGGATTTTCAGTGCTTACACTCTGATTTTTCCCAGCTAGTGTGTATTCAAGGAGGACGCAGGAGGGACTCACATGTTAGTCATTTTTGTGCTCTTCCGAGAAGTAATTGCCGGAGGAATTTAGGGGAAGGAAACTTGGAGGTTTTGCAGGCATTTTGTGGAGTTTGGGAATAGGGGGAGATAGCTACATTCTGGAACGAATTTGTAGCTCTTGGGTCAGTGCAAAAGTCTCTCACTGTGCACACGTGGGAGTTGGAGGCTTGCTTGGTGAGGCTGGAACTTGCCGGGAGAATTAGGGAAACATTTGGGGAGTTAATCGCAGAATTTTTGGAGTATTTTGGGTGGAGTTTTTCTGGTGCATGGGAAGACATCACATTGCAGCAATCAGGGGAGAAGGTGGGGATTTTGGGGACTGAATTTCGAGGTCAAAACTTAGCCAAACCCTTTATGGGTTTTGGTGGGTTTTTCTTGAGAAGCTTGGGATTAATTCGGTGGAATTTTCTTAGCACCGGAGGAGGGGTTTTCAGTAGTATCTTTGCAGGAGACAGTGCAAAATTTCTGGGGCAGCGCAAAGCATCATTGGGACCACTGATAGCATCTCCGGCCCTGTCATTTAATCACCTTGGCTTTCCTACGTTTGCCATTGAGGAAAGCCCAAGTGCATTCCTTCCACATTATTGTACTATTGCTCGAGTTACATAATAAAATGGCTCAGCTGCTTTCATATTTCTAGTTTGTTGTGGGTGTGCACTAAAGTTTTAAATTTCCTTTTGTTGAATTTGCTGTTTGCTTTGCGTATCACTATTTTTCCTAGTTTGGAACACTACAGTGGTATTAGAGCTCAGATCTTGGCTCAGCCATGGGAGACTTTTCTATGAGTGAGGAGAACAGACAAATATCACCTACAGGAGACAGAGGTACCGGAGCAAGGAGAGGGAGTTAGAGATTACACCAGACGTTGAGGAGAATGGGAAGTTTGTCGTAGTAGAAGATATGGTGGAACCCAAGAGAAAGGAGGAGATGGCCTTTGACAACCTCTAGACGGCCCTGAGTGATCTAGCAAGGGGACAAAAAGAGATGTTAGATGAGATCAAGAAACAGAACTGGGACTGGAGCATCCACTGGGATTTCCTATTTGGGGAGACTTTTGGAGCCTCCCAACAGTATGACCACTCTTCACTAACCACACACCCACCAACCTCTAATGGGCCGACTACGATCACATTACCTTCTTTCTTGCCATCAACACCTAGTGAGTAGGGTGGATCAGATGACCAGATGCCCATGGGAGAGTATTTCAGGGTGTGGCAATCAATCCATGGGAGAAGATTTCAAGGAATCTCTATCTTTTATAGATTATTGTCAACTCAAGCAAAATGAGAAGGGAAGGAGTTACAGAGGCCAGGGCACGCAAAGCTCCGAGTTGTAGTGCACAATTAGGAGGATATATTTTCCCACATACGATGCCACTACCAAATTTACAACTCGTGCTTGGGTGGAGAAGCTGGATAACTATTTCTAGATCAACAGGCTGACGAAGGTGGAAGCCATTAAAATGGCTACCTTACATTTGGAGGAAGAGGCACACGACTGGTGGTTTCACGGCTTGTCCACTTTGGGGCATGACAATGTGACTTTCTATGAGGATTTCACGAGGAGAGTGGTGGAGCATTTTGATCGGAGGGATCTGGAGGCTCACTTCAGGGAGTTGACCCAACTTAGACATACGGGTCATCCATAGCACTATATATCAGAGTTGTTGAGGGTTTCAGTCATGGTGCCAGACTTTTCTGATGCTAGGAGGGTGTACACATTCGTAGAGGGGTTGCTTGAGCCACTGCGTGGACTGGTGAAATTACGCAAGCCTTCCACTCTACAGGAGGCCATCACCTGTACGAGAGACTTGCAAGGGGGTATCCCCAAGACCCGAGCACTTATCCCATCATGCACTCCCTACCCTCATAAAGGGAGTGATACTAGACCACCACCACAAAGAGAAGCCCAAGGGTGGGAGCAGCTAGATGAGGAGACTAGGAGAGACCTCAAGAGGAGGAAGTTGAGCTTTACTTGTCGAGAGCCATGAGCACCAGGCCATCGGTGCATAGCAGGAAAGGCCCATTATATCGAGGACTTATTGGACAATGATTAGGAGGATGATGTGGAGTTGGAGTATGGTGGGGGAGACAGTAAGGGTCTGGCAGAGAGGGGGCCACCACTACCACCACCACATGGGGGAGCAACTTTTACACCATCTAGGGGATTCCTTGCCTCTTTGTGTGAGGTTCCCAAAATTCTGACCATGAGGATCATAGGCACAATGTAGGGGTAGCATGTCTCAGTCTTAGTAGACACTGGGGCCACCCACAATTTCATTGATGCTCAGATGGTCCAAAGGAGGGGCATCACCAATGCAGAGTTGAGGGGTTTTCAGTTCTGGTGTCGGAGACAGGACTATGCAGTGCACTTGATATTTTCCCGGTTTGACAGTGATCATGGGGAGCTATTTGATGACAGGCCATTTCTTCGTGGTGGACGTACCAGACACTAATATAGTGATGAGTGTCTAATGGTTATACTCCCTTGGCTGAGTCACCATCGACTAGAGGAAACTAGAGATGGAGTTCACCAGGTCAGATGGAAAGCTAGTAGTTCTTTGGGGTATGCATTCATATCCTCCATAGACAGTCTCGACCCACAAGGTGGAGGCAGATTTGAGGCATGGGGACATAGTGTGGGCATTAGAGCTGAGGATTTAAGAGGCTTGGGCACAAACCAAGCCACCACACCCAAACATACAAGCCATACTGGATAGATACTGGATAGTTTTTGGAGACATACCACTGGGACAACCACCAGACAAGGGGTTCGAGCACACCATAGAGTTGGAGCCTGGTGTGCAGGCAATCATCACCACCTCTTATAGGATCCCAAGGCCTATAATGTAATGTCCCTTCCTAAATTATTTTGGAACAAGATTTATTTCTACATTTTGGGGGCCAATTTTGGTGAAGTCGAGGCACATTTAATTTTTATTAGAAGACTTAGGAGTTAAAAGCAAGTTAATACTACTTTATGTTGTTTTGCTGGTGACATGTGGGGACCACCCACAAATGAAATACCCACTCCCTAAGTAACTAGTTCTAAATGTATGAGTGGGAAAGTGTTGGCTTGGTGAGGAACCCATGAAGGAAGAAAAGGCAGGAAGAAAGGCTCCACGAAAGTTATAAAAGGAAGGAAGCTCACTTCATTTGGTATTCTTGGCTTATCGATTTTGTCTCTGTTTCTCGAGTTGTTTGGCCGAATCACTTGTTGTTTAGCAAGAGTTTTCCAAGTGGATAATTCACCCTTTCTTCAGGGGACTTCGAGTGCCCCCTAGATAGGTTCATCCACTGTCATTCGAGGGAGTTTCATAGAGAGATTTCCAGCATTTGTATTCAGTTTTCTTGTTAAAATTGAAAACTAGGGCCAAACTCTACCTTATACAGCTCATATGATGGAGATGATATTTTTATTGGATTCCTCTTTTCAAGAGATGCAAGATTGTTCTAAAGATCATCTTGTTTGGATAAGTAGAAGTGTGATTTTGAATTTATTATTCATACGTGTAAATTTTCAAGGTCGACCAGAATCAAATGTAGGCTCATAAAGTCCAATAGATGTATCTCCACACCCTTAGCGAATTGTATAAATAAGAGTGACCTTTTCCTCATTTTGGACAGCACTCACTCATCACATATTTCTCTCCTCTCCTCATTGGTTCGTATAATACTTGGAGCAGCTCCTCTTCTCTTCGCATATGTGGTAGGAGGTCGAAGTTTTCTAGGTAAAAGTATAAGATAGATTTCAGAATTTTTGGACAATGTTGACTGAACCTCAACCCTTCATCTTTGACTGCGGTTTTCAGGCAGAAAATCCGATTTCTAGAGGTTGCATTCATTGGCACAAAAATCAAGCCATTTGGAGCAGTTTGACCGAGGTTGACTTCATGTTGAATTCAAGTTTGACAGCAGATTTTATAGCAGTGCTGGCTAGGTTTGACTTGACTGTTATGGGTTGACTTTCTCTCTCTTGGAAGGACGAATTTGTTTGTTGTTGACCAAGCTACTTGGAGGACATTTTGGAGCCCCTTTGACCAGCGTTGACATTCTGGTTAGGGCTGCAATTGACTGCTGATTTTGACAGGATTTTTTTGGGCAAGTTATTTTGATATTCGTACTCTCTCTCGTTGTTGAACTATTGAAAACTAATAGGAATAATTTGATCAAAGGGTTTTCCCCACATTGGGGTTTTTCTGTGGCATCCACCAAATATTGTGTCCTCTTGTCTTGACTTGCCTTTTGCTTATTGTTCATGTTCTATCTGCATTTACTATCAATGTTATTGTGATTGCTAATTTGGAAATTGATATTGGGCTAATAAGGAAAATTGAAGTAAATTGCTCTTAAGCATAGAACATACCATTGTTATCTAAAATTAACATGGTATTAGAGCCCAGGTGAAGACAAAGCCCAAGCAAGAGTGAGAAAAGCAATCACTGAGATCTGTTGGACAAGGACAAGAGTCAATGGCTTCCTCACCTTACTTCAAATCCGAGGACAAGCTCAATGATAAATCTGATTATCATGCATGGAAGATGTTTCTAGACTTAAGTTTGGAAGAGAACGATGTCATGGATTATGTGCAGGGAAAGATTGATGAGCCTCCTTCAAATGCACCAGATGCCACTAAAACAAAGTACAAGAAAGGTGAGGTCAAAGCTAAGAAGATCATCGGGGATTCCATTCAAAAGAATTTGGTTGCTTACATTTCCGAGTTGGGCACATCTAAGGAGATGTATGACAAGTTGGTTAGCATGTTCAAAGCTAGCAACACAAACCAATTTCTCTTTCTCAAGAACAAGCTAAAGGACGTCAAGATGGATAGAGGGGAATCCATCCAATCCTACTTCATGAGGATTACCGAAATAAAAAATGATCTTCTATCTATTGGAGAGGTTATTGTTGATCGAGAGCTCACCCTTATTGCACTTGGAGGTCTTCCCTGAGCATGGGATGTATTCAATACCACTATACTCAACAATGATAGGATTCTAGGTTTTGATGAATTGTTGACTACATGCACTCAAGAAGAAAGAAGGATGATAAAGAGAGACATGCCTTCAAATGTTGATTTGGGGTAGCATCGAATGTGTCGTAAGTCTCAAATTTTGTGGAGAGACTTAGACACATGTATTCTAAATAACCCAGAAAGCGCTTGGTGAAATTCCACTCGGATTGTATTCTATAGAAATAACTAATTATTTTTAAAGGGACCCTAAGTCAAAACATAGGAAAATAAAACAATTAAAGTGTATTAATAGAATAAGAGTGAGAATGATCTAGAATAAATGGATCAAGTCAAAAGTTAATCCATTCTTTTTTTTTTCTACCAATATTCTACAATTGATCCATTCTGTTTTGTCTAGCATGTTTCCTGTAACATGTTTGGGAGGATATTTACTATGTTATTTTTGTGGATGACTTTTTCTCGCAAAACTTGGATCTATTTCTTAAAGAAGAAGGATGAAGTGTTCAAGTGGTTATGCTCTTTCAAAGCCTTGGTTGAAAATCAAACAGGGAAGAAGATCAAAGTAATGAGGACCGATAATGGAACCGGATATGAGTCAAATGAGTTCAATGACTATTGTAGAGAAGTTGGCATTAAGAGAGAGACCACTATTGCATATACTCCTGAGCAAAATGGATTTGTCAAAAGGAAGAATCAAATCATCATTGAAGCTACTCATGCCATGCTTCATGACCAAAGTGTTTATGGGAAGAAGCTTCCAATATTGCCATGTACATTCAAAATAGATGCCCACATCAATCATTGGACTCCGAAACTCCCGAATAAGTTTTCAACAGTAAGAAACTTGATGTTTCTCAATTCATAATTTTTGGTAGTCCCGTGTATTTTCATGTGCTGAAATAAAAGAGAAGCAAGTTGGATGCATCCGAGAAGAAATGAACATTTGTGGGCTATAGTGAAAATTCAAAGGCATATAGAATCTATGTGCCTCATCAAAGGGAAGTGGAAATATGTCATGATGTCACCTTCGATGTGTTGATTTTGGTAGCATCCGAAAGTGATCTAAGTCTCAAATTTGGTGTGGAGGCTTGGACACCAGCATTCCAAAGAACTCAGAAATCGTTTGTGGAAATTCCACTCGGTTCATGTTTTATTAAATAATTAATTATTTTAATGAAGACCCAAAGTCTAAACTTATGGAAATTAAATAATTAATGGATATTAATAAAACATAGTGTGAATCTTCTAGAGAACGAAGATCAAGTCAAGATTTAATCTTAGCCATTGATTAGACTTCCAATCTGCGTCGTTGATTTGTCAATGAGAAGATTATAAAATAAGGTTTGAGGGTTTGAGGGTCATTTGGAAAGCAAGTCGGGCAAACACTTAGTAACCCGAGGGAAGTTGGTTCTCAGAGCATAGAATTCAATTTCAGAGGGAGAGTTGTAAGGCAGAGGAAGCAGAGGGCTTCAAGAACGGTCAAAACTCGAGGAAGAAGGAAGTAGAAGAGAATAGAGGTAGCACAGAGGGACAATGCAGCAGTGACGCAGTCTCACACAACCTTTGTGCAGAGGACGCAGAGGTGACGTAGTGAGGGATAGAGCGCCTCTTGACTGTCAGAAGTTCTCTAGAGATTAAGAGGAAAATTATCTCATGTGTCTTCCTGTAGTTTCTCACTTATTTTTCTAGTCATTCCTTGTAAAGAAATTGTTGTTGAAGATTAATATATAAACCCTCATTTTCTGCACCGATTTTCCCACATTGGGGTTTTCCGGGGACACTTGTCCAAAAATAATTGTGTTGATGTGATTGGTTCTTGTGCTTGTATTCTATGTTCTTTTCTTTATATGTATAAATGTGATAGCTGCAATAGAATTTATTTCAAAAATTACTAAAGGGTTTTTCATAAATAACTTATTGTGAAAATAATTAGGATAAATAAATTTGTAATTGCAGTATAGTTTCAGAATTGAAATGTTCACGTGGTATCAGAGAAAAGATCAAGGAACGAGATTGGAGATTCTGCAATGGAATGAAGTCTAGATGTCATTGTAGCAGCAACTCTGAAGGGTTGACGCAGTTCTCCAGAGAAAACAGAAAGCATGGAAGAAAGGATGGATCACGACATCTCTGTATTGGCTTCCAGATTGGAAGAAGAATTCACTAGTGCATCAAGCTCTGCTTCCTCAGAGGTTTGGTATATTGATAGTGGATCTTCTGCACATATGACAAGTGTTAAATCGAGCACAGTGGAAACTAAATAAATAGTCAAATCCACACACAACATAAAACATGAAAACAAGAAGATTTAACGTGGTTCACCCAACCAATCTGGGCTACGTCCACCAAACAGAGGCATCGGCAATCTCATTCATCAATAGAAGAATACAATAGCAGAATTGCTCATCTGCAATTCTCTTCCATTCACCTCACATCCCTCATGCTCATTTGCCTCTACGGGCTTACATTTTATAGCTGGGAGTAGAAACTGAATCATAAATTCAATCACAACAAAATAGGATGCAATAACTCCACATCAGGATTAGATGGAGTCAATTTAGCAACAAATCCTATTGTTGTCATATTCATGATATTTTCTCCAAATTTAATTAAAAGAAATCTCAACAATCTCCACCTTGACAACAATTAACCTGATACCTTGTTCCATTATTATTTTTTTATCTTTTCTGCAAGCCAAGAGAAGCTAGACACCATCGTAGCTTCTCTAATAAAACTGGTTTCATGAACATGTCTGCACAATTTTCCTTTGCATGCACTTTTTCAAGAGAGACTCCCCATTCAGTGATAACCTGTCTTATAAAATTGTATTTGATAGGTATATGCTTTGATTTAAAATGATAAACCGGATTTTTAGTCAAGTGAATTGCACTTTGACTATCACAAAATAACTTGATGTTGTCCTGCAACCTACGAAACTCACCAAACAAACCTTTCAACCAAACCGCTATGTATTCTGCTTTTGTAGTGGATAAAGCAACAATGTTTTGTAGCCTTGACATCTAGCTTATAGCTCCACCTGCAAAAGTACAGACATATCGTGAAGTTGACCTTCTCTTATCCAAATCACCTGCAAAATCGGAATCAACATATCTGCAAAAAAAATCACTACTTCTGTTATAAGTGATACAGTAATCACTTGTGCCTCTCAGATACCGAAGCACCCATTTCACTGCTAATCAGTGTTCTTTTCCTGAATTTTCCATATACCTGCTGACAACCCCAACTGCATGTGAAATATCTAGTCGTGTACAAACCATCGCATACATCAAACAACCTACTACATTGGCATATGGAATTCGAGACATATATTCCTTTTCTTCATTTGTGTTAGGACATAAACTTGAAGAAAGCTTAAAATGGGAAGCTAAAGGGACTGAAATAGGCTTCACATTGTTCATACCAAACCTTAAGAGTATTTTCTCAATAGACTTCTTTTGTGATAGCCATAGCGTACCATTGCTCCTGTCTCTGAAAATCTCCATGCCCAAAATCTGTCTTGCTGCTCCTAGATCTTTCATATCAAACGTCCTAGCCATCTGAGCCTTTAACCTGTTGATCTTTGTTATGTTTTTGCTTGCTAAAAGCATATCGTCAACATATAACACTAAGATAACGAACATGCCATTACTCAATTTCTTAAAGTAAACACAATGATCATATTCAATTCTTATATAATTTTGACTCATCATGAAAGAATCAAATTTCTTGTACCATTGTCGAGGTGACTGCTTCGGACCATACAATGATTTCTTGAGCCTGCAGACAAATTTCTTGTTGCGATTTTGAACAACCCCTTCAGGTTGTTCCATATAAATCTCCTCATCTAAATCTCCATGTAAAAATGCAGTTTTAACATCTAGTTATTGTAATTCTAAATCAAGTAAAGCAACTAATGCTAACACAATCTGAATTGAAACAATTTTTACAACTGGTGAAAATATCTCATGAAAGTCAATTCCTGCTTTCTGAGAAAAACCTTTTGCGACCAGCTTTGCTTTGTACATGTCTTCTGTATCATCAACACCCCTTTTCAATTTGTAAACCCATTTACATCCCACAGTTTTTCTGTCTTTAGGAAGTTCCACTAGATCTCTTGTGGCATTATTGTCCAATGGCTTCATCTCATCCTTCATAGCTTCTTTCCACTTATTACTGTTAGAACCTTGTACAGCTTCCTGATAACACAAAGGTTCATCATCATTAGCGGTTAAAACAACTGAAGTAACATAATCATCATACCTTTTAGGAGGACGTCTCATTCTCGTGGACCTCCTTAAAGATGTTTCTGGTTCTTCCACAATTTGCTGATTATTATCTGTAGGAACTTCTTCATGATTTACATTTGAAACATGTTCATGATCTGCATCTGAAACTTGTTCATGATCTACATCGAAAACTTTTTCATCTGGACTATCATCAGTAGTTGAACTGGTTTCAAACTGAATATGTTAAGACTTAGGTACATTATCATGTTTCAATTTATCATCTACATCTGGATTCTTTTAGGAGGACGTCTCATTCTCGTGGACATCCTTAAAGATGTTTCTGGTTCTTCCACAATTTGCTGATTATTATCTGTAGGAACTTCTTCATGATTTACATTTGAAACATGTTCATGATCTGCATCTGAAATTTGTTCATGATCTACATCGAAAACTTTTTCATCTGGACTATCATCAGTATTTGAACTGGTTTCAAACTGAATATGTTAAGACTTAGGTACATTATCATGTTTCAATTTATCATCTACATCTGGATTATTGAGTGAAGATTCATTGAATTTAACATCTCTGTTAATGATGATCTTGTGAGTAGTAGGATCCCACAACCTATATCCCTTAGTCCCATCACCATATCCAACAAAGATATATCTTGTTGATTTAGGATCTAATTTAGAATGTTGATGTTTCGGAATTAGAGCATATGCATCACAACCAAAAACTTTCAGTTTAGAATAATGACGACGATGACCTTTCCATACCTCTTGAGGAATTTTGCATCCTATTGCAGTTGATGGTGATCGATTTATCAAATAACAAGCCGTAGATACTGCTTCTATCCATAGTTCCTTCTGCAAATTGGCGTTACTAAGCATACTTCTTGCTCTCTCTAAAAGAGTCTTGTTCATGCATTCAGAAACTCCATTTTGCTAAGGAGTATATATAGTCATTTTATGTCTTTCGATCCCAGCTTCCTTGCAATAATTATCAAATTCCTTTGAAGTAAACTCACCACCATTGTCAATTCTTAAACATTTAATGATTCTTCCAGTGATGTTTTCAACTAATGCTCTAAACTGTTTGAAACTTGTGAATACATCAGACTTTTTCTTTAACATATAGACCCACAATTTTCTAGAAAAATCATCAATAAAAGATACAAAATATGACGATCCTTCATATGAGATTGTAGGAGATGGACCCCAAACATCAGAATGGATATAATCAAGGATTCCCTTACTAGTATGTTTCCTAGTTTTAAACTTCTGCTTGCTTTGTTTCCAAAATATACAATGTTTGCAGAAATCTAACTTAGAAGATTTTAAACTAGGAAGTAACTTACGATCAGATAAAAATTTTAATCCTCTTTCGCTCATATGGCCCAACCGTTGATGCTATAGACGAATAGAATTACTATCGTTTTCAAATACTATAGAAGCACGATCTGAATTTGTTCTTCCTTCTAACTGAAAAATATTTCCAACCTTCTTTTCTTTCATTACTAGTAAAATTCCTTTATAAACTTTCATTACTCCACCTTGAATAAGGGTTTTATATCCATTTGTGTCTAGTACTACTAGAGAAATGAGGTTTTTTCCTGAGTTCAAGCACGTGTCTTACATCAGTTAGGATTTTATTTGTCCCTTCAAACATTTTAATCTGGATGCTTCCAATTCCCACAATATTACATGAGACATCATTTCCCATGTAAACAACTCCATCATTGATTGGTTTATAAGATTTAAACCACTCTCTATGAATGCACATGTGATTTGACGCACCAGAATCTAACAACCAATGTTGATCATGATTAGACAAACTAACTGATAACACTTCATCACTCATACCTGAAACGGATGCCGAACCTGGATCTGTCATGTTTTCTTCTTTCTTCTCTGTCGAAGAGTCTCCTTTGGATGTTTGTTGTCTCTTCCAACAGTCCTTCTTCAAATGTCCCGATTTTCCACAAAACCAACACTTTACCTTACTCTTCTTCCCTTTCGATTTTGACCGCGAGTTGTTTTGCTTACTGAAGTGTCTTTCTTTAGAATGACCTCTAACCATCATTGCTTCTGATGTAGAGGTTTTTGAATTTGACATTTTCCTTGTTTCTTCAGATAGCAAAGCTCCAACAACATCATCAAACTCAAGGGTTTCTGATGAACTAAGACTTACAGAAGTAACAAAATGATCCCATGACTCGGGCAACGAGCATAATAAAGTTACAGCTTTATCTTCTGAATCAAATTTTACTTCTATACTTTCTAACTGCACCAAGAGAGTATTAAAGGTATTCGAATGATCAGTTATCATCGTACCTTCCTTCATGCGCAAGCTGTACAACTGTCTCTTCAGAAGAATCCAATTTGTTAAGGATTTTGTCATGTACAATTTTTCAAGCTTTGTCCACAAACCAGCAGCAGTTTTCTCTGACATGATGTTAAGCAAAACATCATCCGCCAAACACGATCGAATGCCGCTCAGTGCTCTGTCATCCATGTCACTCCATTCGTCATTTGTCATGGCGAGAGGTTGTTTGGCTTTTCCCAAAAGCGCCTTCGCCACACCTTGCTATACGAGTAGATCGTGCATCTTCACTTTCCATATCTCCAAGTTGTTTTTCCCATTGAACTTCTCAATCTCAAATCGAGCACTTTGAGTTTTTGCCATATTGAGTAGCTTGTGTAAAAAAATCTCCAATTTCAAATCTTAAATGAAGATTTTATTTTAATCAAAAGTATTAATTTTGATTAAAAAATGCCCTTTAAAAAAAAATATGCATTCCTTTTGCACATTCCACCTCCAAAAAAGCTTAGTCCCAGACCCTAGGCGCTAGGGCCTACACAAGTGCATATTGCAAAAAATTGATATACAAAGTATCGATTTTAAATGGCATTATAACAAAAAAACTTCATTTAACATTTCAATACATATCGATTTACAATCGATATACAATATGCATGTCATATACCAATCGATTTAGAAAGAAGCCACCACCGTTCAACAAACTACCACCGTTCAACAGCCCACTTGTCAAAGTTAAAGTTAACGCAATGGTTTTTCAACATGAAAAAAAAAACAATTTAAGGATACCTCACCGTTCAACACTGCCAGTTTACGATTTTATGTGGGCAATCCACCATTCCACCGCACGCAGCCTTAAGGCGCAGTCAATGACTTCTCCAAACTCGGCTTTACGTCCACGGATTCTCCACCATGCAGCAGCTCGAATTCAACAGGTCGCTCGACAATTTAGCTCACAACGGCTATCAACAACGTTTATGGCACTGTTAAATTATTAACAAGGGTACTCAAATCAACAGCGGCTCTGCTCTCTGTGTATGCAGCGTGTGTAGCGTTCTGAATGTAACGTAGCTCCAGCTCTCGTTCTCCATGTAACGCAGCTCGGCATTTCAACAGTCCACGGTTCCGGAATGTAACACAGCTCTAGCTCTCGGCCTGGTAGCTCGGCAACCCACAGCACACGAACTTGGCTTCTCCTGCAGTCAAGTTTCTTGGTCACGTGATGGTTATTTCGCTGTCTCAATCAGCAGCCTGCAACTCTCAATGACAGAGGCTCCGATACCATCTCCCGGCCCAATGCATAGACTCACAGTTGTTACTGCGCTAACAGCCACGTTAAGCACAGTTACGGCTCAGCAAATAGACTTAACAGTCTTTCACTCGATACCAACGTAGCAGACCCTCGCCTTATCCACTGTAGCCACGCATTCAACCTAAAAAGCTCTGATACCAATTGTTAAATCGAGCATAGTGGAAACTAAATAAATAGTCAAATCCACACACAGCATAAAAAATGAAAACAAGAAGATTTAACGTGGTTCACCCAACCAATCTGGGCTACATCTACCAAACAGAGGCATCGGCAATCTCATTCATCAACAGAAGAATACAATAGCAGAATTGCTCATCTGCAATTCTCTTCCACTCACCTCACATCCCTCATGCTCATTTGCCTCTACGGGCTTACATTTTATCGCTGGGAGTAAACACTAAATCATAAATTCAATCACAACAAAATAGGATGCAATAACTCCACATCAGGATTAGATGGAGTCAATTTAGCAACAAATCCTAGTGTTGTCATATTCATGAGATTTTCTCCAAATTTAATTAAAAGAAATGTCAACAACGAGAATACGAGAATTTTTCTCAAGCTATCAAGAAGAACAAATGAACTTCAAGATCACCATGGGGATGAAGGCGAAATGTACCCCTATTGGAAGAGGTACCATAGTTTTTCAAACTAAATTTGGGAATAAGCTTCGGGCTACCAATGTGTTGCATGTGCCTGGGTTGGGGATGAACTTACTCTCTGTCTCTCAACTACAGAACAAGGGCTATGACGTATACTTCATTGGAAAAAGAGTAGATGTCAAACACCCAAGTTAGAAGAAGAAGGCACAAATCAGAGTCAGGAACAACAAACTGTATAAGTTGCAGCTCGAATATCCAACGACACTGATAGGCAACAGTAGTGAGAAGGATTTGAATGAGCTATGGCACAGAATGATGGGGAACTTACACCATGAGGCTCTAAGAATTCTCAAAGAGACCATCACCGGAGTTCCAGAACTGAGCACCCAGCGAGATGATGTATGCAGAGGATGCATACTAGATAAGTACGCCAAGGAAGCTTACCCCAAGAGAAAAAATAGGGCTAAGAGTGTGTTGGTATTAATACATTCATACATCTGCAGACCTATGTCCCACAGAGCTCTTAGTTGTGTCAAGTACTTCGTCACCTTCATTGATGACCATTCCAGGAAATCTTGGATCTACTTTCTAAAGACCAAGGATGAGGTCTTTGATCGATTCAAAGAGTTTAAAGCCCTGGTTGAGAGTTCGGCAGGAAAGAAGATACAAATATTGCAGTCAGATAATGGTGGAGAATATATTGATAAAAACTTCACTGAGTTCTGTGCAAGGGAAGGCATCAAAAGAGAGTGGACCACTCCATATAATCCAAAGCAGAATGGAGTAGTAGAAAGGAAGAATAGAACTATTGTTGAAGCAGTGAGGGAAATGTTGTATGATCAAGATATGCCCAAATTCCTGTGGGCAGACATGCAATACAATTATGTGTGTTCAAAACAGGTTTCCTCACAAGGCACTAGGTAAGATTACACTAGAAAGTGTCTGTTAAATTTGGACAACTAGGTCCAAACTTCGAGTTGTGCTCAGATGACGATCCCAATATTTTTATTGAATTCCTCTTTCGGAGAGGTGTAAGATTGATCTAAAGATCATCATGATCGGATGAGCAGAACATGTACTTTGAATTTATTCCACTTATGTGCTAGGTCGGCCTAGAATATAATATAGACTTAAATGTCTTAAAGGACGTGTCACACACCCCTAAAGATACCTATATATTGGAGAGACTTGAGTTCGTTATACACACAATGTGTGGAGGATTTTCTTCTCTCTTAATGGCAATGGAGTTTTGTTCTTGGTGCTGTGTCTTTGTGGAGTATTCTTTGTCTGGGTTGTCTTGGGGTTGTGTGACACACTTGGCTGAATGACCTATTGGAGACTTTGTTGGTTGAAGCATCTTGCTGATCCTTGTAATGCCATCATTCTTCTTCTTTGTTGGCTCGTCTTCCATCGATCGATTTACTTGTTCTATCTGCTTCATATTGTGTGCCCTAATCTGAAATTGCATAGAACATGTTCATAAATTAACATGGTATCGAAGCGAAGGTGAAGATAAAGTTCAACTTGTGTTAAGAGCAATCACTCACACTTCAGAAAGACTCGTTGGAGGTGAAATTCTTTGCCCTAACCGCAACAAGGAAAGATAAGACAACGTGGGTTTTTGAGGTCTGTTTTAGGGCTATCTTGAAGACCGAATTACTATGAGGGGAGGCCGAGGCAGCAAAGGCTATTTCAGCCTACATAAATGTGTCTTGGGTGTGGTGAATAGCAGTGTATGATGCTGTAGGTGGGTTGTAGTCCCTACCTCATCCTTAGAGACAGCATGGACAATTTTTTTACCGGCAGCTAATCTTCAGTATGGACAATTTGTTTACTGACAGCTAACCCACGTATTCATTTCTTCACCTCTCTACATCCGTTTGTGTTGCTAACCCATTGCAAACCTGGGGCTTCTGTTTGGGATTTGGAAATTACGGGTTCAGTTTACATGAACAAAATCTCACCGTGAACATCAACAGAAGAGAAGAATGTCTAGAGTCTGGATTTCTGTCGTTAGAGGCATCGCTTTAATTATGGGCATCACATTCTGCTTACATTGGCAGCATATTGCAACATTGGCATTGCTTCATTTCAATGACGAGCGAAGAACCAACATTTCTGATTCCTCAATGCAAATGTGTTCCATGCGACAGTTTTGCGTTTGTGTTCGTTTCATACAAGAGTTGATAAGGGAAACACATTTGGCATCGTATATCAAATAGTGTCGTATGGTATCGCATGGCATCACGTTTTTTTTTTAGACTCGCTCTGTAGCACAATGAATTTTTTTATGTCTCTCGCACATATCTGAGCAGCTCATGGCATCACATAGCATCGTATGGCATCACATGGCATACCTTCAGCATCTTATAGCATCGCATAAGAGAGAAACAAATCTTCAAGTCACAAAGATCACAAAGGTGAGCCTCTAACTAAAAAGTAGCGTGCCCTCTTTTCTCAAGAACAAAAGCAATGCTCTCTCGGCTTTACATCTGAAGGGGCTGCTCTGGCAGCAACAACGACGCCGTGAATCTTTGTCACAAGCTATTTTCTGCTTTACTATTTCTCTTGTGCTCTTCAAACCCTTGCCGCAAATGTATCTTTGTTCATCACAATTCGCCTGATTTCGTGAGTCGAGGAAGAGATCACCAAATCGAAGGCTATTCAAAGAAATTTAAGAACGGAGAAGTACTTAGAATTCAACGAAAATGGTGCACAATGCTTACGATTCAAATCAACTAGTGAAGGTTTGCCCTGCCAAGATTGAAAGCGTGGGCTCATGGGGATGTCGACTCCTATTTGGATGCATCGACGGTTCTCTCGGAATCTACGTGCCAGAATCCATGTCCAGACAGAACATACCATCGGATCAGAGCGATGGAAGTGGCATTATAACCGAGGCATATGTCTTGGAGAGAACCATGGTTGGATTTGCGAAGAAGGCGGTGATGAGCATGGATGTGCTCCATTCGCAAAGACTGCTGCTTTCGCTGTCGGATGCGATAACTCTTCACAGGTTGCCAGAGTTTGAGGGAGTTGCCTACATCGAGAAGACCAAGGGCACCTCCCTTTATGCTTGGGATGACAAATTCGGTTTTTCTGTGTAAAAAAAAAAAAAAAGCTTATTCATCTATCGGTATGATGGAATGTATGTATTTGTTTCCTCTCTTAGCATTCCTAGGCATCTCAACTACTCAATTTGAGCCAGCAGATGCTCGAAGGTGTTTTTCCTTGCTGGGATGAAGCTTCTTACAAGGTACAATATTAAAATACCCACGCTTTGGATGTTGATGTAGTAGTTTTTGTAAGTATTATTGTGATAAATTTGTTAGCTAAAAAAGGTAATAGTTGAAATGTATTAAAAGGCATATGCAACTGAAGTGGAAACATAGTAACTATGAGGTTGGCTTGTAAAATGAATTTGAAGGGAGCATCCACCCTTGTCCTCTTGACCTGTATCTTGATATGAAAAAGTTGGTCGTCTCCTTCTCTTTTCTCTGGTGGAGGCTGCTCATATTTCACCCCTTTTTTACTGTTGTTGGTCTTGTGTAATATATATTTGTGATAAACTGTCTACCTAGAAAAGGAATCTGCCTTCTTCCACCTGTCTTTAAACCATAGGCCAAAGTTCTAGTACAAAAATGGGTAGTGTCAGCCTTTTGTACATGCTCAACATGGGTTTTGTTGCATCTCTGGTGATGTCAGTGACGATAAATGAGAATGGAAATGACAGTGAACGCTATGGGCATCAACACTCACAGAAAGGAAGTAAGAATGTAATCTATGATTATATGTCATTTTCATTATGATAGTGACATAGACAGTCATACCTATGTTTACAAAATTCATATTAGCAGTAAAAGTGTGATAGTAACCTTAACTTAGGAAAGTTTCCATCATGAACAACATAGGAAGGAGGATCCTGTGGAGATGAAGCCATAGTCCTCTAGGCAGCTGTTGGAGTGTTTAGGGCCTTAAAAAAATCTATGGGTTATGACAGAGAATGTATAACCTCACCATATGATAGCTGGCAGAACCTATATTTGTGGTACCTTCAGAGGCATATGGAAAAATATATAACCATGAAGATTGATATCTCCTATGATAAATAATGCTATAGCATCACTGAAATCAATGATATGACAGTATATGATACATGTCAAGATGCATGACAGCTATATGACAGTGTATAGCTATGATTCTTGATGGCTTTGACAGTGGGAGAATAAGCCTCAAGCCCCTGAGTGCAAAACTCCTTTCCAAGTTGGTGTATGGATGTTCTCATTTAAAATAGATGTCTTCTCTCACAAGAGAAGTTGGCATTAAGAGGGAGAATACAACTATATGTGCTCCTAAGCTAATATCTTTGCTGAAAGAAAGAAGACCCTCATGGCTCAATGATATATGGCTTCAAGGGGCAAGTTCCGGAAAATAAGAAGCCATATAAATACCAGAGGTATCTATATGCCATGAGTACATCATGAAGAAGCTGTTAAGCATCAAATCTGTAAGGGTGCTACACACAAAGAATATGAGCCCATTATGAAGGATGACGTCTAGGATATGGTCCAGAGACCGAAGGACAAAGCTGTTGTCACCTAGATATAAGATCAAGCATGGATCTGATAGAAAATGTGTTGCCTGAGACTTCTCTAGGACGGCACTGACTATTATTACACCTGTAATCTATTATTACCCTTGCTGCTATGCAAGGACAAAATCTTCATCAGATGGATGTGAAGATCGCTTTCCTGCATGATGCGATAAAGGAAGAGGTGTATGAAGAGCAACCTTTGGGATTCAAAGTCCAGGATCGAGACACCCATGTTTGCAGATTAGCTAGCCCCCAGGGCTTGGTACGAGAGGATAGATAGTTGATGAAGCTGGGCTTCACTCGTAGTAATGATGATTCAAACCTTTACTTCAAGGTTGATAGAGAAAAGCCTCTCATTCTGGTTCTCTATGTGGACGATCTCTTCCTGATAGATGTGGCCTTCTCATTCATCAGTGTAAGAGGGAGCTCACTTTTGAGTTCGAGATGAAGGACCTAGGACTGATGCATTATTTCGTAGGCCCGAAGGTGTGGCGGAGACTTGGCAAGATTTTCCTTCCTCAAGGAAAATATATTGTGAAGCTTCTAGAAAGATTTGGTATGGTGGACTATAAGTCCGTGTCGACATCGATGGAGTTCAACTTTAAGAAGTTGAGTGGCAGCGCTATTGGGCCTGTGCTAGCAAATCCTATTGAGTATCATTAACTCGTAGGGGCCTTGATGTTCTTAGGGAACATCCATCTGGACGTATTTTGTGCAGTGAACACCTTGAGTCAACACATGGTTGATCCTCATAACATTCACTGGGTTGGTGCCATGGAACTCTTGAGATATCTCTGGGGCACGATAGACCATGGGCTGAGATACACTGTCGGGAGTGTGACACTCCATGGATATATCGATTTCGTTTGGGTTGGCAGTGTGGTGGATCACAAGAGCACATCTGGATGTTGCTTCACACGTAGACCTGCTTTGGGCAGGAACCTGAAGTCGATAGCCATGAGCACTGCTGAAGCCGAATACATTGCAACATGTATGACCTAGTGTGAAGTCACTTGGTTGTGAAATCTCTTCAGTGCATTGTTCAAGCATGTTCTAGATGCCACCGTTATCCTTTGTGATAACCATAGGGGGATTTGTTTGTCATAGAATCTTGGGTTCCACGGTTGATCCAAGTATGTTGATGGCTGGTACCACTTTATCCAGGATATGGTACAACGAGGTGCCGTAAGGCTCGATCATATAGGAACTAATGAGCAGGTCGTGGATATTCTCACAATGCCCTTGGAGAAGGTCATGTTCCTAACCTTCCGTGAGAATCTTGGAATCATGGAATGACCCTATTTGAAGGGCCCTGTTGGACGATGAGCTCTTGGAGCTCTGGGGGGCTTTGGGGATAGCTTCTCGGAGCTATAAGAAACCACAGGGCTAGGCTTGCCAAACCTTGTTGGTGTGCTTATGCCCCACTGTTGTGATGATTTAGTTGGTTTACCTCTCATTATCTGTGCCCCATATGCATCCTACCCATTTGAGTTCCGGACTCATGGGAAGTACCTCTCATTTGGCCAATGAGGTGGGAAAAGCTAGAGAATAGTAGCAAAGACTGATGGACGTATCAGAGATTGTCGTACTCTCTATCTAGGATGGCACAGTCCAACCTCTTGATCTGGGATCAAGTCTAGAGAGGTTTTAGACCTCCTACTGACTTCGGGTCAGATAAACCAACTTCGGGTTGGTATGTGACTCTCTAAGTCCTATAGAGATTTCGGACCTTTGGGCTAAATCTGTCAGTCGGGAATGATGTCTTGGTGACTGACCCACATCTGTTCTGAAATAAAGAAGCCAACGAAGCAAGTTACAGCGGGATGACGCACGATGTTTGGATTGCATTAGTGGACGGAGTTCTCCCTAGTTGAGAGGGAGTGTTAAATTTGGACAACTAGGTCCAAACTTTGGGTTGTGCTGCTCAGATGACGATCCCAATATTTTTATTGGATTCCTCTTTCAGAGAGGTGTAAGATTGATCTAAAGATCATCACGATCAGATGAGCATAACATGTACTTTGAATTTATTCCATTTATGTGCTAAGTCGGCTTGGAATATAATATAGACTTAAGTCTTAAAGGACATGTCACACACCCCCAAAGATGCCTATATATTGGAGAGACTTGGAGTTCATTATACACACAATGTGTGGAGGATTTTATTCTCTCTTGATGGCAATGGAGCTGCGTTCTTGGTGCTGCGTCTTTGTGGAGTATTCTTTTTCTGGGTTGTCTTGGGGTTGTGTGACACGCTTAGCTGAATGACCTATTGGAGACTTTGATGGTTGAAGCATCGTCATAACACCATCATTCTTCTTCTTTGTTGGCTTGTCTTCCATCGATCAATTTATTTGTTCTATCTTCTTCAGTGTTTTGTGCCCTAATCTGAAATGGTGTTATCTCCCCGTAATTCTAGCAGATTGGTGAGACTAAAGTTGCAGGGAGGACATTGGAACCACTTTGGGATTCTAGGATCTAGCCCTCCTGAATCCAGTGAGGGATCTCTCTATAAGTGCACAGATTGAGTTATCTTTAAGGGTTTTTGAATGTGATATTAGGCTAGTTATGAAGAACAAGGTTTTTTTTGTTTTGGTTGGGCAAAGATATGTGTAGGTGAAGGAAGTCTAGATGAAGGGTGAAGGTGAATGAATGAGAAAGATTGATTCAACGAAGAAGATAAGCAAGAAACAACTTTAATCCATTGGGCTATGGAGTTATAGTAGGATTTAATTGAAACAGCAAGGTTCAAGAGTGGTCCATGGGGCAAGTCATCTATGTCTAAGGATCTCTTTAAAGTTGATTTTATGGAATGAAATGAAACAATAAAAAGGGGAATTAAACAAATGAAGAACAAAGAGCAGCCTTAGATCAAGTAAGTATTTTGAAACTATCCTGCTTTTGGCATACACTTAAGAAATACATAAAGTAATCTAAGATCAGGTAAGTACTTCAAAACTAGCATGCTTTTGATGCACTTTCAATAGAAAACATTTAAAACAAAAAAAGAATAGCTTAAGATCAAGTAAGGACTTTGAACCTATCCCGCTTTCAGCATATTCTAAGGGAAACTTTTCAAAGCAACTGTTGGAGAAGAAACTAGAGGACAGGGCTCACCATAGACTTCCCTAGCTCTGCTTTACTTGGCAAACTTATCAAAACAACACATAAGATAACAAAGAATAGTCTAAGATCAGGTAAGGACTTTGAACCTAGCCTGCTTTCAACATACTCTTAGGGAAACTTTCAGACAACCTTTGGAGATAAAACTAGAGGACAGGGCTCACCATAGACTTCCCTAGTTCAAATTTACTTAGCAGAAAATGAAAATAACATTCAAGAACAATGTTTAAAGTTTAGACAGTAGGACGAGGGAACGCCAACATTCCTTAACTGCTTGGACTGTATTAAATCATTCTTAAACAACACAATTGGAAGAAAACATGTAGATAAAGCTTATCAATAAGAGCAAGGTACCTTTGACAGTAAATCCTAACTCTATAATTGATGTTCTTTATCAGAGAAGATGGAAAGAATGGAAACATAAATAAAATAACAATTTTCAATAAGAAAAACATCACCGTTGACATAGACCAGGATCCCATAAATCAGCCTGTATTTGATGCTTCAAACCAGTTACAATCTTCAAGTCCAGTGGGTCTCTACAGCTTCAAACTTTTCATCTCAACTTAGGTATCTTCAATTACAAACAGAGCTTACAGCAGCATCAATAAACTATTTACAGGCAACAGATATGCAGTGACCAAAATTATCTCATATTCTATAGAAGTATTTATAGAAGAAATGAGGAGGTGGGATATGATAAAGATCTTATAGGTTCAATCAATACAGTTTAATGCTTCTCGGCCTTTGAGGGGCTCAATGGAGAAACTTTTCTGATATTTCCTCTGTATTAATTGGTTTACATTAAGTATTAAGCTTGCTGGGAAGATCTTGTTGACTTTAAGGCTCTTTGTTATCCTTGTAAAACCTCTGCTGATAGTTTACAATAAGTTCCTTTGGTTGAATTAACTGTTCAGTTGTATTGGGGCAAATATCTTCTATTCTAGTCATAACTATGCCTCTTTTGAATGCTTTGAGGCTACAGGTGGCTTTTGGTAGCTGAGAGGATTCAATTAACCTCTGATGTGGCGGTGAAGGCTTTCTTGGAATGATAGATCTGATTATCCTTCTTTAAACACTGTTAATTTGATTTAATTCTGTGTGTTAGGCTTAATCAGGCCTAATTTTTTGTCTTCTGCTCTTCAAACTATGTTTAATTGAGTGGATTAAGTTTTTAGATAGTCGATTTAGGCCGTAGTCCCTCAAAACTGCGTTCAACAATCTTCAATTCTTCATCTCTGTTGTGACTTAGATCCTTTAACACTGATACTCTTTTCTTGATTAAGTTTTGTTGTGTCTTGTTGATGTTTAGACGTTACAGAGGTTTTATAATGGCATCAATGCTCATGAGGCACTGATAAACCTTGATTTGGAACCCTACGGAACGATTTCCTTCACGAATAAAGGCCTGGGGGATCGTTATCCCTGGCCTTCATTTTTCCTTTAAAACATTTGAAAAACCTTTAAAACCTGCACACACAAAGAAAAATTAAAAAAATCCTAAGGGGTAAGGCTTAAACTGCTTCAGAAGCTGAGGTTAGATCGCAGCCATTGGATGAAAGCATCCAACGACGAGGATTGCTTGCTGAGGTCAAAAGGAGAGGCGGTCGGAGGGGTTAATGATAGATTAAGTCCGAGCCGTTGATACATGTTGATGAATGGTCGAGATTAACCCAAGATCTTATAAGGCGAAAGGGAAATGTCATAGTGAAATGGCATAAAATATAAGAAAAATAGGGAAAAACTTTATCAAAGGTGAAATGGGGTCAAATGATATTCGGGGTTTTCGAACGATCCTGGGCCGTTGGATTGGATTAGTCCACAGATATCAAAAATGGAGGTTGATCGATGAAGTTCTGTGGGGCAGAGGGGAGGGCGATGAATTGAGGGCGAGGTTAAACGTGAGCCATTATATCTCAGAGATCAACAACGAAGATCTATTATGAGAAAATGCAATGGGAATGCGAATGGTGGTTTTGGCTGAAGAACTGCCAGTTTCGCACGACGCAAAGGGGGAAAGGCGGTATTGTCTTTTTGAACGCGATATGCGTTTTTAGCCGACGCGTGGATTTTTAAAATCGCCCATATCGCGTAACTTTGAAAAATTAACCTTCGGGCTTAAAATTACGTGAAACCGCGCGCTGGCTGTTAGATCTGGGGTCTTAGATCGGATGGTCGTGAGGAGATCATGATGGAGAATAGATGCACGGGTGATAAAAGGTGGGGCGGGGTCAAGGCAGTTTTAATCTTGACTGTCGGATCAGGGAATGAACGGTTAGGATTGATCAATGGGGGCGGTAGGTCCCAAATGAGTTGGGCCTACTGGGTTAAAATGGACCGTTGGATGAAACAGATCAGCAGCTCAGATTTAATCTTGGGGTTAATGGAATAAAATATAAGGTGAGGGTCGGGCGGAGTTTGGGTTAATGCGGGTTGTTGATCTGCAGAGTTCAACGGCGGAGATTCGTCAAAGAGGTTACACTGTCGAGATTTGAGAAATAACAAAGGGAAGTGAGGATTGATCTGGACCGTCAGATTTTAGAGTATGAATGGCCCAGATGCAATCGGAAGATCGCGATCGGAGGAGGAGAGAGGAAAGGCGCAATGGCTTTCGCGATGCGATTGAACAAGGACCGTTGATATTAGGACCAGATCGACGGCAGAGATTTGACTGCAGAGGTCCAAAGGCAAAGGGATGGGCTTTGGAATGGAGCGATGTGGGCCATCGGATCTGGGTATGGTGGAACGTATCGACGGTTGGGAAACCATCGCAAGATGGCCAATCGGAGGGGGGGTAATAACTATTAAAATATGTTCAACGAAAAAACTCTGATGCGATTAACGCTTGGGACTTAATCGCTTGGTCCTAGGCGCAGGTTATATGGTGGGGAAGTGGTTTGGGGGCTTTAACCAAAAGGGCCTCATCGAAATCGGAAAAAATGAAGGGGCCTTTCAAATGCGCCCAATGAACATTCACGATGCGAGATTCCGACAGCCATTGATCGGTCTTAGATCAACGGTTAAGAATGGTTTAGACCGTGAACTATAAGGTTTAGAAGAAAACAAAGGAAAGTCAGGATTTTCGAGTTTCAAAGGAGAAAAAGGTTTTTTGCCAAGTCTTTTTGTATTTTAGCGTCCGATTGCGGGGCTCTTGGTTTTACAAGGGAAGCAAGAGATCGGGGTTTAGAAGAGAAAGTGCTTAATTGCATCAGAACTTTTTTGAAAGCGGAATGCGGATAAGGAAAGAGGAACGTCCCGATTGCGATGGCGTGATGGGGTTTAACGGTAGGTCACAACCCCGGATCTTATGTAGGAAAAGGGGATGGGGGCTAAGGCCAAAGGGGATTAGGGCCTTAGTTAAAAAATGGGTTTTTTAGGCCAAAATAACATATTTTCAAGGCTTTTTTGGCTTTCGGTAGAAGGGGAAAAAGGGTTTTTTAAACCTTCAAAGGGAATTTTCAAAGGTTTAAAGGGAATTTCGAGAGAATGAGGGGTAAATGAAATGTTTTATGAATGAAATGAAGAAGGGAAAAGGAGAAGGGAAATAAGGGAAAATGAAACTTTTTAGCAGTCTTTTCCTTTGGTAAACAGCAGATTTCTCAGATTTGAGAGGGAAACAACAGTGAAGATTAACTCAAGGATAAGTCATCTTCATAAGGCTTTAAGAACTAACAATTTGGCAATGAAATTGTTTCTTGAAGGCTTTGAAACATGATTTAGCCACCATTTGATATGACAAATTTTATAGGTGGCTAACAGTGGCTCCACATGGGGATGGCACCTTCTTGAAGGTGTCAAGAACTTCAGACTTGTATTCTCTGGGGGGCTGATCAATACCTCATCCATTGGGCTGTAGCTTTCTTCACTTGGATGATCTTATTCTGTTCTGATAATTTTAGCAGCCATGAAAAACAATGGAACTCTATCAAACAAACTTTCTACCTACCCAATCCTACTGATCTAAAATTTTTTCTTCTTTTAGAGTGCATTTGGATTGGCAAACTCTTTTACAAAAAAATTTATTCTTTTGAAAACATGAAACTAATCTAAGTCTACTTCTTATTTCTCTATGAACTCAGATTAAACAGTTGAGTTCATAAGCTTCTCTACCTGACTACTTATCTGTTAGGATTAGACTGTCTAACAGATTTTGTTCTCTAATTTCTAAAACAAGAAATTTAAAAACAGACAAGTCAGGATTGGACAGTCTAACTTGCTGCTGATCTATGACATAAAAACAAGCTGCACATAGAATATTATTTGCAGAGAATTAAATCAAAATGGTGAAGGCTTAAGATCTGAAAATTTTAAGCACATCCTTATCTTTTCTTCAGCTCTATTTTTAAATTTGATTGAGTTGTTCTCTGTTCGTTCTATGGTTCAAGTTTTGGGCTTATTAGAACTAGTTTATTTCTGTCTTTGACTCAAAATTTAAACAGTTTAGAGTCATTCTTCTTTTGAAAACTTACAGGTTCAGATTTTTGGCTTGTTTGAACCTTTATTTTCTATCATAATCTATCTAACTGATAAGCCAAGATTAAGCTGTTTGGAAAATCTATATCACTAACCTATCAGCAGTAAATTGAAAATTAATTAGTCATGATTAAGTTATATGACTAACTAGGAGTGTGTTCCTTAGGAGTGGCATTTAAGTTTGCACACTTTCAGATTTTGTTTCTCTTTTTTGGTATGGGGCTGTACCTTTATTGTTTTTACAATCTGCCATCTTTTCTGTTTCTATTGTTTTTGTATTTTTTATTTTTTTAACTTTGAATGCAATGATGGATGAAATATTTATAATGAGAAAAAGATAAAAAGGCTTCCGAACATGATAGGATCAAGAGAAATAATGTTTGAGCATCTTGCCATTAACAGGACCCCCAAATAGTTTAGCTCCATTCAATTCCTGCAAGAAATAGGCATTGTTACTAGCAGTAGAATGAATGAGATAAGGACCAAGCCATAAGTTATCAAATTTCCCATGCTTGCCCTTGTCTTCTCTCCTTGAATCCCACTTTAACACTTTGTCACCAATGGTAAAATTACTGGCCTTTGTCCTTCTGTCAAAAAGCTTCTTGATGCTCTCTTGCTTTTGTAATGCTCTGTTGTAGACCTCCTCCCTGGTTTGCTGAAGATGTATGGTCTGATTTATTTTTCTTATCATGTGATTGTCTTCAGACTGTACCTCTTGGATCAGCTTCATGACTGGCACACCAAGGCTGGTTGGAAAAATTGCATCTATTCCATACACAAGCTGGTAGGGTGACATTCCAATAGATTTCTTAAGTGTTAATCTATCAGCCCAGAGTGCATGTACTAGCTCTGTGTGCCAAGACTTCTTGTTGTCCTCCAGCAACTTCTTGATTATGTTCAACAAACTTTTGTTTGAGGATTCTGTCAGCCCATTACCTTGAGGGTAATAAGCAGTATAATGACCCAATGTTATCTGATATTTGTGACAGAATTCAACCATCTTCTTGGATCCAAATGCCGCTGCATTATCAGTGATGATCTTTCTAGGAAAACCAAATCTAGAGAGGATATGAGTTTCAATGAATTTTATGATAACAGAGTCATTGGCTTGTCTAAAAGGAATGGCTTCTATCCATTTGGTAAAGTAGTCTGTTGCAGTGAGAATCCATCTATGTTGGGCAGATGATGGTGGATGGATTTCTCCTATGAAGTCTAAACCCCACTGTTGAAAAGGAGCCTCAATAGTTATTGGATGCAAAGGTAAGGAAAACAATTTTCTTTTGCCTTCAAAAAGTTGGCATTTATGACAGGCAATTATCATCTTGTGTACATCTAGAAAGAGGGTGGGCCAATAGTAACCAGCTCTAAGGATTTTGTTGGTTGTAGTCTTCCAGTAGAGGTGGCCTCCACATTTTCCTTCATGAAACTCATGCTTAACCTTCTCTGCATCATTCTCAAGCAAATATTTAAGCAATAACCCACTTGCATTTTTCCAATAAAGACATTTCTCTACAATGCAGTAGTTTACAGTTTTTAACTTTAAAAACCTTGCCTTTGTTTTTGTCAAACCAGGAGGTGTATTCAATTTAAGCAAAACATATAGAATATCAGCATACCAAGAGGAATTCATAAAATGGTCTTCAATAATGGGAGTTGACAATTTCTCTTGTTCATCTAAAGCATTTATCATATTTATATCAAGAACTTCAAAATTTGATTCAGCCATTAATCTAGCTAGTCCTTGGCCTTTAATGAGTTTAGTGGGCTTGATCTCTAAATCATATTCAAGTATCACAACTATCCACTTACCTCTCTTGCCATCTGGGTCCTGTGATTACACTCTTCTACTTCAGTTTCGACAGGCTCCAGTTTCGGTTTCTTGGCTACGTCGTTGCAATCAAACAACTCTTCTAAAGGGACCAGACCTTTTGGAAAACTTTGATTGTTAGACGACAGAGTTTCTAAGTCTTCTTTTTCTAACGCTACAACAATTTCTGTTGTGTTTTCAAGTTTGTTATACAACAGATTTACATCGGCCATCTCTGGAGACTCTTCTTCTTCATCAAGTAGATTTTCTTCACTAGGACAGTCTATTTCATAGTCTGAATCTGAACTTGGTAATCCAAATTTATTTCTGGACTGCAGGAAGTCTTCTATTTGTTTGTCTCCATCAAACACTTGCCAATATTTCTCATTATCAGGAACGGCTGGTCGAAATTTGATTTGAGTTGTGCATTGTTTGGTTTCATAAGGAGTTAGACACGTTCTAGCAGCAAAAGCCAAACCATTAGCTTGACTATTTTTGTTTCTTGGGACAAAGATAAGTTTAAATTCCTTGAAGGTTTTCAATAAATCCATGACATCGTTTCGATAGGCTCTAAGTCTGGGATGTTTCACAGTATATTACCCATTCACTTGCCTAATTATTAGTTCAGAATCACCATGAACCTTTATTATTTTGGCCCCTAATTTCTTCAATAAATGCAGGCCTAAAAGAAGGGCTTCATACTCGGCCATGTTATTGGTGCATTGAAAGTTTAATTTGCGGGAGTGCCCTTCAGTATGATTGTTCATTTTATTGTGAAGCTACACTCCCACACCTGCATCACTATTAGTACAAGATCCATCAAAGTGCATACTCCAAAGAGGACTAGTTTCGGGTTCATCAGTTTGGATACTATCCTCTTCAACTAGTGTGCTTTCAGATTGTTCTTGAAGATCAGCACTTCGTTGAATTTGTTTTAATTCCTCAGGTTTTTCATTGCGTTGAGGACTGCTTTCTTGATTCTCAAGGTTTAAAAGCAATGGATGAATGATTTGTACTCTAGACCCATGTTTTGTTTGCTGCAGTTCTCTGGTTTAGCAAACTGTTTTGACACTTCTGTCTTATCTTCCTCCTCCTCTCCATCTTCCATTAATTCAGTTAAGGTCACTTGTTCACTGAATGTTTCATCATTGAAAAGGATAAATGAGTCAAGGCCCGTATTTACAGAATAAAGGGGAGAGTTTCGCGGTCTCTCTTAGCTAGTAACCATGTATTGCATATGAGACTCCTTGTAAAGTCTTCTAGTTTGATTGAAAACCGGGATGGTCGCATATGTCATATTCGTCTGCATAGTTCCTTATAACTTAGCTCCCCAAGATCTAGATAACAACATACCATATTTTGGGGGTACATCAGCCACAACAATATCCATTATTAAACACTTGGCTGGAATTTGTGCTAAGTTTACACAGAGGTCTTTGATTAAGCCTAAACATTTCACTCTGCTTGAGTCAAAGGAGTAAATATATTTGTATGATCTAGTGATTTCAAGGCCTAGGCTCTCCATTACAGCTTTGGGAATTAAATTGTGGGAGGCCCCTGAGTCATGCATGGTGTTGTGCAAAATTTTGTCATGAACATTTAAACTAACATAAAAAGGAGGAATTGGTCCCTCTTGATATCTACCCTCAATCTTAGGACCGAATATGAGCTCTGGCTGGTCATCATTAAGATTGACAGTGTCATTATTTTCTTCTATGTTAAAAGCCTTCAAAATTTGAGATCTATATACATCTTGGGCAGCTAATTCAGTGAGAGGAACAGAGATTTTGATTCTGGCAATTTTTTGCTCCAAACTAAAAGGCATCTGATTCTTTGAAGTGCTTGTTTCAGCTTTATTAACCGCCACTCTATCAGCAAAATTAGTTTGTTGATTTCCTCTATTTACATTTGTAAAAATTGTTCTAACAGGAGCACTAGATGAGGTGCTAACGCTACTAAGGTTTGCACTCTGTTTTTCAGTACTTTGAGTGCCTTTTTCTTTGTTTTTATCAGAATTTCCAGCCATTGTTTTCTCTTTCTGTTTTGCAATTTTGGGTTTATTTATAGGGTTGTTTCGAACAGATTTGTCAAAGGTTTTGTTGTTGGGAGTTTCCAGATTTTTTTTTACTTCTAAGGTCATACTCTTTTGTGGTTTCTATGATGACATTTTCCATTGGTTGATAATAACTTTCATCCTCAGCTCTTTTATCATCATAGGGTGTGTATAGACCTTGTTTTCTAGTGAAATGAATTTCAAAATCATCATTGTCTACTCCCAACATGTTGATGTCATCTTCCTCTGTTTGTTCACTTGTTTCTTCAACTTCACTTACATAGTTTTGATGAAAAGGAGGAGTGATCTGTTGATCATCCTCGCTTGGTCTGTTTTGAGGTTGGTTTCTCCTAAAATTCTGATTTTGGTTTTGATTTCTGTTTTAAGGAGCTGTTTGGTTTTGACTAGCTTGTGTTTTCTCAAGTATGCTCATCTTTTTCATCATCTCCTCCATCATTCTCTCCATATTTGAGCTAGATGAGCAAGGTGTGAATTCCTCTCTAAAGAACACTTTCTTCTCATTCCTCATTCTTGCTCTTTTCTCCATTAAATTAACTTCCACAATAAGATCCCCTTTTTTCATATCTTCTAGAGTTAAAGGATCTCTCTCTTTCAACTGATAGGCCATTTCAGGATCAAATCCTTCAGGAAACTTGTTTAAAGCTGAGCCTTGTGGAGGTTTTAAGTCTGGGGGAAGAGCATTATAAACACTGTTAAACCTAGTGCAATAATCTTGTACATTTTCCCCAGTGTTTCTGTGGAGATTCTTGTAATCAGAAATTATTTGGAGAGAGTTTTTCCTGACTTTCTATTTGTTTAAAAATAACTGATGGAAGGCTTGGAGATCATTAATACTGTTAGGGGTTAAGCCTTTGAACCATTTTCTTACTTCTCCCCCTAAACTCTGAGAAAATAATCTAAGTTTGACAGTTTCATCATCAATCTCATTTCTGTCAAAGTAGTCATTCATCTTATCCACATGTTGTGAATCAGTAGTAGCATTACTGGCATCATACAATGGTATCTTGCATTGATAGTCCTGTGGAAGATTGACTAATGGTAAAGGAAGGACCAACGGGGCATACCATGTTGCCATGATAGGGGGTGGAGATGGATTTACAAGAGGTGGATTAACAAGAGGGAAAGTGGGCTGAAGTGGAGTGTTTTGGACAATGGGTGTATGGGTAGCAGAATTGGATGGACCAGTAAGAGTTTGTTGAGCAGATCTAGGATGAGAGAAACCAAAATTATGTAGGAAGTGTAGATCTGGTGGTGTAGTTTCTCTACTACCAATATGTTCACTCCTATCTGGGGATGAAGGTGAATAATTTGAATCTAACTGATCTAAATCATCAAGTGACTGAGTTCTAAATGGATTTCTTAAGTCAACTTATGATTGTTGTAGAGCTGCAAGGTTTTCACGAACAGAATTAGCTCTAAGGGGTGATCTGAAAACAGTTGAAGATTTAACCTTAGGAGACTTCCTAAGGATTCTTTCAGGGTTATCAACTATCTCAGGAGGGTCAGGGTCAGGGTAAACTCTAGTATGAATCTTTCTAGGAGCCACTATGCTGCGTTTTTCAGACCGAACTTACAAGAGAAGTTTTAACCGAATATGACAATATTTAGGAGGCTAACTGATCTTTAAACAAGAAAACTTTAATCATTAAAGTGTTCTTACTGATTTTAAATGATTTTATGATGATTATGGGTTTCCCAGTGGAGTCTTTGGTATGTTTAGGATTGTGGAGTCACCAGGTGGAAATTTTTAGCTCTCTTGGACGTAAAAAAATTTATGGTCCACCACCATGTTTATTTGAATACCAATCTGAAATATTTTTGGGTTTTCTGAGTTTTTTCAGTCTTATAGGTTCTAAGAGTGTCCTAAATCTGTTTCAACAATTAGCTATGGTGGTGAGACAAAAAAAGTTTACTCTTATGGCTAAGATAGATGTTTCTTTCAAGGTTTGATAAACTCTTACGAGAATCCTACGGGTTTCTTAGTTTGTCACTGACTCAAATAAGTTTTATCATGATTACCATTTGTTTGGTAGTGCTTGAAGAGGGCTACTTGTACTGCGCTGAACAATGTTCTTGAATCAAGGGTTTTCCTGAGGTCCTTAAGCATGTATAGGTGTAATTTCACTCAGAATTCCCCAGTGGAGTCGCCAAAAATGTTATCTCCCTGTAATTATAGTAGATTGGTGAGACCAAAGCTGCAGGGAGGAAATTGGAACCACTTTGAGATTCTAAGATCTAGCCCTCCTGAATCCAAAGAGGGATCTCTCTATAAGTGCAAAGATTGATTTATCTTTAAGGGTTTTTGAATGTGATATTAGGCTAGTTATGAAGAATAAGGTTTTTGTTTGTTTTGGTTGGGAAAAGATATGTGAAGGTGAAGGAAGTCTAGATGAAGGGTGAAGGTGAATGAATGAGAAATATTGATTCAGCGAAGAAGATAGGAAAGAAACAACTTCAATCCATTGGGCTATGGAGTCATAGTAGGATTTAATTGAAACAACAAGGTTCAAGAGTGGTCCATGGGGCAAGTCATTTGTGTCTAAGGATCTCTTTAAAGTTGATTTTATGGAATGAAATGAAACAATAAGAAGGGGAATTAAAAAAATGAAGAACAAAGAGCAGCCTAAGATCAAGTAAGTACTTTGAAACTATCCTGTTTTTGGCATACACTTAAGAAAGACATAAAGTAATCTAAGATCAGGTAAGTACTTCGAAACTAGCCTGCTTTTGATGCACTTTCAATAGAAAAAATTTAAAACACAAAAAGAATAGCTTAAGATCAAGTAAGGACTTTGAACCTATCCTGCTTTCAGCATATTCTAAGGGAAACTTTTCAAAGCAACTGTTGGAGAAGACACTAGAGGACAGGGCTCACCATAGACTTCCCTAGCTCTGCTTTACTTGGAAAACTTATCAAGACAACACATAAAATAACAAAGAATAGTCTAAGATCAGGTAAGGGCTTTGAACCTAGCCTGCTTTCGACATACTCTTGGGGAAACTTTTAGACAACCTTTGGAGATAAAACTAGAGGACAGGGCTCACCATAGACTTCCCTAGTTCAAATTTACTTAGTAGAAACTCAAAATAACATTCAAGAACAATGTTTAAATTTTAGACAGTAGGACGAGGGAACGCCAACATTCCTTAACTGCTTGGAATGTATTAAATCATTCTTAAACAACACAATTGGAATAAAACATGTATATAAAGCTTATCAGTAAGAGCATGGTACCTTTGACAGTAAATCCTAACTCTATAATTGTTGTTCTTTATCAGAGAAGATGGACAGAATGGAAACATAAATAAAATAACAATTTGCAATAATAAAAAAATCACCGTTGACATAGACCAGGATCCCATAAATCAACTTGTATTTGATGCTTCAAACTAGTTACAATCTTCAAGTCCAGTGGGTCTCTATAGCTTCAAACTTTTCATCTCAACTTAGGTATCTTCAATTACAAACAGAGCTTACAACAGCTTCAGTAAAATATTTACAGGCAACAGATATGCAGTGACCAACATTATCTCATCTTCTATAGAAGTATTTATAGAAGAAATGAGGAGGTGCGATAGGATAAATATCTTCTAGGTTTAATCAATACAGTTTAATGCTTCTCGGCCTTTGAGGGGCTCAATGGAGAAACTTTTCTGATATTTCCTCTGTATTAATTGGTTTACATTAAGTATTAAGCTTGCTGGGAAGATCTTGTTGACTTTAAGGCTCTTTGTTATCCTTGTAAAAACTCTGCTGACAGTTTACAATAAGTTCCTTTGGTTGAATTAACTGTTCAGCTGTATTGGGGCAAATATCTTCTGTTCTGGTCATAAATATACCTCTTTTGAATGCTTTGAGGCTACAGGTGGCTTTTGGTAGATGAGAGGATTCAATTAGCCTCTGATGTGGCAGTGAAGGATTTCTCGGAATGATAGATCTAATTGTCCTTCTTTAAACACTGTTAATTTGATTTAATTCTCTGTGTTAGGCTTAATTAGGACTAATTTTCTGTCTTCTGCTCTTCAAACTGTGTTTAATTGAGTGGATTAGGTTTTTAGATAGTCGATTTAGGCTGTAATCCCTCAAAACTGCGTTCAACAATTTTCAATTCTTCATCTCTGTTGTGACTTAGATCCTTTAACACTGATACTCTTTGCTTGATTAAGTTTTGTTGTGTCTTGTTGATGTGCAGGCGTTACAGAGGTTTTAGAATGGTGTCAGTGCTCATGAGGCACTGATAAACCTTGATTTGGAACCGTGCGGAACGATTTCCTTCACGAATAAAGGCCTGGGGGATCATCATCCCTGGCATTCATTTTTCCTTTAAAACATTTGAAAAACCTTTAAAACCTGCACAAACAAAGAAAAATTAAGAAAATACTACGGGGTAAGGCTTAAACTACTTCAGAGGTTGAGGTTAGATCATAGTCGTTGGATGAAATCATCCAACGACGAGGATTGCTCGCTGAGGTCAAAAGGAGAGGCGGTCGGAGGGGTTAATGACAGATTAAGTCAGAGCCGTCGATGCATGTTGAGCAACGATCGAGATTAACCCAAGATCTTATAAGGCGAAAGGGAAATGTCATAGTGAAATGGCGGAAAATATAAGAAAATTAGGGAAAAAAAAGTTTATCATAGGTGAAATGGGGTCAAATGGTATTCGGGGTTTCCAAACGATCCTGGGCCATTGGATTGGATTAGTCCACAGAGATCAACGGCAGAGGTTGATCGATGAAGTTTTGTGGGGCAAAGGGGAGGGTGATGAAATGAGGGCGAGGTTAAACATGAGCCGTTAGATCTCAGAGATCAACGGTGGAGATCTATTATGAGAAAATGCAATGGGAATGGGAATGGTGGTTTCAGCTGAAGAAACCGCCGGTTTCGTGCGATGCAAAGGGGGAAAGGCGGTATTGCCTTTTTGAATGCGATATGCATTTCTAGCCGACACGTGGCTTTTTAAACCGCCCATATCCCATAACTTTGAAAAATTAACCTTCGGGCTTAAAATCACACGAAACCGCGTGCTGGCCGTTAGATCTGGGGTCTTAGATCGGACGGTCGTGAGGAGATCGCGATGGAGAATAGATGCACAGGTGATAAAAGGTGGGGTGGGGTCAAGGCAGTTTTAATCTTGACCGTCGGATCAGGGAATGAATGGTTAGGATTGATCAATGGGGGCGGTAGGTCCCAAATGAGTTGGGCCTACTGGGTTAAAATGGACCATTCGATGAAACAGATCAACGACTCAGATTTAATCTTGGGGTTAATGGAATAAAATATAAGGCGAGGGTCGAGCGGAGTTTGGGTTAATGCAGGCCATTGATCTGCAGAGATCAACGGCGAAGATTCACCGAAGAGGTTACACTATTGGGATTTGAGATATAACAAAGGGAAGTGAGGATTGATCTGGACCGTCAGATCTTAGTGTATGGACGGGCCAGATGCAATTGGAAGATCGCGATCAGAGGAGGAGAGAGGAAAGGCACAATGGCTTTCGCGATGCGATTGAACAAGGACCATTGATCGTAGGACCAGATCGAGGGTGGAGATTCGACTGCAGAGGTCCAAAGGCGGAGGGATGGGCTTTGGAATGGAGCGATGTGGGCCGTTGGATCTAGGTATGGCAGAACAGATTGACGGTTGGGAAACCATCGCAAGATGGCCAATCGGAGGGGGGGTAATAACTATTAAAATATGTTCAACGAAAAAACTCCGATGCGATTAGCGCTTGGGACTTAATTGCTTGGTCCTGGGCGTGGGTTATACGATGGGGAAGTGGTTTGGGGGATTTAACCAAAAGGGGCTCATTGGAATCGTAAAAAAGGAAGGGGCCTTTCAAATGCACCCAATGAACATTAGCGATGCAAGATTCCGACAGCCATTGATTGGTCTTAGATCAACGGTTAAGAATGGTTTAGATCGTGAACTGTAAGGTTTAGAAGAAAACGAAGGAAAGTTGGGATTTTCGAGTTTCAAAGGAGAAAAAGGTTTTTTTCCAAGTCTTTTTGTGTTTTAGCGCTCGATTGCGGGGCTCTTGGTTTTACAAAGGAAGCAAGGGATCGGGGTTTAGAAGAGAAAGTGCTTAATCGCATTAGAACTTTTTTGAAAGCGGAATGCGGATAAGGAAAGAGGAACGTTTCAATTGCGATGGCGCGATGGGGTTTAATAATAGGTCACAGTCCCGGGTATTATGCAGGAAAAGGGGCTAGGGCCTAAGGCCAAAGGGGCTTAGGGCCTTAGTTAAAAAATGGGTTTTTTAGGCCAAAATAACATATTTTCAAGGCTTTTTTGGCTTTCGGTAGAAGGGGAAAAAGGGTTTTTTAAACCTTCAAAAGGAATTTTCAAAGGTTTAAAGGGAATTTCAAGAGAATGAGGGTTAAATGAAATGTTTTATGAATGAAATGAAGAAGGGAAAAGGAGAAGGGAAATAAGGGAAATGGAACTTTTCAGCAGTCTTTTCCTTTGGTAAACACCAGATTTCTCAGATTTTAGAGGGAAACAGCAGTGAAGATTAACTCAAGGATAAGTCATCTTCATAAGACTTTAAGAACTAACAATTTGGAAATGAAATTGTTTCTTGAAGGCTTTAAAAAATTATTTAGCCACCATTTGATATGACAAATTTTATAGGTGGCTAACAAATGGCATAGAACATGTTGAAAAATTAACAGTGTCTTCAATAGCAGGAAGCCAGAGGTAAGCCATTGCAAGATATTTAGTAATTTGGCATACTGCCATGTTCTAGAAGAAAAGAGGAAGAAACTGGATCAAACTGCAGAAAAGGGATATCTGGTGTAATATAGCGAGAATGCTTAGGCATATAGAATCTACATTCTTGGAAATAGGAAAGTTGTAATACGAAGGGATGTAAAGTTCATGGAGGATAGAACTTTCAGGAAATCCCGGGAGATGCCTTTCGAAACGAAGTCAAAGGATGATTCACTTGTTTAGCCTTCAACTAGTCGAAACTAGCACTAATGCTTCTCTAGGGCATAAGGATCGAGGAGTTTTATCTCAAGAAGATTTGCAAGAGGAGGCGCAGAAAGATCCACCCTCTACCAACGGTAGGATGAGCCGGGAACTATGACAGATTCTGAGGGACGCATAAGATTTTGTCAGAGCTCCTAGAAACGAGAAGAGGTAGCACAGGCAATCTTCCAGGTACCAAGCCTTGGTGGCTTAGGTTGGGGAACCCTCTAGTTTCTAGGAGGCAGCTCAACATCAGGTATGGGTAGATGCAATGGTGGAAGAATACAACTCCATCATGACTAATGACGTCTGGGAAGTGGTTCCTAGGCCTTAGGATAGATCGGTTGTAGGTTCTAGATGGATTTACATGATCAAATATGTTGCATATGGAAACATAGAAAAATACGAAGCTAGGGTCGTGGCTAAGGGGTATGATTAGAAGGGATAAACTATGAAGAAACCTTCACCCCAGTGGCCAGATATACTTCTATCATATTCGTGATATCCCTTGCAGCTCAGATGGGGTGGGAGATTCACCAAATGGATGTCAAGATTGCATTCTTGAATGGGGTAATAGAAGAAGAAGTATATATCGAACAACCAGAGGGCTTTGAGACACATGAGCAAAAGACTCATGTATGTAGGCTTAAGAAAGCCTTGTATGAACTTAAACAAGTGCCTAGAGCTTGGTACTGTTAGATTGATGGTTACTTGTAGAAGATGGGACCCATCAAGAGTGATGCGGATCCTAATATCTACTATCTAACAGTAGGGAATGGGCCTCTAATACTAGTGATGTATGTAGATGACCTATTCCTGACAGGCTAATCTAGGATCATCAAGGATTGCAAGGAGAACCTAGCTGCAGAATTCAAAATGAAGGATCTAGGACTGATGCATTATTTTATGGGGTTGGAATTTTGGCAGCAGAAGGGTGAAATCTTCCTTGGTCAAGGAAGATATGCTACAAAAATTCTAAAGAGGTTTTGGATGCAGGATTGTAGAACCATGGCTACTCCAATGATCACCAACTAGAAGAATATTGATGTATCCGAAGATGATGAGGTAGATCCTACCTTGTACAAACAACTCATAGGGTCCCTGATGTATTTGGTCAACACAAGGCAAAAAATATGTTCCGTTGTTAATACTCTCAGTCAGTTCATGGTGGAACCAAGGAGGGCGCATTGGGTAGCAGTCAAGAATGTTCTCAGATACATACAAGGAACAATCAAACATAGATTAAGATACAACTGAGGCAATAACATCAGACTGAGTGGGTTCAATGACGTAGATTGGGCTGGAAGTTCAATAGATTGGAAAAGTACCAGTGGGTACTATTTCAACATTGGATCAATAATGACTTCCTCGTGCAGTAGGAAACAAAAGTCCATAGCTCTAAGTTCAGCTGAGGCGGAATATATGGCGGAAAGCATAGCTTTGTGTGAATCCATATGGCTCAGGAAGCTTCTTGTGAATCTACTCAAGGAGAAAATGGAAGTGGCCCACATTCTATGTAATAATCAGAGTTGCATTAAGCTCTCTGAGAATCATGTGTTTCATAATCGGTTGAAGCACATTGACATCAGGTGTCATTTTATCAGATACTGTGTTCAGTTGGGAGCTGTACAGTTTCAATACACTCCGACAGGAGAACAGGTGGCAAACATCCTTACTAAGGCTCTAGGAAGAACAAGGATTTTTTTTTTTTTTTTAATTATCAGAGAGAAGATGGGGATGATCAAGAATCCATTTCAGTAGTAAAAATGGAGAAGTGCAGAATTTGAGAGGGAGTTGTAGTACATATGAGGCAGTGACAATGACAGTTTCATGGGCAGCGACGCAGAAGATGAGGGGCAACATCTGAGCATCATCAACGCAGAGGATGCTTCAGTGTCAGAGCAGTATGCAGCAGACAAATTGCTAAAATAGTTTCCTCACTAAGAGGGAATGTTGATTTTTGTAGCATCAGAAAGTGATATCAGTCTCAAATTTCGTGATTAGGCTTGGACACCAGCATTACAAAGAACCCAGAAATTGTTTGTGGAAATTCCACTCGGTTCATGTTTTATTAAAATAATTAATTATTTTAATTAGGATCCTAAGTCTAAACTTCAGGAAATTAAATAATTAATAGATATTAATAAAGCAAAGTGTGAATCTTCTATAGAACGAAGATCAAGTAAGGCTTTAATCTTAGCCATTGATTATACTTCTAATCTAGGTCGTCGATTTGTCAATGAGAATATTATAAAAGAAGGCATGAGGGTCATTTGGTAAGTAAGTTGGGCAAACACTCAGTAACCTGAGGGAAGTCGATTCTTAGAGCACAAAATTCCAATTCAGAGGGAGAGTTGCAGGGTAGAGGAAGCGGAGGGCTTCAACAGCAGTCAAAACTCAAGGAAGAAGGAAGCAGAAGAGCAGAGAGATAACACAGAGGGAAAATGCAACAATGACATAGTCTCTGCACAGAGAAGGATGCAGAGGTGACTGATTGAGGGATAGAGTGCCTCTCGGGTGTCAGAAGTTCTCCAGAGATTAGGAGGAAAATTATCTCAGGGGTCTTCCTGTAGTTTCCCAGTTATTCTGCCAGTCATTCCTTGTAAAGAAATTGTTGCTGAAGATTAATATATAAACCCTCATTTGTTGCACTGGTTTTCCCACGTTGGGTTTTTACGGGGATAGTTGTCCAAAAATAACTGTGTTGATGTGACTGGTTCTTGTGCTTGTATTCTATTTTTCTTTTCTTTATATGTATAAATGTGATAGCTGCAATAGAATTTATTTCGAAATTTACTGAAGAGTTTTTCATAGATAACTTATTGTGAAAATAAGTAGGAGAAATAAATCAATAACTATAGTAGAATTTCAGAGTTGAATTTTTCACACGATGAAGATGTTTCCCTTGGGAAGATTAGAGATCTTCCTATTTCAAAGAAATACAAAGATGAAGATGTAGGAAAGCAAGAAAAACCGAAGGATGCATTGATGCTTGATGTTGAAGGACCAATGGGTCCCATTGATCCACCTCCTGGTGAACCTTCTTCCTCGAAAAGGAGACCGTCATGGCTCAGAGACACTCTTGAAGTTGCTAAGAGACATATTTCATCGAGGGGGAAATTTCGTGAAAGTAAGAAGTCGAACAGGTACCAATGGTACTTAGTTGCCATGAGCACCATTGTTCATTCTAAGCCTGGCACGTTTGAAGAAGTCGTGAAGCATAAAGTTTGGAAGGATGCAATTAATGAAGATTATGAATCGATCATGAAGAATGATGTCTGGGATGTGGTCCCTAGACCCAAGGTCAAGTTTGTTGTCACCTCAAAATGGCTTTACAAAATAAAAAAAGGAGCTGATGGGAGTGTTGAAAAGTTCAACTCCAGGTTCGTTTCCTGAGGCTTCTCTCAAAAGGAAGGTGTGGACTATGATGAGATATTTGCACTGGTTTCCTGATATACCACCACCCGTTCAATTATTGCCATTGCTTTCTCTCAGGGATGGAATCTACATCAAATGGATGTCAAAACTACTTTCTTACATGGCTTGCTTAAGGAGGAAGTTTATGTAGAACAACCCGAAGGGTTTGAAGTTTTGGACCGAGAGGCACATGTATGCAGGTTGAAGAAAGCCCTCTATGGGTTAAAGCAAGCCCTTGGGGCTTGGTATGAGAGGATCGACAACTATCTTATGAAGCTGGGGTTTATAAGAATTGAAGTTGATCTGAACCTTTATTTCAAGGTTGAAAATGACAGGCCTCTCATTGGTGCTCTATGTGGATGATCTCTTTAGGATAGGTGTAGACCCTCTCATTCATCAATGCACAAGGGATTTGGCTTCCGAATTTGAGATGAAGGATCTAGGGTTGATTCACTACTTCCTAGGCTTGGAGGTCTAGAGAAAGCCAGGTGATATTTTCCTTTCTCAAGGAAAATACATTGTGAAGCTAGAAAGATTTTGGATGGTGGACTGAAATTATGTGACTACTCCGATGGAACTCAACTTCAAGAAGCTATGTGGAAGTGCCGTTAGGCCTGATTTGGGAAATCCTTCCGAGTATCGTCAACTCTTGGGGCCCTTGATGTTCTTGGTGAACTCTCGTCCAGACATATGCTTCGCAGTGAATACATTGAGTCAATTTATGGTTGAGCCTCATCACATATATTGGATTTTTGCCAAGAATCTCTTGAGATATCTCTGGGGCACCATAAACTATGGATTGAGATACACTGCCAGGAATTTGAGGCCATGGATATACTGATGTTGACTAGGTTGGTAGTGTGGTGGATCGTAAGAGCACATTTGAATGTTGCTTCTCACTAGGTTCTGCTTCGATATCCTAGATGAGAAGGAAACATAAATCGGTTGCTTTAAGCACCGCTGAGGCCAAATACATTGCAGCTAGTATGGCCTGTTGTGAAGATGTTTGGTTGAGGAAGCTCTTTAATGATTTTTTTGAGCATGTGTTGGATACCACCATGATCTACTGCGACAACCAAAGTGGGATTCATCTTTCAGAGAATCTCGTGTTCCACGACTACTCCAAGCATATTGATATCAGGTACCACTTTATCTGGGATATGGTAAAATGGGGAGCAATAAGGCTCCATCACATTGGGGTTGATGATCAGGTTGCAGATATTCACATGAAGCCCCTGGGGAAAGTCAAATTATTAACCTTCCGTGAGAGACTTGGAGTCATGGAAAGACCCTCCTATGAGGGTCCTGCTTGAGTAGGACATTGAGCTCTAGAGCTATGGGGGGCTTGGGGGTACTTCTTGGAGCTATGAGCGACCATAGGGTGAGTCGTTCACCTTCCCCTGTGATACCCCATGTTGGTTGACATATGCATAGGATGAACATTTCACCTTCTCCTATGGCATATAAGAAGGATGAGTGGTTCACCTTCTCCTACTACTGCCCTAGCATACATCCTACCTATGTAGTCCATGAAACATGGGAAGTACCTCTCGTCTAGCCAATGAGTTGGGAAATGAGGATAGAGACCCTAGCACTACCGATGGACGCATTGTGTACTGTCGTAATCTCTATGTTAGGATGCATGGTGTTCAAAATACTTGATCTGAGATCAAGTTTGATTGAGGTTTTACCTCTGCACTGAATTTGGGTCAGTGGAGAGTGGCAAGGTCTTGTGACTCACTCTCGATTAATTTTTCTTCATTATTTCTTCATGGTTCAGCAGAGCAGAGAAGAGTAGTGCAGTGCAGGGATGACAGAGATGGTACAAGTTGACAGATGGATTGGCAGGTGGATTTCTCCCTAATTGAGAGGGAGTGTTAATATTGGAAATTAGGGCCAAACTCCACCTTGAAGAACTCATATGATGTTATTTTTATTCGATTCCTCTTTTCGAGAGATGCAAGATTGATCTAAAGATCATCTTGTCTAGACGAGCAGAAGTGTGATTTTGAATTTATTATTCACACGTGGAAATTTTCAAGGTCGGCCTGAATGAAATGTAGTCTCATGAAGCCCAACAAACATGTCTCCACACCCTTAGCGAATTGTATAAATAAGAGTGACCTTTTTCTCATTTTGGACATCACTCACTCATCACATCTTTCTCTCTCGTCTCCTCATTGGTTCGTACAACACTTGGAGCAGCTCCTCTTCTCTTCACATGTGTGGCAGGAGGCCGAAGTTTTCTGGGTAAAATTACAGTACAAATTTCATAATTCTATATAGCATTAACCAGCATTGACCAAGGGTCAACCCTTCATCTTTGATTGCGGTTTTTAGGCAAAAAAATTGATTTTTGGAGGCAGCTTTCATTGGCTCAGAAATCGAGGCATTTGGATAATTTTGACCGAGGTTGACATCAGTGTTGACTTTAGGTTTGACCATAGATTTTACAACGTTGAATGGGTTTGACTTGACTATTTTGGGTTGAATTTCTCTCTCTTGTAAGGCTAAATTTGTTTGTTGTTGACCGAGCTGCTTCGAGGAAATTTTGGAGCCCATTTGACCAACGTTGAATTTTTGGTTAGGGCTGCAGTTGACTGCTGTTGACTTGACTATTTTGGGAAAGTTATTTTGATATTTGTACTCTCTTTGCTTAACTATTCAAGAATAATATGAAGAATTTGATCAAAGGGATTTCTCGACATTGCGGTTTTTCCCTGACATCTGTCAAATATTATGTCCTCTTGTCTTGGCTTGTCTTCTGCTTATTGTTTATGTTCTATCTGCATTTTACTTGTTAATGTGATTGCTAATCTGGAAATTGATATTGGGCTAATAAGGAAAATTGAAATAAATTTCTCTTAAGCATAGAACATACCATTGTTGTCTAAAATTAACATTTCCCCAGCACTGCGTATTTCTAGAGGACGCAGTAGTGGTTCTTGTGTGGCCATTGCAACACTATTCTAGAGGTTTATTGCCAGGAGAATTTTGGAGAAGGAGGCTCAATATATTTGTAGGCTATTGGGAGATTTTAAAGGCTGGAAGTGGCAGCAATACTCAGGAGCTATTTTGCAGTCTTTGGTGTCAGCGCAGAGGAGAGAAGTTGGGCACACTTGGGAGGTAGAGTCACAACCTTTGGGGTTGTTGCTTGCTGGGAGAAACAAGGGAAGTCTTGGTGGAGATGTTTGTTGCATTTTAGGAGTGTTGTGGAGTATTTTTGCTAGTGTTTGGGCAAACTGTGTGCTTCAACGATCACTGGAGAGCATAGGGCCTTTGGGGGTTGATTTTGGAGGTTCATAATCAGGCCAAACCATTTATGGGTTTTGGTCGGGTTGGCTTGAGGAGCCTAAGAGTAATTTTGTAGAATATTTTGAGCACTGAAAGAGGGGTTTTTAACCATTTCTTTGTAGCAGCTAGTTCATAACTGTTGGGACAGTGCAAAGCATCAATTGGGCAGTTTCTAGGTTATTATTGTTTCACCTAGATTTTCTCCGCTTGCCAAAAAGGCAAGACCAAGTGCATTTATTTCATATATTTGTACTCTTGCTCCATTCTATAATAAAATGGTTCAGTTTCTTCCCTATTTCTGATTGTTCTAGGTATTTACTACATTGTTTAAAAATTTATGTGGTGCAAATTTGTTATTTTCTAGCATATCATCGTTTTTCCCTTTTGGAACATTACAGTGGTATCATAGATTATATCTTGGCTCAGCCGTGGGATGACTCTCATATGGGAGAGGAGGATAGGAAGAATATTACTTATAAAAGGCAAAGGTACTGGAGCAAAGAGAGGGAGTTGGAGATCACTCCATAGATTGAGGACCGTGGAAAGGCTGTGATAGTAAAGGATATGGGAGAGCCCAAGAGAAAAGAATAGATGGTCTTTGATAGTATCTTGAAAGCCCTTAATGATTTGGAAAAAGGGCATAGGTAGATGTTAAGTGAGATAAAGAGGCAGAATCAGGACTAGAGCATTGAACGAGATTTTCTATTTAGAGAGACTTCCATAGCCTCTTAGCAGTATAACCACCCTTCACCTACCACGCAACCACCATCCTCTAGTGAGCCAACTAGAGCTACACTACCTTATTTCCTACCTTAGCACCAGAGGAACAAGGAGGAGATGATGAGGGAGATTATTTTAGAGTATGGCAATCCATGGGAGAGGATTTCAAAGCGGCACTAACTTTCAGAGATTATTTCCAACTCAAGCAGAATGAGAAGGGAAGGAGCTATGAAGGCCAGGGCACGCAGAGCTCCAAGTTGCAGTGTACCATTGGGAGGATGTTCTTCCCCACTTTTGATGGCACTACCAAGTGCACAACTCGTGCTTGGGTGGAGAAGTTGGAGACATATTCCCAGCTCAACAAAATGATGGAGGTGGAGGCTATTAAAATTTCCACTTTGCATTTGGAGGGAGAGGCACACGACTGGTGGTTTCATGGCTTGTCTACTTTGGGGCATACCAACGTGACTGCCTATGAGGATTTCACGCAGAGAGTAGTGGAGCATTTTGATTTTTTTGAGATTTTGTGTATTCGGGGTAGCCTCAGTTGTGATCTAGGTCCCAAATTTTGAGGAAGGACTAGAGTACACTTGATCCACAAGACCCAGAAATTGATTTGGGAAATTTCATCTAGTTTAGGAGATATTAAATTAATTAATTATTTTAATGTATTTCCTAAGTTAAAACTTAGGGAAATTAAATAATTAAAGTGAATTTAATTAAACATGTGATGAAATTTCCTTAAGTCACACAGATCAATATTTCTTTTAATCTTGGCCATTGATTCAAGATCTGATCATGGTCGTTGTTTTCCCAACGAGAAAAGTATAAAGGAAAGGCTTGGGGTCATTTGTAAAGACACACAGAGGCAGAGCACTGAAGCTAAGCTGAGATTCTAGGGCATATTTTGCTAAGAATACTCAGAAGTGTTTCATCTACAGAGAGAGGAATTTAGGCCAAGGGGATGATTTGATCCCGGGGTCTAGAATACACAAGAGGCAGAGATCATCTCAAGGACAACGTAGAAGAGGAGAGCAGTAGCAGCAGCAAGGACAACGCAGTCACTCCAAGGACAACGTGATTTTCAGCAGGAAACCCTCAGAGGGTTACGCAGAGACCGTAAGGGCTAGTGTCGTGACTATGTCACACAGTCTATTCTGGAGTAGCACTGAGGGTTTGAGGGGCTTTAGAGGCTTACGCAGAGGCTTTCAAGGACAGCGCTAGGGTTTCTAGGCCCTAATCTTAACTGAGTTCTATAAATCTTGTTTGAGGGTGTGGATCAGTCATTATTTTGGCCCTAGATCAGCCAGTGAGTTGTAGATATATTATTTCTCTGTCGGGTTTTCCAGATCTAGAACTCAAGTTTGTTGTATTCAGAAAATTCTTAATAATAAAACCCTCCAGCAACTAGAGACCAGTTTTCTTGCATTGGGTTTTTTTGGGGACTATTTGTCCAGAAATAACTATGTCACTTTGTCAATGTGTGCATGAATTTGTTCTAGATCTGGATTGGTAGAGATCTGTTATGTGTTTTGCTTCGATTTTAACTTGAATTTATTTATTTAATAACTTGTCTAAGTAGGAGGAGCATAACCAGATTAATAGTAATAATTTCTGCATAAAGTGTAAGATTCAGAAATTTCTACATGGTATCAGAGCAATTGCAGATCCAGGAGGGTCACTAGCTGAAGAGACTAAAGGTTCTAGCTACAGGAAGTAGCTGGAAAAGTAGCAGAAACACAGATTTGAAGGGACAGTGTAGTTTTTAGAGGCATATTCACATAGAGGGAAGGGTGACGTTGTCCAACGCTGTGTCCTAGCAAGCCCATGTAATTATTGCGTAGAGGCAGCTTAGAAACAGTGTTGGTTTGGTCTGAAGCCAACCACTGTGATTCATATCTGAATTTGTCAGATCCAAAAAATATTGCAGAAAATCTGCAGAAATTAAGAAGAGCCGGTGGGGTTAAATTTCTGAAGTTTTCATACTTTTAGCCTTAGCACAAGTGACAAGGAGCGGGAGGAGATTAGCTTCTCAGAGAGTTTCTAGCCAAAGGAAACTTGCAGTTTCATCAAAGGATCAAAGAAGAAGCTTAATCATAGTTGATTTGGTAGATTTCAAAGGAGGGAAATCAGTTGTCAGAGGGAGAAAAAGGTGCCTGTTTCACCAAGGGCATTAGATCCATTTCTCTAACAAAGAGAAAAGGAAGTTCTAACACATTCTAAGCAGATGGCTCCTCATGGACTGCGTGATCAGGATAGGTTGGATGGCCTCTCAAACTTTTTAGTTTGGAAGTAAAGGATCCTAATAGTCCTTGAGGCGTACAATCTAAGAGACCATGCAAAGCAAATTATAGCCACACCAACAGATCCAGATATCCTTCGGAAGCATAAGAAAGTTGTTGGGCATGCCAAGCGGCTGATAATGGATGGTATCAAGGACCATATTGTACCAAACGTAGCTGAGAAGAAGACAACTAACAAGATGTGGAAGGCCTTGACTTCCCTATATGATGGAAAGTTTGTCCAAAGAAATATGTTGTTGAAGAATTAGATGAGGTCATTCATGATGACCAAGGGAGAAGACATGGAGTATTTCCTCTTAAAATTGTAGTCAATTAGGGATCAACTAACTGCAACAGGTTCAATGATAGATGATGTTGTGATAGTCAAGACTTCCCTCAACGCAGTCACAGATGAGTGGGAAACCTTTGTTCAAAGTATCTTGGGCTGAGCGGACCTCCCAGATTGGGACAGCTTGTGGTCAATCCTGTGTCAAGAGGAACTCAATAGATTCACCAAGAGGCAGCGCAACCCTGAATTGACAAAAGTGAAGAAGGAAGATGAGGAAGATGCAGCCTTGGCATCAAATAAGTAGACAAAGAAGAAGAAGGATATTTCAAAGATCAAGTGCTTCAAGTGTGGTGAAATGGGACATTTTTCCAGCAATTGTCTAGAGAAGAAAAGGGACAAGGAAGCATCTTCTTCCAAAGCAGTTGTGGCAGATGATGGGTCAGAAGATGATGCAGCCATGAGTTCTCATGAACCACGGAGGTGGGGTGACATGGATATGTAGAGGAGCTACATAGAAGAAGGCGGGATCCTTGAGCAGCTCATCTCTTGGATCACATGTGAGCTATGGAAGCCTTAAGACAATAGAGGGACAAGTGGAGCAGTGGGTGCATAGATCACATATGAAGAAAGCAGAGGTAGATCTGAAGACTGGAAGGAGCAGTGTAGAGCAAGGTAGCAACAACATAGAAGAAGTACCAGTGTATAGCAATGCAGCAACAACGTAGAAGCAGTAGCAGCGTAGAGGTTGATGTGACTTCAGCAGCACAGAGTAGAGCTGCTTACGCAGTGCAAAAAGCTTCAGAGGGACAATGTAGTGCAGTAGCAGCGTGATAGAATTCAACACAAGGGGCTAATGTGACTTCAGTAGTGCAGAGAGAGTCTGATTACGCAAGTAGAGTTGTAGTTGTGTATCGTTCTTTAGATGCTATCACAAATCTGTAGCCTATGGAGCTTCAGTGATGAAGATGTATCCCATCTGACTTGTTTGTCAAATATTGGGCAGGAGATTTAGTTGTTTCTCTCAACAACTAAAGTTGCAGTGCAACAGATCAACAGTGGCAGTGCTATGAGCAGCACAAATGCAGCATATTGAGAGGGAGTTGTAGTACAGAAATTGTAGTGGCAGTGGCAGAGTCATGGGTAACAGTACAAAATGGCAGCAACAGTCCAGAGTTGAGTGGCAGCATGCTAAGCTTTAGCAGCACAGAACCAATGCCCAAAATCATGTAATGCATTAGTATGATGTATTGCTATAGCACACCCTTGATGCTAAGACGAAGTATTGAGATTTTTTGTATTTGGGGTAGCATTAGTTGTGCTCTAGGTCCCAAATTTTGAGTAAGGACTAGAGTACACTTGATCTACAAGACCCGGGAATTGATTTGGGAAATTTCATCTGGTTTAGGAGATATTAAATTAATTAATTATTTTAATGTATTTCCTAAGTTAAAACTTAGGGAACTTAAATAATTAAAGTGAATTTAATTAAACATGTGATGAAATTGTCTTAAGTCACACGGATCAAGATTTCTTTTAATCTTAGCCATTGATTCAAGATCTAATCATGGTCGTTGGTTTCCCAATGAGACAAGTATAAAGGAAAGGCTTGGGGTCATTTGTAAAGAAACACAGAGGCAGGGCACTGAAGCTACATTGAGATTCTAGGGCAGGGTTTGCTAAGAATACTCAGAAGTGTTTTAGCTGCAGAGAGGGGAATTTAGGCCAAGGGGATGATCTGATCCCAAGGTCTAGAATACACAAGAGGCAAATATCAACTCAAGGACAGCGCAGAAGAGGAGAGAAGTTGTTGGGCCGAGTAGAAGGTACGTTTCATCCCGTCTTTACCACGATTTGTTATGTACTTTTATGAGTTTTCCCCTTATCTTAGCAATAAAGTAAAGGGAAATAATGTAAAGCCAGGGCTGAATGAACGGATGATAAAAGAAATGTTTAACAACGTAAAAACTAACTTGTTATACTTTATTGATAGGGAAGAAAAGCAGCTGAACTGTTGATGACCAAAAGACGGCTGACAAGGGAGGCAAACGAGATCATAATGGCTCCTATGGACTAGCGGGAGATGGAAAGTCACATCCACGCTTGGAGTACTCAAACGATATCCACAAAGCAGCAGTGTCCCATATGGAAAAGATCCATTACTACTTTTTAATTCACCTTTAAAAGGCTGAAGACGAACAAGGTAGATAGATTTGCATAGAGATTTTCCTCTGTAATAGACTTATCGGGACAGAATCGTCAAGTTGTATTAATGTATTAATCTCCAACTTAATAAATATTTTGGCATTTTTGGAATAGTTAATCTCTGAGTTTTCCTTAGCAGTAGACTTCTGGTGGCTTTGGGTCCAGCCCTGGGAGTTTCTCTGCTACTTCTGTGCTATACGTTTATTTACAGGACTTGTGTTTCCAGTCATCTAGTGCATTTCATAAGATATCTTTTAATTGGTTAAACTGTGAACATAAGATGCTACAACTTCCTCTTTCATTAGACTAGTCCACCATTCATGCATTCTTTCTTAAAATCAATGTTTTCATAATTGCTTAGATGCTTTCATCATTTCTCAATGATTTTATAATCATTGATTAGTTTTAACATGACTGTTGTTCAATTATGCATATAGTTAATGTTGTATCTTTTCATTATCAATGTGAGCATTTGGTTGTTGTTCAAATCTGAGGGATTTCATTCATTGATTTAAGAGAATTCCATTGCAAAATTTAGAATAATCAATTGCTGTTCAATTTATTAGAGTTGTTGTTCAATCCATTATGATTGATGTTCGATTCATCATAGTATGTTGTTCAATTGTAGTTTGTTCTTTTTCATTCCAGAGTAGTTATTTATGCATATTCTTAAAACAGAATAGTCAAAGCATTCTATAATTCCCTTCCAAATTGATTTGGTTGAACTTCGAGAATTAGATAGTCTTCCTTATGATAATTTAGAGTAGTTGTCCCCCGATATCACTTGCATATATTGTGTTTACACTCTTTAGTTGTATGTTATTTATGTTCTTTTTAAGGAAGTCTCTATATTGATTTCCATGTAAACCTAGACAGCTATGATTGAAAAAGCTGAGCAATTGAAGCATGTGCACTGATTTATAGAAGTTGTATGCACGATATTCTTATTTGGCCATCACCGACTTGCACCTCTTGCATCTTTGTCAATGTGAGTTTGGGTGGTGATTGCAACTCAAATATTTTTAATTTAGTTGATAATAATATTATTATTTTGTTTTATGTTTTTAAATTTAATTAAATAATTAATATTAATGTAAAAATAATTAATTTATATATCCCAGCGGAAAAGTCTTGGTTGAGGCTTTATGTTGATTCCAAGCATACATGTTGAAAAGTGAGAACATCATAAGAATAATTGTTCCTTCCTCTGGTTAGGTTAGCTAGATTTATACAATGAGAAGGCTTGTTCGTATTGATCATAATATGGTAATATATAGGGTTTCATAACTATATATGATATATTTTACATAATGTCACTTTTTTAGTTATTATTTAAAGAAAAATAATTGAACTTAACTAATTCATATCAAATAATTATTAAGATAAATATTAATTTATATTTTAATATTTTAATATTAATATTGATATTAACATGAGCATTAATATTAACATTAACATCAACATTAAAATTAATTTAAATATTAATATTAATATTAAAATGCTAATATTGAAATCTTAATACTAATATTAAAACTAACATTAATTTTAATATTACTATTCAATTTTAAGTTTAGAATTAACGCTAATTAATATTAATCTTAATCTGAATTAATAAAATTAATTAAATTTAATATTAATATTAAAAATAAAATTTAATACTAATATTAAACTTAGAGTTTAATACTAATATTAAAGTTAAAGTCTAACATTTATATTAAAGTTAAAGTTTAACATTAATATTAAACGTTAACATTAATAATTAATATTAAAATTAAAATTAATAAAATTAAAGTTTAAATATATAATTTAAAGTCTAAATATAAATATAAATATAAAAATTTTAAAGATCTATTTTATTTCAATAGAAAGAGATGTTCCTATTTTTAAGAATCGAGATATTATATGTAATAGTTGTGTGCTTGAAAAATAACGTAAGAATAATTTTCCTATAAGAACATATGAAGGAAGATAAATATTATTGAATTATGCATTCTTGTCTGTGTGGGAGAATAAATGTAATCACTTGGGTGAGCCTTTTATTTTCTTATCTTCATTTACGATAGAACAAGATATGTGTGGATTTATTTCACGAGAAATAAAAATGGTCAACCATGTTCAATATTTGTCGCATTGTGACAAATATTGTCTTAATATGAAAATCAACCATGGTCCAGCGTTGCATTGTGACAAAGATTGTCTCAATATGAAAATCAATCATGGTCAACCTGCATGGTCATTCATGGGAAACCATGGTCAATCATAGTCAATATGAAAATCAACCATGCTCAATTATGATCAATCATGGTCAACCACGTTTATTTTAGGTTTATAATATTTATCTTAGGGTTTATAAACCTTGGATTTATAATATTAATCCCTTGGTTTCACTATTATTCCCTTCGGTTTTTAGTATTAATCCCTTGGGTTTATTAGTGCCTTAGGTTTATTATATAAACCCCTTGGGTTTATAATCCATGGGGTTTATAATATACATTCTAATCATGTTCCAACCATGGTCAACCATGTTTTATAAAATCAATCATGGTCAACCATGGTCCAACGTCACATTGTGACAAGGATTGTGTGAATATGGAAATCACCATGGTCAACGATTGTCAACCATGTTTATTTTAGTATTTACAATATTTATCTTGGGGTTTATAAACCTTGGGCTTAAATTTTTTATCCCTTGGGTTTATAATATCTATCCCTTGGGTTTATTGATCTAAGGATTCATATTCCTAAGGTTTAATAATTTTCGTTTAGCTTTATACCTTGGGTTTTTAGTATTGATCCCTAGGGTTTATTATTCCATTCGGTTTATAATATTCATCATGGTTAACTATGGTCAACCATGGTCAACCATTGTCTACCATGTTTTATAAATTCAATCATGGTCAACCGTGGTGCAATGTCGCATTGTGACAAATAATGTCTCAATATGAGAATCAACCATGGTCAACCATGGTCGAATGTCACATTGTGACAAATATTCTCTTGATTTTTAAAATCAATCATGATCAACCATGGTCCAACATCACATTGTGACAATGATTGTCTCAATATGAAAATGAACCATTGTCAGCCATGTTTATTTTATTGTTTATAATATTTATCTTAGGGTTTATATACTTTAGCTATATAATATTAGTTCCTTGGTCCAATGTCAAAATATGACAAAGATTGTCTTAATATGATAAACATGGTCAATCATGGTCACACATGGTCAAAAATTTTTAACCATGTTTTATAAAGTCAAACATGTTTTTATTTTAAAATGATAATAATAATTTGTTTTAATAGTTTTTTTAGTATTATTTTCATTGTATATTTAATATTATTAATTCATTAATTAATTAATATTATTATTAAATTGAGTTTTTATAAATTAGATTAAATAATTGAGTTAATTATTATATATTGAATTAAATCATTATTATCATGTTTAAATTATTAATTAAATAATATTATTATTAACAATATTATTGTTACTATTATTATTTAATTAAAATATTTGAATATTTTTTACTTATTTAATATTATTTAATTATTTAATAATTATCTAATATAATTAATTACTTAATTAAATAATTTAAATAAAAATAATATTAAAAAAAAACTATTAGAAAAAAATCATTATTTTTATTATTATTGATTTTTATTATCATTTAAAATAATAAGTATTACTACTAAATAATTATTATTATTTTTGTCAGTAAAAAATGATTTTATATTGTCAGTTAAAAATTTACATCACAGAACAACATAGTTGTATTACATCTGAGCATACCAAATTTAAAAAGAAAGCAGGCCAAAGGCTTCACATATAGTGGTCTTGGATGCAATCCAAGGAAACTGGTGCCTATGGTTATTTCCGACACAAAATTGGCAAAAATAAATTCAACACAAAGCAGCATGGAGGAGTATTAGGAGGAACTACTGGTGACACAACGAAGAAAGTCGCATGGTTGTGGACATGATAGTCAATATGTTCAACCTGGATTTCCAGTGCTCAGAGGTGGTCATGGGAGCGCCTGAGCTGGCGTCAGAGACTCTCCAGAGCATCCAAACTTTCATTCTGCAAATTTTGAATGTCATTTATGTAGGCAATCAGTTCATTTATTTCTTCATACCTCTACTCCTGCATGTTGTCCAGGCTGAGTTGAATATGTTGGAGTTGGGCTGCAAGCACGTCTAAGGTGACTGGGGCTTCCACTTGGACCAGAGAGCGAAATGGAGAGACTGCCATCGTTGCCACTAAGCGTTGGCTCTCCGTAGACTCTAAGTCAGAGCTTGGATCCCCGTTCGGCCTTCATTCCTTCACGTCATGCCAGAAGCCTCCTCTGTGGGATCTTCCTCTTTGTAGTGGCATATATCCAATCTTCCCACCCCTCACTACCACTGGGATCCAATGTTTGTCCCAGAAACATAATTCCCTACCACAATTCACTTGGCCGGTGGATACTAATGCCTCTGTCATAGCCTTTGACACCAAACCGCTCGCAAGAATTCTAAACAATCTTCGGTGTCAGGGTCACTCCCCTTCTCGCTATAGATAGAGCCCAAAATGAGAGCGTACACCAGGGAATTAGGATCCCTGAGTGCCACTTGATCCCATGCCAACACCGCTCCCTTGTCTCATCCAAAAACACCAGGAGCAACACCACCTCGCAAGCACAGTCACTATCCAGAATGAACGCCCAATTGGGTTTCCTTCTTACCACCAATAGAACAAATTAAACTCCAGACGTAGTACCAGTCGCAACCAATACCAAATTCCCTGGATCCCATGGTTGAACGCAACACCAGACCCATTTTCTTATCTTCCTACCCTACCTACTCACACCCTGCACATGAGGCTTAAGCCATGGATTGAAAGCATACACTACGACATAGGGTGGTCCCCCCTACCTCAAACTCACCATCGCCCAAACGATGTGGAATGCACATTGAACTCCCGTCAACCTTGATAATTCCTTGAAACCGCCACGTCGGTGCACTTTTCAAAGCATCATTACCACATTCATATGAGAGCATTTAATGCTCATTACTCGGTCGAAACCTCCTGCACTCACCACCTCCATTTGGAATGTTGAAATGACACTCCATCAAGGAATTACTAAATAATTATTATTATTAAGAATATGGTTATTAATTAATATTACTACTATTATCAATTAATAATATTATTAAATAATTAATAATATATTCAATAGTAATAATAATATATATTAAATTAAATAATATTCAATAATTAAAAAAATATTTAATTAAATAACTATTAAATAATTAAATAATATTCCATCAATTAATTAATATTAATATTATTAACTATTATTATTAATTATTAATATTAATATTATTAATATTGATTATTAATATTATTATATTATTATATTAATATATTTATTGTTATTTTATTATAATAATAATATGAAAATCATGGTCAATATGAAAATCAAACATGCTCAATTATGATCAATCGTGGTCAACCATGTTTGTTTTGGGGTTTATAATATTTATCTTAGGGTTTATATACCTTGGATTTACAATATTAATCCCTTTGATTTTAGTATTAATCCCCTGGGTTTATTAGTGTCTTAGGTTAATAATATAAACCTCTTGAGTTTATAATATACATTCCAATCATAGTCTGACCATGGTCAACCATGTTTTATAAAACCAATCATGGTCAACCATGAAAATAAATCATGGTCAAACATGGTCTAACATCACATTGTGACAAGGATTGTGTGAATATGGAAATCACCATGGTCAACCATTTTCAACCATGTTTTGTTTTCCAAGGAAAAATTCGTAATTTTCATTAATTGTAAAGAAAATAACATGTTGTATTGGCAGCAGATTACATCATGCATATTCTTTATGCTATCCATAACTTAAGCTTAATTTTTGTAGCAGTTCAGCAAAAATAAAAATAATATTTACAATTTACTGTGCGATTCTAGATAGACATAAATAGCAACAAAATAGGAGGTCCAAAAACTAAAAACAATAGAGTCAAAAAAGCCTCTAATCAGTTGAACTAATCAGCAGGCTCCGGAAGCCCAAAAACCTCTATGAATGACCTGTGGTAGTGTTGATAAATTTATGGACCCTTGTTCTCAGTGATATTTCATTGCCCCAATGTCAGGTGTGCGATTTCTTTGGATAGGTTGTCATAAGTTTGGTTCCTTTGCCTGTAAATATGGGTGACAATAATGGTGTCAAAATGATTTTTTAGAGCCAAAAATTCATCCAGTAAACTCCTAAGTGTGTGAACATGAAATCTTGCATTAGTATTGAACCGATTATTAATAATCTTAGAGTCCCCAAATATATGTATCTTGTTGCATCTTTTTTCTAATTCAAAGATAAGAATAAGCTTGAGACCGTTGAGCTCTGAGTAGTTGTTTCTTCCTGGGCCTAAACCCATCTTGAGATGAAAATAATGTGAGTCTGATAGGTATAGTACAACCCCTCCACCACAACATTTGATACCAGCAGTGCCATCGAAGTATGCCCAAGGGAGATCTTTGTCAATGGTTTCAGGCACTATGATCCTATCATGCTTTGAGATGACCTCTTCAGGGATAGAATAAGAGAGGGCAGTAATATAATTGCATATGGTAGTCCAACAGATGGCTGCATTTTTTAATATGATATGGTTCCGGGCTAGCCAAATGCCCCAAGAGATCGGGAGAGGCAAGTTCCATGTCTTTTTTGAATTACTAGCGTGCCACCAATTATGCTAGGCTGTGGAGATTGACACCCCATGCTAACTGTTAGTAATTCCAAGATCCATAGATATCATCTGCCAAATATTGCAAGTCATGGAGCAATTGAGGAATATATGGACAATTTCCTTAGCCTATTCTTTGTAAACACCGCACCTAAAGGGGCCATGAATGGATCTCTTTGCCAAATTGTCCTTCGTGGGTACCCAATTTGTAAGCAGGCAACACACGAAAATTTGGGCCTTTGGGGCAGATTTTAACTTCCAAAGATGTCACCACCACCAGATCTGTTCAGGGGGTTCTTGAGCCGAGAAGAGAGAATAATAACCATATTTGGGCATGTATAAACCTTTTGAGGAAATGGCCCAGATCAACTCATCCTCTGCATATGATATTCTGATGTGAGATGTCTTGTGGGACATGACATATCTGTTCCATAGCTATGCACCAAAGGCTTCTTTAACGTGATCTTCCCTTGCATTGAAAAAATAAAATCATGGATGGAGGGCCATACTTCTTCAACTCGGCAGGTTTATACCTGCGCAACTGGGTAGAACGCTTCAATCCAGACAAGAAAGGTATCACATGGGCTCCAATCTAGATCCAACTCTACACCCTTCCCTAGGACAACTGGGATGAGCTGACCCTACGAGACATAGGAAATTCCCTAGGAGAATTCATCAATACGGTGAAGGAAACAAAGATCAACCGACATGCAACATACACATGAATCTGTGTCTACATGAACATCACAGAGTCACTCCCTGGTGAGGTAAGCCTATTGAATGAGGATTATGAATGGTTACAAGCTGTATATTATGTACATGTTCCCTTCATATGCCGGAGGTGTCACCAACACGGGCACCTATTCAGAGACTTCCCCCTAAATCAAAAGGCGACAGCTAACAATGAATCAAATGATCAAGCTACTGAAGGGTTTACGAAAGTAACAATAAAGAAAAGGCACAAAAAGAGATCCAACTCTAACCAGAACAAAAAAACCCTAAATACAAGCAACAGCTTCGAAGCCCTAGCTCAGCTAAGTGAAAATGAGAACGAACCTCCCAAAGATACAGGGAAATCCTTGCAGGAGAAACCCCAGACCTCAAAGACACAACAATAAAAGATTCAACTGGAAGCCTTTCTGAAACCCCAAACCCCTATACATGCAGGGTAAAACTCTACTACGAAATTCAAAGGAATGACACTAGACCCAATCCTAGAAGCCATGGAGGAAGAGCCAGAGAGCATTGACTTTAGGGGCCTGGATCTCATAGGGTTAGAGTATGCATGCAACAAGAAGGACTTTCTCTCAATACCCAAGCAGCAGATCCAAAAGCTGGAAGAAATACTCACTCGAGCACAACAACTCCCCTCCCTAGGTATTCAAGGCATTACGCTCCTTAATACAAAATTAATCTTGAAAGAATCTCGTAAACGAGGCAGAAAAATAGATCTATAGAGAACAATTGAAATGGGTAGAGAGATGGTAGAATCCGGGAGATTACCCAAGCTAACCCGAATACACTCCTTCATCCCCAAACCCCCTCAATGAAGATCATCTTATGGAATATCATAGGGCTCAATAGCCCCACAAAGCACATGATAATCAAGAAAAGAATTACTGAGGAACACCCTTCAATTTTCTACATGCAAGAAACCAAATGTTTCAGCTCTACGCTGGAAACAATCTTCAAAAGGATATGGAAAGGCTACAAAATAATAGCGGTGGATGCCAATGGAGCTTCAGGAGGATTGAAAATCATCTAGAACCTTCACGTCGTCACCCTATAGAAATGTCATGCCAATAGACACTTCATTCAAGCCAACTTTCACTTTATTGGAACTGCGATCCATGGATTGCTCACGAACGTCTACTTCCCCCAGAATCTATAGCAAAACACTGTGCTTTTGGACAAAATTGCTGACCTCAATAACCAGTGAAATATACCTCCATGGTTGCTTGGGGGAGATTTCAATATGATAACCAATCTATAGGAAAAAAAAATGTGGAAGGCAGCATCTGGATACGGACAACACTGGGTTCAAGAACTTCATCCAAGACAATCACCTCATGGATCTTCAAACTTCCAATGGCATCTTTACTTGGAATAATAGAAGAGGAGGCACCCAACAAATCGCCTCTAGATTGGACTGTTTTCTCATCACGGAAGACTTTATACATCTAGGGGGAGATCTTGTAACCACCATTATTCTGGCCGCGGGCTCTGACCACTGGTCGATACAGCTACAATTGCTCAGACCAGGTACGCCTACACCTAAACCCTTCCACTTTGAACACTATTGGATTAGAAATCTAGGGTTCAAAGAACTCATCTCAGATTGGTGATCCTCCCTTATACCACCCCAAGGAAAAAAATGTATCATTTCTAGACAAAGCTGAAGATGCTCAAAGGGAAACTGAAGGTGTGGAACAAGACCGCCTTCAGCAACATCTTCAAAGATCAAATAGAACTGGAAGAGAAAATGAAGAAGCTCCAAAAAATAATCATCTCAGAAGGATGCTCGGATGACTCAGAGAACAGAGAGAAATTACTAACAACCCATATGGAAGAGATAAGAAGCTAGGAAGAGATCCCATGGAAACAAAAATTTAGGATATGCTAGCTCAAAGATGGAGAAAGAAACACAAATTTTTTCCATCGCTTCACCATTCAACATAGGATGCACAACAGAATCACAGTTCTAAAAAATTAGAATGGGGAGCGATTGGAAAAGCAAGAGGATATTATGGAGGAGCTACACAATCACTTCAAGGACATCCTCCAAGAAGCCAACACCAAGAGGCATGAATCTATAGGAATAATCACTCAGCACATACCCAAACTGGTCACTGAAGAACACAACTGGATGTTGCTTAAAGAAATCACTCTGGAACAAGTTGAACAACCAGTTTTCCAACTAAAGGAGAGGAAAGCTCCTGGCCCAGATGAATTCACTACCAACTTCTTCCATTTCTTTTGGGAAACCATCAAGAAGAGGTATGGGAAGTCGTAGAGGAATCACGCACCACTCACTGGTTGCTACCGACTCTCAATGCCACCTTCCTCACTCTCATTCGAAAGGAAGACAATGTCGCTATGCCAAGTAATTACAAACCCATAACACTCTGCAATTTCATTTATAAAATCATTTCCAAAGTTGTTGTAATGTTCCTTTTTCAGGAATGTCAGCAATCAACAATCTATTCCAAAGATTGACTGAAGGGGAATTTACTGGATGTGTCACCTTCTCAAGGAAGTGTGAGATCCGGAGGCTCTCTAGCCCTTTTCAGACTCTGTCTATAGAGCTTCTTGAAGAATCCCACTCAAAAGTGAGCTACAACAATATGCAAAGACATACATGAGCATCCCATGAAAAGATAGCGTTATTTTATGAGCTATGGTACAAGAAGATGTATGAATAGCCAAGAATAATGTTATAGCAGTAAAAGAGTACAAGTTCTTGAGGAAACAACCTCTCAAGAAAGGCAATGCAAGCCTCAACAATACATGTACATGGAAATGGAAGAACACTGTTATTTCTACATAAACCCAGGCTATGAGGATGCAATATATGATAGAATATTGCTAAAAAATGATGTCAATACATGAATATAACAATATATGGCTCAAATACAATAGGGGAGCAAGGCTCTAACCCTTAGAAGCAATAATACATCAATCCTCCAAGGGATTGGCTGAAATATACAATATGGAAAAAATACCAGAGTTGCTGGGCAGCTGCTGCAACTCAAATCTGGAACTCAATAGAGAAGGCTGAAGATGATGAAAAATCTGAAGTATACCTCCTCCCATGGATCTCCTAAGTGGAAGGTTGATCCTTACACTTGAAATCTCACCCTCCAATCAATCTGCAAACCCTCACTGCAGATAATCCAAGAAAATAACGCAATCACTAAGAGGGACTGCGCAGTGAGTGGGATAGAACAATATGGCCAAGTGCCAAGATCTGAAAATCAGCTCCAATGCTTCCAGACTGATCTCCCAAAGGAAGGAAAGGCTCCTCCTCTAAAAAACAAGCAATGGAAGAGGTGTTGTGAAGTCTCCACTGCAACACCCTACAGCACAGTATTATGCTGTTGCAGCAATAACTCTGTCCTGGAGGAGGATGCTTTGGCCTTGAGCCAAGATATGTGGAAAATGAAGGACCAACCTTCAAGAGGCCTCTCAAGAAGGTGAGGAAATCCTAAACAGGAGTTTCTCGACGATTCTTGCTAAACAAAAAAGAATGCATAATGTCTGAATAGACATGAAATCATAAACATATGCATGAATAACAATGGCTCTCCTCCTCTCCATATATAGCAAGTGAAGGCTCTCTCTCCATGGGCCCCATCAATTAGGGTTTCCTCCATAAAGGAATATTCCCTTCTCTATCTCTGCACTGTCCCATGTAGTGCTTTCCACCTCATACCCTACGCTGGTTGACTTAGTCAAACCTCTTTGCAAATGTCTCCTTTCACACATGAGGGTGTGAAATCCGGTTCCATGGATGATCCCTTTTCATACTAGAGGGATTTTTATCTATATTTTTATTATGAATGGGCCTTCTTACCCAATTATTCATCTCCTAATTGAATTTAGACAAAAATTAATGTTCCAATTTATTGAAGAAAAATTAGGAACATTACAGTCCTCCCCTCCCATATGTTGCTTGTCCCCAAGAAACTACAATGATAGAACTGAAGAATCTCCACTCAAGGCATGGAGTCTGAAATATAATGAGGAACATCTCCCCCATGTGTATCCTCCATCCCCAAGCAATCATCCAAACAAAATGAGACACCTCCCAACAAGGCAACTCCTGAAAATCTCCTTCCACCTCAAGCTCGAGAAATGAAGGTGGGATGAAAATATGAACTTGGCAAGCATCATAGCTTACCCCATGCTGTCCTTCTCTCCACTCATGACAAGTGTAGAGTGTATGCTAATCCTGGGCTGCAAAAGTATTTCCCTCAAATGGCAAAGTGAAGAACAATCCTCCAAAGAATGCTCCTCCAACAATGAAGAACAAGATGGCCCAAAACAATTCACCCATGATGAATAGCATATGGTCATCATGGAACATCCTAATGAGAATTTTGTTGAAAGTTTTTACATAATGATACATGATACAAACAATGTCTCACAAGGATACAGTGCAATTTCATCCACTGCAATCTTAGAAAGGTACATGGCAAGTGATATCCAAAATTCATCACATCTACTAAGGAATAGTAAATGGCTGAATATAACAACAATACAAGACCAAACACTTGCCCATGGCTGTTCAATAGATGATAATCAAGTCCATGGTCCACCTCAAAAGAGAACACATATGTATTAGTGGTGGCCATATCTCTTCTCATGCTCCCATTAGAACATGTAGTGCAGAAAATGTGAGAATTTTTCCCACTTAAGGACACATCCAACTCATGTGTCTCCCTCATAATCATGCTTCTCATACAAATCTGATCCATATCAGCAAATGAAGTCATGATTAGCAATAAAACGAACAAAATACTGAAGGTTTCAAGTGATGCAGGAAGGTACCAACAACTTTCCCAGTAGTGACAGTGCAGTTTTACAAGTTGCTGCTTGAGAAAAGTACAAGGCAAGTTGTTTTGTGTTACATGAATAGTTATGTATGTCATGATAGCTACTGATAAATAGCAAATGGTTGAGTAAATCAACTGATCATACATGAAAGAAAACACTTGCCCAAGGCCATATAAAAGATGGTTGTCTCCATCATACAAATTGGCCCAATTTTGTCCATGGAGAAATTTGAAAAGCTTGCCCTCTTGTAGAGCCATGCACTGCAAAATAATGGTAAGAGTATACAAATCCGCCAATGTAAAAACAGATTTCTTACCATATATCAGGAGTAATATTATGTATGGATCCATGAATGAACCCTCCATAGTTGTTTGGCCTGCTCCCATGAAGAGGAATGAACTAGGTGCTACAATAATATCCTTCTTCTCATGCTTGGGAATCCAAGTCAAGAAGAATGTATCATAGTAATATATGACTCCATCTGCTACCTTATCCATCTCACCTCCTCTTTGTCCATCAAGTGCAAAAAATATGAAATTATCCTGGGACCTGTGGGTTATGTATCCACCACACTTCTGCTGGGCACACTTCATCCATAGGTTACTGCTCCAAAGAGACAACGTTGTTGGCCTATACCCATAGGCTCTCATCAATACCAAGCTCCATTCTTTGACATGCTTTTTATAAAAGATATCTCTCATAATGCTGCAATACATAATAAGCCCCTCCCAAGGTGGAAATACCTCTCTATCATCAAAGGCCAAGGAGATAATTCCATCTCCTCCTCCTGCAACATCATGCAAAATGTGAGAGTAAATCTGCCCTTGCTCTCCCAAGAACAAGAAAAGAAAAAAAACATTTTGTTGCCTCCCCATACTTCCATCATACAACTCATGTAATGAAGACACAATGAATGATATGAGTATCACATCAACATCATGCATCCATACTCTATGCTACTCAATGATGCAATTATCCTGCCTCCTACTCTTAGGAAGAGTGTTTTCCAAGTGATGGCCAAACTCTTTCAAGAGTAACCAGCGCAGCCAAGCCTCCTGCTGCCCGATATCATATATCTGCAAGTAGCCTCCCAACTCCTTGCTCATCAACCACATCCACTCAACCACTTGTGGATGCTTTCTCCTCTTCTTCATCTTGGTACTCCTCCCATGAGGGCTACCATCCTCCCAAATCAAATTCTTGTCTTTGCACTTCATGGGATTTTGAAATGCAAGCTTCTTAAGGATCAATGAGACCCTATCAAGACCCAAATAGGTGGTAGGAAAAAACCTCCCATCATGATGTGTATGGCTCAGGGGGTGTCCAACACAAGCATGAGAGATGTTATCCATCCTAAGATGTCCTCCATCTTCTATTGACTCTTGTGAGAAAGGAAGAAAATATTTGCACTCCATGGTGTGCTTAAGTGCGCCTCTGATGAGATCTCTCCTTGAGACCTCCCTCTCATCAATAGTCTTCCAGAACCAATGAGGTCTTGGATCTGAAAGTAGAGGTTCCTCTTTGAGCTGAGAGGAGCTCATTGAGAAAGTGTCATCTTGAAGGGAGAAAGGGTTTCTCACTGCAAGATGTCTACTATCATTCTTCAAGGCTTCAAACCCCAACCTCCAATGTGATATGCAATCCAAAAAAGGCTCATGAAGATGATGGTTTTTTTCCTCCTTGAAATTTTTCATGTTGCACGGTGCAGTGCAACCAAGCTGCTCCATGGTAGCAATGGGATTTGACCCTTGGTCATGCAAAAGTAAATCTCCACAATTTTCAAAAGAATTTGCTGCAACAATAGATTGTGGAAATTATTTCATACCTTGATGTGAATTTGGAACTTCTTGTAGGGCTGCAAGAGTTCCTTCCTCAAAAGTTTTGGCTGCCCCAACTGTTGATGCATGTGGCTGATCCTCCATGAGTGTGACAAGGTTATCACAAGGCTCCTCAAGATGTGGTGTGATCTTTTCTTTCTTTGCCCCTTAATCATCAAAGGTTTTGATCAACGCTTGGATGAACTTTGCAAAAGTTTTCACCCCTTCATGGCTCAAGTGGCTGCTCCACCAAACATAGGCTTCACCCTCCAAGTGCAGCGCTGAGATTTCAATAGCTTCTTTCTCTACTACATGATGTAGAAAGAAAAATGCTACCAACTCTTTCACCCAAGTTTTTGCATTAGATGACCCATCAAAGGTAGACAACAGAAATCTATTGCCTTTGATTTCTTTCCTATTACATGGTCTCTTCTCTTCCTTCAGCTGGATGAAATGAGGAAAATCTAGAGTCTCCTTGAAGGCTCTAGGTTGAGATCTATAGTCAACAAGGTAATCACTCAAAATTTAGCAATCCAAGTGTCTTCCATGCTCAATGTATTCTTCTTGATGAGAATAGGAAGTGCATGGTACTTCCTCTTCTTATTCTTCAATCTTCTTGACCTCCTTGGAGAGGTCTCCTCTGGATCTGAACATAGATGAGAATAAACTGATCTTCTTCAACATTTCGATCTTCTTGGGCTTAGACTCACAGGCTGAGCCAAGAAAGTTTCTCTGATACCACTGTAATGTTCCTTTTTTAGGAATGTCAGCAATCAACAATCTATTCCAGAGATTGAATGAAGGGGCATTTACCAGATGTGTCACCTTCTCAAGGAAGTGTGAGATCTGGAGGCTATCTGGCCCTTTTCAGACTCTGTCTATAGAGCTTCTTGAAGAATCCCACTCAAAAGTGAGCTACAATAATATGAAAAGACATACATGAGCATACCATGAAGAGAAAGTGTTATTTTATGAGCTGTGAGACAAGAAGATGTATGAATAGCCAAGAATAATGTTATAGCAGTAAAAGAGTACAAGTTCTTGAGGAAACAACCTCTCAAGAAAGGCAATGCAAGAACAATACATGTACATGGAAATGGAAGAACACTGCTATTTCTACATAAACCCAGGCTATGAGGACGTAGTCTATGATAGAATACTGCTGGAAAATGATGTCAATACATGAATATGACAATATATGGCTCAAATACAACAGGGGATCAAAGCTCTAACCCTTATAAGCAATAATACATCAATCCTCCAAGGGATTGGCTGAAATATACAAAATGGAAAAAATACCGGAGTTGCTGGGCAGCTGCTGCAACTCAAATCTGGAACTCAATAGAGAAGGCTGAAGATGATGAACAATCTGAAGTAGACCTCCTCCCATGGATCTCCTAAGTGGAAGGTTGATCCTTACACTTGAGATCTCGCCCTCCAATCAATCTGCAAACCCTCACTGCAGATACTCCAAGAAAATAACACAGTCACTAAGAGGGACTGCGCAGTGAGTGGAATAGAACACTATGGCCAAGCGCCAAGATCTGCAAATCAGCTCCAATTCTTCCAGAATGATCTCCCAAAGGAAAAAAAGGCTCCTCCTCTGAAAAACAAGCAATGGAAGAGGTGTTGTGAAGTCTCCACTGCAACACCATACAAGACAGTATTATGCTGTTGTAGCAATAACGCTGTCCTGAAGGAGGATGCTTTGGCCTTGAGCCAAGATATGTGGAAAATGAAGAACCAACCTTCAAGAGGCCTCTCAAGAAGGTGAGGAAATCCTAAACAGGAGTTTCCCGACAATTCTTGCTAAACAACAAATAATGCACAATGTCTGAATAGACATGAAATCATAAACATATGCATGAATAACAATGGCTCTCCTCCTCTCCATATATAGCAAGTGAAGGCTCTCTCTCCATGGACCCCATCAATTAGGGTTTCCTCCATAAAGGAATATTCCCTCCTCTATCTCTGCGCTGTCCCATGTAATGCTTTCCACCTCATACACTGCGTTGGTTGACTTGGTCAAAACTATTTGCAAATGTCTCCTTTCACACATGAGGGTGTGAAATCCGGTTCCATGGCTAATCCCTTTTCATACTAGAGGGATTTTTATCTATTTTTTTATTATGAATGGGCCTTCTTACCCAATTATTCATCTCCTAATTGAATTTAGAAAAAAATTAATGTTCCAATTTATTGAAGAAAAATTAGGAACATTACAGTTGTAGCTAACAGATTGAAGAAAATACTACCCTTGCTCATTTCCCTGAAGCAAACGAGTTATGTAGAAGTCAGGAAAATACTTGATGGCACCATTTCTCCAAAAAACCCGGTATGCTCCTCAAAATTGATCTGTCCAAATATTTTGACAAACTCAGCTGGGACTATATCAAGCTAGTCCTCATAGCCTTTGGCTGCAGCCACACTTGGGTCCAATTTATAATGAGCCTGATAACCTCCCCCTTTATTTCCATTCTGTTCAATGGCATACCCTCGGTAACCTTCAATCCTTCAAGGGGCCTCAAACAAGGATATCCTCTCTCTCCCTTCATTTTCATTATTATGGTGGAAGGTCTGGGATTCCTGCTAAAAATATCTGTCCATTCAGGGTACCTTCAAGGCATACCCCTCCACAATCTCCCCCCCCCATTTCCCATCAACAATTTGTGGATGACAACATGATAATGGGACACCCCTTGGTCTATGAATCCTGATCCCTCAAATCTCTGCTCAATTTTTTCTCTGAAGCTTCTAGCACAGAGGTCAACTTTGAAAATAATCAATTCTTCTTCTTCCACACTTCCCCCATCACCCAACACAAAATCGCCCGCATCTTGGGATTCTCCATATCTTCATTTCCTTCCAAATACCTTGGAGACCTCTCATAGATACATCCATAAATCACACCTCCTGGCGAGCATCTTTGGATAGAATGGAATCCAAACTATCCAACTAGACCCACCACTCCCTCAACATAGCGGGCTACATGGTGCTCATCAAAGCAGTTCTTCAATCTCTCCCCATCTACCTCTTCTTAGTTCTAGAAGCCCCAAAATTGGTCCTCAAAGCTATGCGCAAATTACAACAGATTTTCCTTTAGGGAGGAACTAAAGAGAAAATTAAATGGGCACTATTCCATTGGAAAGAGGTCTTCAAACCAAAAGGTCCTGGTGGGCTAGGGTTGCGTGATCTAGAGCACAAAAACAATATCATGGGGGCCAATATTTGGTGGAAATGGGTCTCCAACCCTCACGCACCTTGGTTAAACCCATGGGCAGCCAAATATGTGAGAAGTTGGCCCAAGGAGGACCTCATCAGATTCAAAATAGATCTAGGAGGATCCCAAATATGGAAGGCAGCTAGCAACCAAAAAAAATTGATCCAAACCCATAGCTTCTGGGAGTTGCGTAGTGGTACTCAAGCCAGATTCTGGGAGGATTCCTGGAAGAAAATTCCCAGCCTCTTCTAAAATTTTCCTTGACCCCTATGGAGCACAATTTTACAGGAAAGGCAACATTATTGTGTCCAAGATTTATGGACCAATGAAAAAACTCAGGGCTACAGGACCTGGCTTCATACTGAAAGATGGAAAGAAGTTTGGAACAATGAAAATAACAGAGACATTTGGGAGGAACTAATAACTAAAAGAATAATCAAAGCCCAACAAGGACCCGATATTCTTCGATGGGGTCATACTCCAAGTGGCAACTACTCCACCAAGGAAGCCTACAATCTCTTACAATAGCAGAACCTAGATCCATCCAATCACATATGGAAGAAGATATGGTTTTCCAAGCTCTGGCCCAAAGTAGCCACCTTTCTCTAGTTTCTCAATAAACGACGAATCCTCACATGGGAAAATATATTGAAACGAGGTTTTGTGGGACCCTCAAGATGCCCTCGGTGCCAGGAATATCTTGAAAATATCGATCATTTGTTGGACCTTTCCCCATATCCAACACCCTGTCATACATGATTGAAACTCTATGCAGATGCACCAATAGAGAAAGGGGTAACATCAACATCACCATCAGTAAGTGGACGGAAAGACCATACTCTAGCAACCTTTTGAACAGACTGTAGCGGCTGATTCTAAGCCTCCTTATCTGGAACATATGGAAAGAAAGGAACAGTCGGATCTTTAAAGACAAGGCATCCAATCGAGAGAAAATCTGGGAAAAGCTACATGGAAATCTCATAGAAACCCTTGCCATAACTCCCTGGAGTAAGGAAGATCTCCTGAAAACTAATGTGGAACACAACATTTGGAGCAACTGGCATATGAGCAAAAACACCCGTTTGGATAACCCCCCAGGGAACGCCGGAAGAACCATCACACCTAAATAATGGAATCCCCCTCCAAATGGTTTCTTCAAATTTAACTTCAATGGAGCCTCCAAAGCCAACCTTGGGAATGCTAGATTCGGAGGTATCTTCAAAAAATCCCAGGGTAAGCCCATTCTAATCTTCTACGGCAACATGGGATGGGACAGCAACAACTCCGCAGAGTTAGATGGACTCATCCAGGGACACTCTAAAGCCATCGAGTTCAACTATTTTCCCATGGAAATGGAGGGATACTCGCAAATCATCACTCAAGCTACCACATGAATTCTCCATGGCTATTCCTCCACAAAGGTCTCCACCAGTTGAAGGCTCGCTAACAGGCTCAAACTCCTGGAATAGTTGATACAAAATCATAGGGAAATCATTTTTCACCATGTCCGTAGGAAAGTGTACTCTGTGGCGAATCTCATAGCCAGCAAGGGTGTTGCCGTGGAAAGACACAATGCACTGTGTTACTCCAACCTCTCCTAGATTAAGGATGATTCCTTACGCATACAATGCCAAACTCTCATCCAAAAGGACTATCTCTCCCCGTATGCGGGTGACATTGGACATGTGTATGGTAGCAGTCCCTCTCACGTTCGAGATGATGAATATCTACAATGTAGGCCTTCACTTGAAGTGGATCCACCTCTCTGCATTAATTCACATGAGGTGACGGAGGCAAGGCATCAAGAAGATACGCAACGCCAACAACCACCCTAGGTGGTACCTCTTGGCTGCAATCATTTGAATGAGCTCCCGGATGGATATGACACTCTGCCATAACTTGAAGCACATGCTTCCACATGAAAAATGTCACAACATGCACCTGGGAGCATGTCATAATAATGCGCAACATTTGCGCTTATGCCACAGGCCTACAAAAGGGGAGGCCCTTCCGCATAGTGTTATTCAAAATTTTCTCCTTCTGGCTCATAATTCCCTCTTAGCATCTCTGTTTCGGTTTTAGCCCATCTATGCGCTCCACCCGCTGCATAGCCTCCCCCCTAGTGCCAGGTTGCGAAGGACCCTCCTGATCGCTCACCTCCCTGATTGCGCGCCTCCCTTCGTCTCCCTTTGCCTTTCTTGTTTCTCTCGATTGTGCGCTCTCATCACCAAGCTCCCCCAGCTGCGCAACCACCGCCTGTGCACCACCTTGTCCAACAACACCATGCTACACACTTCTTGTCTATGCTCTAAACTTCTTCTCCATAGCTCTCAACGCCCTATCTCCCCTCTACTACACCATCCCATGGCTCCAAGATTGCGCCAAAGGACAACCAGAGGCAGACAAAGAGGTACGTTCCCTGGACACAACCAGGAAGGGCTCGATAATCGTTTGGAGTCCTTTGAGGGCTCCTCTTCTAGTAGTCACGCCAGGGATGACCCCTAGAACCCTGCGCATGACCAGGAGGAGGAGGCCCCTCTTCAAGAAACGTAGAGAGGTAGAAGTGGACCTAGGAAATCCACCATTTCACACCAGGAGCACCCCAGGTCCCGCAAAACCGAGCCTCTTCCGGTTCAGGAGGCAGTGTCGGATGACACTGATGTATGCATCATGGACTCAGAGGGTACTTAGACGCGTGTACTAGATGCTAAGTAACCAATCGCTCCCATCCTCTGCGCACCTGATTCTAGGCCTTTGTGCTGACCTATTGTCGAGGAGGAGGCCATAGCATAGGAGTATGCCTGTCGTATAAAGGAGGAGGAACCAGACACCGAGAATGATGCAGAAGCACCATGAATGCACGGTCACTCAGATTTTTCTAGTTTTCCGTTATTCTAGCTCTTATTATATAACTTTTACTTTCACAAGTGCCATGACACATTTTGTAATTTTTTGTCTGATGTTATTTTAGGGTTGGTTTTCTCCAAGGAGGAAGCCCCATACATGCGCAACTATGAAAGCAACAAAGACTAGGATTGGATAAGCGCAGCTTACCAACTCAGTCTGTAGCATATGTAATGTTTTATTTTGAATCAATATAGTTTAGCCTAAATTACAAAAAAAAATTAATTTAATTCCCTTGGGTTTATAATCTCTTGGGTTTTTAGTATTAATCCCTTGGGTTTATAATATCAATTCCTTTTTTTTTATTAATACAAGGCTTCATATTCCTAAGGTATAATATTACTCATATGGTTTATAATATTAATCCTATGGTTTAATATAAATCACTTGGATTTATATCATGGTCAAACATGGTAAAGAATGGTATAATGTCACATTGTGACAAATATTGTCTCAATATGAAAATCAACCATTGTCAACCATGATCAGCCATGGTCCAACGTTGCATTCTGACAAAGATTGTCTGAATATAAAAATTAATCATGGTCAACCATAGTCCAACATCACATTGTGACAAAGATTGTCTAAATATGAAAATCAACCATGGTCAACCATGGACAACCATGGTCAACCATGGTCAATCATGGTCAACCATGGTCCAATTTCACATTGTGACAAATATTATCTCAATATGAAAATCAGCCATGAGCAACCATGGTCCATCATATTGTGACAAATATTGTCTCAAAATGAAAATCAACCATGCTTATTTTAGGGTTTATAGTATTTATCTTAGAGTTTATATGCCTAGGGTTTATAATATTAATCCCTTGGGTTTTTAATCTAAGGGTTTATAATATTATTTCCTTGGGTTTATTAATCCAAGGGTTCATATTCCTAGTGTGTAATATTATTCATATTATGGTTTATAATATTAATCCTTTTGTTTAATATAAATCCATTTGGTTTATAATCATGGTTAACCATGGTCAATGATGTTCCAACATCACATTGTGACAAATATTTTATGAGTATGTAAATCAACCATGGTTCAACGTCACATTGTGACAAATATTTCCTCGATGTGAAAATCAATCATGCTCAACCATGGTCCAACGTCACATTGTGACAATGATTGTCTCAATATGAAAATGAACCATGGTCAACCATGTTTATTTTATGGTTTATTATATTTGTCCCTTGGGTTTATAATTATTAATCCCTTGGGTTTAATATTATTCCATTTGGTTTATAATACCTTTGGGTTTTAGAATTAATCCCTTCGATTTATAATATCAATCCCTTAGGTTTATCAATCTAATGGTTCATATTATTAAGGTATAATATTATTCATAAGGTTTATAAAATTAATCCTAGGGTTTAATATAAATTCCTTGGGTTTATAAGCATGGTCAACCATGCGAAACCCTGTTCCAATGTCACAATGTGACAAAGATTGTCTCAATATGAATATCAACCATGGTCAACCATGTCTATTTTAGGGCTTATAATTTTTATCTTATGGTTTATATACCTTGGGTTTATAATAGTAATCCCTTGGGTTTAATATTATTCCCTTGGGTTTATAATCCCTTAGATTTAATATTATTCCCTTATGTTTATAATCCCTTGGGTTTATAATATCAATCTGTTGGGTTTATAATATCAATCCGTTGGGTTTATTAATATAAGGGTTCATATTCCTAGGGTGTAATATTATTCATATGGCTTATAATATAAATCCTTGGGTTTAATCAAAATCCCTTGGTTTTATAATCATGGTCAACCATGGTCCAATGTGACATTGTGACAAATATTTTCTCAGTATGAAAGTATGACGTCACAATGTGACAAAGATTGTCTCGATATGAAAATAAATCATGCTCAACCATGTTTATTTAAGGGTTTATAATATTTAACTTAGGGTTTATATACCTTGGATTTATAATATTAATCCCTTGGGTTTATTAATCAAAGGGTTCATATTCCTAGGGTATAAAATTATTCATAGGGTTTATAATATTAATCTTTGTGTTTAATATAAATCCCTTGATTTTAAAAACATGGTCAACCATAGTTCAACTTCACATTGTGACAAAGATTTTCTGAGTATGAAAATCAATCATGGTCCAATGTCACATTGTGGCAAATATTGTCTCGATATGAAAATAAATCATTCTCAACCATGGTCAACCATTTTACAACATCGTATTGTGACAAATATGGTCTCATTATGAAAATGAAACATGGTAAACCATGTTTATTTTAGGTTTTATAATATTTATCTTAGGGTTTATATACCTTGGGTTTATAATATTAATCCCTTGGGTTTAATATTATTCCCTTGGGTTTATAATACCTTGGGGTTTTAGACTTAATCTCACGGGTTTATAATATTAATCCCTTGGGTTTATCAATCTAAGAGTTCATATTCCTAGAATATAATATTATTCATATGATTTATAATATTCAATCCTAGGGTTTAACATAAATCCCTTGGGTTTATAATCATGATCAACCATGCACACACATGGTACAATGTCACATTGTGACAAAGATTTTCTCAATATGAAAATCAACTATGGTAAACCATGGTCAACTATCACATTGTGACAAAGATTATCTCAATATGAAAATCAACCATGGTAAAAACATGGTCAACCATGTCTATTTTATGGTTTATAGTATTTATCTTAAGGTTTATATACCTTGGGTTTATAATATTAATCCCTTTGATTTAATAGTATTCCCTTGGGTTTATAATCATTTTGTTTTTTAGTATAAATCAATTGAGTTTATTATTACCATGGGTTTATAATATCAATATATTGTGTTTATTAATATAAGATTTCATATTCCTATGGTGTAATATTATTCATATGGCTTATAATATAAATCGTTGGGTTTAATATAAATCCCTTGGGTTTATAATCATGGTCAACCATGGTCCAACGTCACATTGTGATAAATATTTTCTCAATATGAAACTTAGTCATGGTCTGACGTCGCAATGTGACAAAGTTTGTCTCAATATGAAAATCAAGCATGCTCAACCATGGTCCAACGTCGCTTTGTGACAAAGATTGCATCAATATAAAAATGAACCATGGTCAACCATATTTATTTTAGGGTTTATAATATTTATCTTAGGGCTTACATACCTTGTGTTTATAATATTAATTCCTTGGGTTTAATATTATTCCCTTGGGCTTATAATACCTTGTGGTTTTAGAATTAATCCCTTGGGTTTATAATATCAATCCCTTGTGTTTATTAATCTAAGGGTTCATATTCCTAGGTTATAATATTATTCATATAGTTTATAATATTAATCCTAGGGTTTAATATAAATCCTTTGGGTTTATAATCATGGTCAATCATGGTCCAATATCACATTGTGTCAAATATTGTCTCAATACCATGGTCAACCATAGTCCAGTGTTGTATTGGGAGTCAGGATCAAGATGATCTCAATATGAAAGTAAACCATGGTAAACCATGTTTATTTTAGGGTTTATATACTTTGGGTTTATAATATTTATCCTTTGGGTTTAATATTGTTCCCTTGGGTTTATAATCCCTTGAGATTTTAGTATTAATCCCTTGGGTTTATTATTCCCTTGGGTTTATAATATCAATCCCTTAGGTTTACTAATCTAAGGGTTCATATTCCTAGGGTATAATATTATTCATATGGTTTATAATATTAATCCTTGGGTTTAATATAAATCCATTGGGTTTATAATCATGGTCAACCATGGTCAAGTGTTACATTATGACAAATATTTTCTCAATATGAAATTCAACCATGATCCAAGGTCGCATTGTTACAAAGATCATCTCCGTATAAATATCAATCATGGTCAACCATGATTATTTTAGGGTTTATAATATTTATATTAGGGTTTATATACCTTGATTTTATGGTTTTTTAGTATAAACCCCTTGGATTTATAATATCGATCCCTTGGGTTTATTGATCTAAGGGTTCATATTCTTAGAGTATAATATTATTCATAGGGCTTATAATTTTAATCATTGGGTTGAATATAGATCCTTTGAGTTTAATTAATTAACAATAATTAATATAAATTATAAAAAAAATATAATATTTATATATTTTTAATAAATAATAATAATAATTAACTACCCATAAAAATAAAAATGAATTATTTATTTATTATTAATATTTATTAAATAATTATGATATTAAATATAATTAACAACAAAAATAATAATATCATTAATTAATAATAGTTGTAATATTAATTACTAATAATAATACCCATAATTAATTAGTAATAACCATAATTATTTTAAAATGAATATAATAATAATTAATATTATTAATAATTATTATTATTATTATTATTATTATTAGATATCTACCATTAAGGTTTATTGGTGTTCTTCAATGACAGTTAGTAATGTAGTTGTTCTAGTAAATAGAAGGAGTATATCAACCACATTTACTGATGTGGTTGTTCTAGTAAATAGAATGGAATAGGAACAAAAAGAACAATACGGTGTTGTGAAGCTTGGTACTTGACAATTCACAAATAACAACTATTAAGCATATCTAGAAAAATTAATCTCGCACTTGTTTGTAAAATTTCTTTTTTGAAAATAATGTGTGTGTGCGCGCGCGCGCGTGTGTGTGTGTGTGTATTAAAATGAAGATTACTAAGTGGTCATGAGTTTAGGTTCATCAAATTTTTTACAGTTTGGGATTGCATGTTATATTTTAGCAACATTTATCCTAAACACAATATAGAATGTGAGCAAATGTCTAGAGGAGTTTTGAGAGAGAGAGAGAGAGAGAGAGAGAGAGAGTATAGCTCAAGTGATTTGATTTTTCATATCAAAGTTGTAAATCCAAGTATGTCATGAAGTCAAATCCACTTAGGCCTCTCGAAATTACTCATGCATGTTGTGCATTAATTCCATTTACCTTGACCTCATTCATAAAATGCGAGGAAGCACCTGTAGCATCTCCCTTCCATGTTATATATGTAACTGATTGAGCTAGTTTTTATTCATATTGGAGTGGCCTTTTGTTATTAAATTATCCTACTTCTCTCCTTGCACTTCGTTGTTTTAATAGTATTTTTTTTCAAATTTATGTGCAAAATAAATCCTTAAGTAAGGATACACTTTGTGGCTCTAAATTCATCAAACACAACTCTTGGGAAAGAGAAACTGAATGAGTGATCAAACAAAATAACTTAATAGAAGGTATATTTAATAAGCCAATTTAGGTAAAGCATGGAAGACAATTCCAACTACTAAAAAATTCACTGTTAAGCTATGATAATGCATAAAATTCAAAATGTTTTATAAATATTAATTAATTGATGTAAGTAATAATGCGATATGTATGTTTTTTTTTAATTCAACTACAGAAATAAAAGAAAATTATACATGTAAATGTAGTATTATTTTTCAATTAAGACTATTTTGGGTGGTTGGAAAGAATGATTGTCATTCTAGGTTTTATTCTTTCTAATGACATGTTGATACATCCTTGAGGCCTAAAGAATATGTTTTACTCTAGGTATCACCCTTGGAATAAGGAGAAGTTCTCATCGGTTTCAAAAGTATACGTTCTATAAATCCTAAATCAATTAGGTGTAGCTCGAGTGATTGTGGGGAAAAAATAATACCTACCGAAACCTAGTTCAATTCCCACTTAGTGACATGTTGTGTTTACTGAGACAATTGTTGATGAATTATATATGACATGTTTACAAGTTTTTAAGATTAGTGTGGATAACATCTTCAAAATTACAAGAAGTGTCCATAAATTTTCCCAATGTTACCAACAACAAAAAAGTATTATTTATAAATGAATAACTAAAGTATTTATTACACATTCAAATTTTATGAAAAAACAAATTTACAATAACTCTCTTCGTATCAAATTATCAACTTGTAAAATTTTACTTAAAAAACTTTATTAAAACATTTTTCCTTAATATAAAATATCAACTAAAATATTTTTTCATTTTCTTCATATATAAAAGATCAATCGAAAGAATCTAAAGATCTTATAGAAGTGCAATCACAACAAGCAATAAATATATATTAATTCATTGGTAATTCTATATTAACCAAGTCACAATAAATATCTCAAGGCATGTGGTCATCAAGTAGAATTTTTCAATTTATTATTGTAATGGTAAAACTACAGGCGGCAATAAAGATTTGAATATTTTTACATTGAATAATTTAGTGGCATCAATATGGTAATATTCATTTTCACTTCTTGTGACAATCAACATGGATTGATTTGACCGCTAAAGTTTATAGAGGTGTACACACTCATTCCCCCCATATATTTAAATCTATTACCTCTTCAGAGGAAACATATGTTCTTAACTACTAGGCCCACCCAAGTTGTAAAAGAGGCTTAATAAATGTCCTTTCTAGTAGGAATCAAGTTCAAATTGCGAGGCAAGGGCCTCACCAGCTGTAGCTCTAGCAGCGTTCTTGTTCTTCTTTTTCTGTGGGCAGTTAGTGGCGAGATGCCCATGTTCGTGACAGTGAAAACACTTCACCTTGGACAAATCCAGCTTCTTGCCTTTAGCCTCAGATTTTGAATGGAATTTCTTCCCCTTCCCTTTCCTTGCTTTGGCAACCAAAGTGCAATTCTCTTCATCATCATTCTTTGATGAAGAGCCATCCATGGTACTCCACCTTATCTCCTCTTGCACTAGATCCAACCAAAGTCTCTCCTAATCCGACAGTTTCTCCTGTCCATTGACAGAGCCTTGACAATTGTGCCAAAACTTCGGAAGCCCAAGGGGAGCCAAGTTCAACAAGTCATCATCCACAACTGTAATTCCCACACTCCCCAGCTCATCCCTACATTGGAAAAACTTTGTGAGATATTTTGGAATATTGTCGCCCTTCTCCATTTTTATTTTTCTGAGCTTATCTTCAGCGCCAAATTCCTATGGTCACTGCTGCTTTGGAAAAGATCTATCAAATCCTTCCACATTGCAAATGGAGTGGCTTTCCCGTGAAGGCTTGACACAATATGGTCTTTCACACCTTCCAACAAAATTCTTCTTGTCTTCACTACTTTATTTTTCTAGGTGTCAAGTAATGCAACATCCGTCGAAGTGGGCTTAGGAACATTGCTATCGATGAACTCCTTCAGACCATTATCTTCAAGCACCGCCTCCATCCCGTCCTTACAGGCTATGTAGTTCACTACCCTCAAGTGCATACTCCAACCGCAACCCATTGAAAACCATTTCAATGTTTACTCAACTGTCGCACCAAGAAATTCTTACAACAAATTCGAATTGTCCACCAGCACAAAACTCAACACCGCTTCAATATTACAATCTCCAGCGATCAAAACTACTTAGATACCATGTAGAAATTATACAATATGCACGTATATTACTGGACTCTCCTGATCTACCCAATTAATCTTATGTTAAATACAAAATCCTTCCACTTAATTCTTTGCGAAAATTAAATCGCTAATTGCAAAACACATATGAAGCAAATCAATCACACATAACAAGAATGTTTTACTGGGAAAGCTTAAAGCTAAAACCCCCAAATATCATATATTATGTATATCAATGGAACATGTAACAATCTCATACAAAGCTCATATCATAGAGTTCTTAGTACAATCAACAATCGTCACATACTATCATGCATAAATTTGCATATCTATGCACCAATTTCTTGCCTCCTGACAGCCTGCCTCCACTGCGCAATCCCTGTTGAAGAATATTCCTGAATGAATTCGATCTTGCCTTGCTTGAACTACACAATCCTCATTGGCATCTCCAATTTCAGTGTAGATGCATTGAATTCATCACTATGGTCACAAATGATAGTCCATCTCACCCTTTCACCTATCTCTCCACTGGGTCTCCACTAGATCTTACATGCAAGTAGTTAACTGATGTATTTGTTCAGTTGCAAGTAAGACACTACTTGCAAATTAATTCACTCATATTTCACTAGTGTATCTTTAGTTACAGCTAGCAAAACTGAGTTTAACTCACTTAACTAAGTTAAACTAAATAAAAACTCACATAACTACTCTTCCAACTCTGTTACAACTTTCCATAGTCAATTATAACGAAGTCCTCCATGCATGAGTCACCAACCACCCTAGGAATTGCGTAATTCCTTCAGCCCACTGATGTGCCACATTTTTTCACTAAAATAAGGTGCTCCAAGAGAATAAGTTACTATTTATTGTCTGATTGTTATCAAGGGCTAATAATAATCAACATGCATATATTTTTAGATTAGCGATCTATAAATAGACTTCGCCCAATATTCTAAAAATAGAAATTCATCCAAAGATATAATTTTCTCAACCATCTAGAATCAGCATCCTGCTAATTTTAGAATATGCTCACCATTCTAAAGATAGACATACACCTAAAAATAGCCTGCGGGCCCCACTTACTGAAGGTGCTTAATTTTCACTAAGCTTATCATATTGTTGAATCTCAACACTCCCTCTCAAAAAAATAGGGATTATCCTTCACCTCGATCCTGTCTCTATGGTATTTGAATTTTCTCTTGGTGAGCACCTTCGGCAGAATATCTGCATCCTGATCTTCCGTAGGAATGTACTGAAGAAACATGATCTTCCGCTGCACACAATCTCTGATATGATGATACCAGATATCTATATGCTTAGATATATCATGAAAAAAAGGATTAATCAAGAGTTTAATGCAACTCTGATTATCACAATGAATCATTGTAGGATCTAAATGAGAACCGAAAAAACCGACCAGGATCTTCCTCATCCAGATAGCCTCACATGCAGCTTGACTTGCTGCCATGTATTCTGCTTCCACTGAACTGAGTGCCACAGATCTTTGTTTCCTGCTGTATCAAGAAATAAATATAGATCCGATACTGAAAACCCCTCTCGATGTGCTTTTTTTTTCCGTTAGGCTGCCTGCACAACCGACATCTGTGAAGCCATGCAAATTCACCTAATTTGTCTATCTGTACCATAAGCCATACTCAGATGTGCCCTTGAGATATCTCAGGACATGGTTGCCTACCTTCCAAAAGATCTTGGTAGGCTTAATCGTTTTTTGACTAAGCTGGTTCATCCCATAGCATATGTTTGATCTTGTACTAACTAAATACATGAGCGAACCCACCAACTGTCAATAGACAGTAGCATCCACTACCTCTGCCGATGTAGCATCCTCTTTCCTCCAATTTTTTGGAAGAGGAGTATCCATGGGTTTGCAGTCCTCCATGTGAAACTTACCAAGTATCTCCCTAGCATACTTGCCTTGAGACACAAGCAGTTCACCTTCTTGCTGCCATATTTCCAATCCAATGAAATAATGAAGGAGGCCCAAATCCTCCATCTCAAACTCCTTTGCAAGGTCCTCCTTGCATGAGTGTATCAACTGCTCATCACCAGTTAGTATTAAATCATCAACATAAAGAACAATGATTAAAATCTTACCCTCCACCACAATATGGTATACGTTTGCATCCACCTCACTCTTGGTGAAGCCCAGTCCAATGAAATAGTTGTCGATCTGTGTGAACCAAGCATGGGGTGCTTGCTTCAGCCCATACAATTCTCTTTTGAGTCTGCACACATGTGAATCACTGCTAAAGATCTCAAATCCTTCAGGCTACTCGGTTTACACTTCTTCCTCAATGATCTCATTAAGGAACATAGTCTTCAAATCCATCTGATGAATGTGCCAACCCATATGTGCTGAGATGGAAAGGATGGTCCTTATGGAAGAACACCATGCGACAGGTGCAAAGGTTTCTTCATAATCAATCCCCTCGATCTGTGAGAAGCCCCGAGAAAAAAATCTTGCCTTATACTTCTTTACGCTCCCATTAGCAGCTTGCTTTAGCTTGGAGATCCATCTTGAACCTACCACTAATTTACCAACTATCCTTGGAACAATATCCCAAGCACTATTTCTGAAAATGGATTCATACTCCTCCACCATGGCATCTACCCATGTGGGCTCCTGCGCTACTTCCTCAAAGGAAGATGGCTCTGTCACGATACACTTGCTCATGAGAGCCATGTATCCAGTATATTGGTCAGGGGATTTTTTCTGTCTGCACAGTGAAGTAGGGACTCCTACATTCTGTGTCGCATCAAGCTTCATCCTCTCAGCTTCTATGGTACGCCTTCTGCCAGTTCTAATGTTTAGCTCTACGTGAGTGGACTCCTCCACTCCATGATCCTCCTCTTGTAGTTGATCCACATCTTGAGGCTCATATTTGGGAACCCGAAGTTCCTCCTTTGCATGCAAGTGTAGCTCCCTCTCAAGTGACAACTTCATGGCTTCCTCCTCATTGAATTTTATATCCCGTCGCACCACAGTCATCTGACTGTTTGGAAAATACACACGATAATTATGGGGTGTTTCTATGTACCCCACAAATATCCCAACTTCTGCAATCGACTCTAGCTTCTTCCTGGTGTCCTTGGTCACGTGAATGTGAATAGATGAGCCAAAAATATTTAAATGAGAAATATTCGGCTTGTTACCAGTAAAACCTTCTGCATGTGTACTCACGCCAAGTACTCTATGAGGACAACGATTTTTCACATAAACCACAGTGTTGCATGCTTCCCCCCGCAAGTGCATTTAGGCCCTGGTCATGCAGCATAGCTCATGCAACACCCACGATCGTTCTATTCTTCCTCTCTGCGACCCCATTCTACAGGTTATGAGGCGCTATGAGTTCTCTTCTAATTCCTTCTTTGCTACAGAAGTCTTTGAATTCGTTCGAGATATATTCACCATCATTATCTCTCTGCAGAGCCTTCACTTGCTTCCTCGACTCCTTCTCCACCAATGCTTTAAACTCATAGAACTTTGAGAATGTTTGATCCTTCTTCTGCATTAATAAGATCCAACATATACGAGAATAGTCATCAACAAAAATAACATAATACCTATGTCTTGTTGTTGAAGCAACCGAGAATGGTCCACACATGTCTATTTGAATTCTCTCCAGGATCTCTGAAGCACGGTTCTCCTTTTCATGGAAGGTGGTCTTCACAAACTTACCCATAATACATCCCTTGCACTGATCTATCTGCGCAAGTGTGCCCTTGGGAAGTCCAGTAGAAATATGCTGCAAAATATTCAGGGCGCCATGATGAAGATGGCCCAATCTCCTGTGCCATAATTCGCCATCATCCCGGCTCACCACTTCTTCTGCTTTTCCCATCATTGCAGCGCAGCCATATACCTCCAACTTGTAGATATTCTTGACTCGAATCCCTATCATCTTGGTTTTACCCATTGTTTTATGTCATGGAAAGGCTTTTCCCTCGCTGAAAACAACGTCATAACCTCTGTCCTCCAACATCACGACCGAGACCAAGTTCTTCTTCAGACCTGGAACATGCATAAAATCTTTCAACAGAAATGGTTTACCTCACTCCCTCTCAAATTTAATGGTTCCAATGTCATTCACACTGTATCTACCATCGTCACCCATCTCTATATGCATTTGGATATCTTTCTCCTCCAAGTCACTAAACAACTCCTTGTCTCCCGTCATGTGGAAGGAAGCACCAATATCAAGATACCACACCGATCCCATTGCACTTGAAACCAAGCATGCGATCAAGGAGAAATCAAGTTCAAATTGCAAGGCAAGGGCCTCACCATCTGCAGCTCCAGCAACATTCTTGTTCTTCTTTTTTTGTGGGCAGTTAGTGGCGAGATGTCCATGTTCGTGACAGTGAAAACACTTCACCTTGGAAAAATCCAGCTTCTTGCCTTTAGCCTCAGATTTTGGATGGGATTTATTCCCCTTCCCTTTCCTTGATTTGGTAGCCAAAGCGCAATTATCTTCATCATCATTCTTTGATGAAAAGCCATCCCTGGTAGTCCGCCTTATCTCCTCCTACACTAGATCCGACCAAAGTCGCTCTCAATCCAACAGTTTCTCCCGTCCATTGACAGAGTCTTGATAACTGTGCCAACTCTTAGGAAGCCCAAGGAGAGCCAAGCTCACCAAGTCATCATCCACAACTGTAATTCCCACACCCCCTAGCTCATCCCTACATTGGACAAACTTCGTGAGATATTTTGGAATGTTGTCACCCTTCTCCATTTTGATTTTTCTGAGCTTATCTTTCAGCGCAAACTTCCTGTGGTCACTGCTGCTTTGGAAAAGATCTATCATAGCCTTCCACATTGAAAATGGAGTGGATTTCCCGTGAAGGCTTGACACAATATGGTCTTTCGCACCTTCCAACATAATACTTCTTGTCTTCGCTACTTTCTTTTGCCAGGGGTCAAGTAATGTAGCATCCATCAAAGTGGGCTTAGGAACATCGCTATCGATGAACTCCTTCATACCATTATCTTCAAGCATCGCCTCCGTCCTGTCCTTCCAGGATATGTAGTTTGAGATGCCCTCGAGTGCATACTCCAACCGCAACCCATTGAAAGACATTTCAATGTTTACTCAACTGTCGCACCAAGAAATTCTTGCAGCAAATTCGAATTGTCCACCATCACAATACTCAACACCGCCTCAATATTGCAATCTCCAGTGATCAACACTGCTCTGATACCATGTAGAAATTATACAATATGCATGTATATTACCGAACTCTCCTAATCTAATAAATTAATCTTATGTTAAATATAGAATCCTTCCACTTAGTTCTTTTCAGAATTTAAATCGCCAATGGAAAATCAATCGCACATAACAAGAATGTTTTACCAGGAAATATTAAAGCTAAAAACCCCAACTATCATATATTATGTATATCAATGGAACATGTAACAATCTCATACAAATATCATAGCATAGATCTCTCAATAAAATCAACAATCGTCACGCACTTTCATGCAGAAATTTGCACATATATGCACCAATTTCTTGCCTCCTGATAGCCTGCCTCCACTGCGTAATCCATGTTGAATAAGATCCCTGAATGAATTTGATCTTGCCTTGCTTTAATTGCACAATCCTCATTGGCATATCCAATGTCAGTGTAGATGCATTGAATGCATCACTATGATCACAACTGATAGTCCATCTCACGCTTTCACCTATCTCTCCATTGGGTCTCCACTAGATCTACATGCAAGTACTTAACTACTGTATTTGTTCAGTTGCAAGTAAGACACTACTTGTGAATTAATTAAATAATGAATTCACTCATCTTTCACTAGTGTATCTTTAGTTACAACTAGCACAATTTATTTCAACTCACTTAACTGAGTTAAAATAACTAAAAACTCACATAACTACTCTTCCAACTCTGTTACAACTTGCCACTGTCAGTTATAATGAAGTCCTCCATGCATGAGTCACCAACCACCCTAGGAATTGCGTAATTCCTTCAGCCCACTGATGTGCCACATATTTTCACTGAAACAAAGTGCTCCAAGAGAATAAGTTACTATTTATTGTCTAATTATTATTAAGGGATAATAATAATGGACATGCATCTATTTTTAGATTAGCGATCTATAAATAAACTTCGCCCAATCTTATAAAAATAGAAATTCATCCAAATATATAATTTTCTCAACCATCTAGAATCAACATCCTGCTAATTTTAGAATATGCTCACCATTCTAAAAATAGACATACACCTAAAAATAGCCTGCGGGCCCCACTTAGTGAAGGTGCTTAATTTTCACTAAGCTCATCATCTTGTTGAATCTAAACACCTCTAAGGGGTGAAAAACATGTCAAGCATGGTAAATACATCATATAATCTCCAACACATGTTCTTTATTGTAACCAAGGTGATAAATATGTATTCAGATTTCCTATGTAGCCAATCCTAGTTTGACCTTTCAACGCAAGCTTTACAATGCCTTTGACTAGGGAAATTCCTAGTTTTCAAAATCATATAAGAAAACATTTTTAAGGAAGTGGAACTAATGCATGTTTTCCATCCTTGGTGTTATTTCATGCATGTGACTCCATTTCAACTAGTGGTTTATTATTTTTTCCAGTAATTTTCATTTTATTATATCCCTTAGTTTGCAACCAGAGCCATTGTTGGAAAATGGTCATTTTTCTCCCACGGGATGAAAAATAATATTGATTATGGGAATTTAATTTCATTGGCTCTAATAGGTGTATTTGGATGTGGCCGAGGTTATAATAATTCTTGTATGCTTCTTGGGCACACATTTCCTACTTTCTCCTCCCAATTTATTTTTTTTCATTCCCTCACATTGGGTGAAATCCTAATTTTCAAAATATTTCAAGAAAATGTTTTTATAGTGGTATAACTCATGTAATTAAGTGTCGATAGTGTTATTTCATGTGCATGAGTCCAAAGGAGAAAACAATTCATAAAAACAAGGATTGATTTTGGTTTTATCATGAATTTCAGGTGAAGACCTTAAGCTTTTTATAGGCACATGTGAAAGTGGTCTTCGGGAGAAAAAAAATAAAGGGACTAATCAAATTGCATGTCAACAAATCCTACACATATATTTTTATAAATCCATAGATAAACACATTTTCCACCAAATTTTGGGGTGACAATTTGCAAATTTGAAACCTGTATCCAAATTCTTGTAATATTCTTCACTGAGAAAAAAACATATATTTATAAATTTCCTAAAAACAAATGATAAATTTTTCTCTATGGCATGATAATGTGCTAATTTTTTAATTATATTTTATTTTTTTATTTGATCGTGAAGATGATGATATCAATATTACCCTACTTATATATAATGGAAGTTGTTGATGTTTTATGCTATATTGAATTAGAGTAGCACCCCCATTCATATAACCACAATAACATGTTTTTTCTTTTGAGTTGTTCTTTACAATAATTAAATTACAACCATATTTATATTTAGACAAGTGAATTTAGAGCATGAAATCAATTTATTTCATGGTTTCCAAAATACTGGATTTATGCAATTTAAGTTAACATTCAACGAATGTTTAATTAAGGGAAATTAACACCATATTACTTCCAATTTTAACCAGAAAGCCACTTAATATTAATAAGAAAAATACTAGTTTTTATACTTGAATTTGTTTTGCATTATAAAATCCCAAGCAATGGGAAGATGCATCCAAATCCTTCTTTTTCCACTTGCTAGAGAAGAATTATTAACCTCCTTGCTAACTAAGAGCATAACAAACTTCCTAGATTTGAGAAATCCTATAGTTTCCTAGCCCCTTGTGCCCGATGCTCAAAACAAACAAAAATCCACAATAGGTCACTAAAAAATAATCCAACTAGATAATTTTCCTCAATTTCTAAAGCAAAAATTGAACATCCAAAAACACTCCTCAACACTTCTTCCTCCTCCCTATTTATTGTTGGAAATATAACTAGGTTCAATATTCATAATTATAAGTGTACTTGTGTCATTATATATATTTCATGTAAAAGAAAAAGATGAAAAATGACTTATTATTATTATTACTTTCATTATTCAAAGCATGTTCTTCATGCTTCTAGGGTTTATTGAGTCAAAAGAAAAAAAATTCACGAGTCAAAGTCCCATTTGGAATCTTTTTAAGAAAATAAAATATTTTATTTTGAGTTAAAAGAGTCAATTTGTCACCCACAAGACTAGTTCAACCCAAAAAGAAAACTATTTGAACTCTTGGATGTGTATATATAATGAGCATTTCGACCTCATTGTAGAGCCAATTCACCAATTTGATTTTTGTGCCAAGAAGAGAAATAGAAGGCAAGAAAGAATGAGCCTAAATAAAAGAAGAGAGAAAAAAGGACAAAGGAGGAAAATGAATCGATATTTATGCCCTTATTCTGCCACATGTGAAAAATTTCAGGACTGTTGCAGGGTTCAAAAATTTCAGAACTACCACAGGGGCCAAAAATTCAGTCTTTGATCATATTTGAAGGGTGTTGACAAGTGTTGACTTTGTTATATTTGACTCGCTTGAGGAAGGACTGAAGGAGGGATAACTTGGGTCTTGTGGGAAGTCTTGGTCTTGGTTTTTGGGTCTTATATTTCTCATTTTGATCTAATTTTATAATAAGAGGAGTTGATTGGGTTTCCCCCCCTGTGGGGTTTTCTCCTGGATTGGAGCCTACATCTTTGTGTTCTTTGTCTTTTGTGATATTCAAAATTTTATGTTCTAGTAATTACGTGATGAAGAGAACATAGTAAAAGAAATAAGAAGCCAACATATATTCACAAGCCATTATTAAGTAAGAGAAATCAACCCCAATTTGCTAGCCTATTGATTTCTTAACATTTCTCACCTCTCATGCACATCCCCCAAGCCTCATAAACCAATATCATTAAAATATGTAACCACCTCCCCTACAAGGCCCTAGAATATATATATATATATATATATATATATATATATATTAAAAAATTAACTAATTAATTAAAAAAAAATTGTAATTTAAATAAAAGTACAAGGTCTTCCCTCTCATTCTAACTCATAAATGTATTTGACAATTTATCACAAAATTGTAATAACCAACCATACTCATTTATTTCATTGCACCAACCAACACATAAAGTAAATAATTCACATCATGCCTCTTGATATGTATAGGTACATAATAATTTGTCATAAGTCACCAATCAATTATTTAAATGATTATCAACCTAGTTCAATATTTAATGCATCAATAAAAGTATACTAGTTTACTCAAGCCAATTATGATTATATGCCCAACATAAACATATCTCATGCATGTACTAATAATAATATATAGTCAATGCTTCTAATGCACAATTTTGTTTTCTCCGTAATCAGACGTGCACAATGCTAATTAAAATAATGCATTATTTAATAACTTCATTAACAAAATAACAATGATTTAATAAACATGTTATGTGTATAGTCACACAAAATTTATTTGGATGGACCAAACAAACATTGTAGGCATGATAAGGAATCTAATTATGATGTAGTTGAAGTAAATGATGGCACAACCAATTCCTATTAGGATATTGACCAACTAAGAATCACTTGTGAACACATAATAACCACTACTCCCATCTTCCATATCTTTCTATGTTGTAATATGTTATAATGTTAGCTATACTAGCCTAATTCATGATATAACCCTAAGTTTAAAGTGTCAACTATATCAACTTGAATTTCCCAACAGATCAACCAATAATCATCATCACACATCTATTAGAGTCTAGCAAGCATAGCTATTGCATGATTCATCACTCTAGGTTTCATAAGATACACAGTGGACAAAAACTCCACCCCTCTTGATAAAGTAGGATTGACACCCTAACATTGACCCATATTGTGTAGTTTTGGTTCTTAGAGCCACATAATTAAATAACCACTATAGGCAAGTTGTGCATCTTTTCAAAACCACACTTACCCACAAATAATAGTAGTGTTTGAAATCATAATTTAAACTTTTAACGCGTCACTATATTCCTTATGTCTATGGTATCAAAATTACCTCAATGTTGTGGCCATTTAGCTATTGCATAGACCATCAACCTATAGGTTAGCTCACAAACAACTCTCTCTCCTACACACTAAGGCCAATAAAATAATATTCTCAGTAAAATCTCAACACGTTAGTTGTGAGAATTGATCATGGTGGGGGAGGATAACACTCCTCTCCACTATGTGACATAAACCCCATAACACACACACACACACACATATAATAATGTGATAACCCATATTATGTAGTTACATTTAAATATGAGACATATTTTTATTTACACCATGCATGGCATCTATTTCATTCATAGCATAATTTTTGGTATACATGTACGAATACTTCACACTTAATTTTCATTTTTAAATAAGTAACATAGCTATCTCATAATGAACTATTAATGGTGAAAATAATATCCTATCAACACATAAATATGTCTATATGCCCACACATCAAGTGTCTCATTATTATAGTTGTTTTGAATATATATCAAGCAAATAAAATAGTAGAAAGAGCCATAACATAATTATGGTTTCATATTTCCAAGTGTGAGGCATTACATACACCCATTGTTTAGGAAACTCCATCTCAAAGTTATGTCCATTCACAATATAAGGAAATCACAACATAGATTCTTTTTGTATTCCCTAATAGTATACTTTGGGCTTTACTAGTCCCACTAGACATTCACTTGATCTAAACATGTTAAGGTCATTTGTCTAACATGTGTTGTCTTGGCTCATAATTAACCTTCATTGGTAACCTAAAAGTAACTATTTTTATCTAATGGGTGTGTTTTATACATATCATGATGAAATTGAAATAGGAATTATAATATACACCTTACATAGGTATGGTGATAATGTCCCAAGCTTCATTGGGGGAAGAAAATATTTGTAACTCCATGTAGTAGAGATTATATCCACATAAAAAAGAACTATACCAATATTCAATATTTGAGTTGTGATATAGGTTTAGAGAGCTAATTTAGGCAAAATTGTAGGAAGAAGAGGTGGTTGAAAACAAGAAGGTATGCATGGAGATAATATTGGGGTATGAAGGAAGTAAAAGGAGGAATAATTGTATATACCCATGTAAGGAAAGGTTAAGCATAGTTTTAGGTGACAATGTGGAAATGGAAAACATCAAAATTTAACATAGAAGGTACTTATAGGAAGAGTTTTTTGGAAAAATTTGGAGGAGGCCCTAACGAGATGGTTGGCTGTGAATTATAAGGGAAATCTTAGGTACAACCCATAATTTCATACCCTAATTTGTCATTAGCTATCATTTAAATTCAAATATATAAATAATGTGGAGTAAATATTAGAAAATAAGTGGTATTGGTATCCTTCTATAAGATAACTTAAGCAATGTAGGTTGAGTTTTGATCCTAGAAAGTAAACTACATTCAAGTAACCAGTATGGGAATATTGTTTGTTTTACATATAGAGACATGGATAAAAATATCATGAAGATGATAGGGGATTTCATAGGTACTTTTATACATTATGAGTTGGAATTACAGGCCCAAATTGACAAAAACAAAATAATATTTTGAGAACAATATATTTAAGGGAGGGAATGCTATAAGAGATAGATATATTTTAGGGGCCTTGGAGATTTAATCAAACGTTGGATTACTGGAACATTTTATTTAGATCATAATTTCATGAAGTAATGCATATAGAAACACCATTGTAAGATGTATCATCAATGGTTTTGGAAGAAAAAAGGCAAAGAAGTCCAAAAGGTATTAAAATAACAAATAAAATAGTCTAACAAGGAGGCATAAGAAAGAAATGTGGAAACACTAACAATGGTTGTACAAAAGTTTTGAACTAGGAAATAGAAGAAATAGAAAGAACACTACCAAAGGAAGTAGAAAGCAGACTACCAAAGAAAGAAAAGGGAATTAGTGCGTACTTTTGTTCCAAGAAGAGAAGAATAGACTCAAGCATATAAAATGAGAAGGGAAAAGTAATTATATGTATTCCTTAAAAAATAAGGTATGAATTCTAAGAATTTTAAACCTTTATATTATTTAAATTGGGTAAAGGAAAAATATTTGGCATTAAAATATTCTACCCATAATTTTTATAGTGTGGAGAGGGAATTGGGAGATCCTACGTATGTCAATCCTGAAAAGAAGGAATAAAATTCTAGGTTTCAAAGTTTTAAATTATTAAAGCCTCAAGGATTAATGGCCCCAACCCAACTAATGATGTGTTTGTAAGAAGGTTGGACTCAAACCAAGGGATAGAAAGGAAAACCAAAAATAGATATAAACTCATATCTTGAAAATAATCCTTCAAAAATGAGGATCCAGGTATTTAAGGTGGGTATATTTAGATCATAATATCCCCTGATAATTGGTTGAAATTCCTACCTATCTTTTGAAAAAAAGGAGAGTCAAAATAAAGTCAAGAAGGGAAATAAAATAACCATAAAAGGGGAACTTAAAGCAAGGTTGGTCTTAGCTAAAGTGCACCTGTGATTAGTTTGTCTATAAATGTGAGAGGAATAGAATGTGCCCACATGAAGCTAACATTAAGGTACATATTCAATGAATATAAGTTGGATATTATTCTTCTCCAAGAGACCATGTGTGAGGGGAATAAATAGCATAAGTATGGTTTCCTATTTAAAAATTTAGTCATTTAGTATATTATATTTAAATGGACATTAAAGGGATGAATAACATGGTATAATGAATCATTAGAAATTATTGCTTCAACTAATTTAAATGCACGCATTGAGATAGAATTTAGGTCTAACAAAAAAGGAAAGGCTTTTGATATTATCAATTCATGTTTTCCTTAAGGAGAAAGGTAAATTTATTGAGTCAACTTCAAAACCCATGGTTGAGAAAGAAATGATAATGAAATCATAGGAGGTGACCATAATTTAACAATTAAAGTACAAGTGTTGGGGGGAAGTGTCAAACAATACCCTCTAACACATACATTTGTTCATATATTTGAGGAAATGGGGTTACGTGACGTGGAAAATGTATAGATATCTCCTATTTGGAGGAAATTTAAAAGTAATTAGAGGAAATTTCAGCCTAAAAGTGGCCTCTTAAGGAAAAATAATAAAATAAGAGTTATGAATTTTGGAGGGAAAAGAAGAAAACAATTTTTTTAATTGAATTTTTAGATTATATACTTATAGGCTTACTCAAATTTCATATTTAGACACTCATTAGATGCAGAATTAACTTCCACATCCAACGAGTACCCATCATGCATACTTTTGATAAGACCTACATTGATAAAAATTGCAGATACATTATAAAACGTATTGAAACACACTTTTTTAATGTATCTACAATTTTTATCAAGGTGGGTCTTCTCAAAAGTATACATAATGGGTACTCGTTGGATGTGGAATTTAATAATTCATCCAACGAGTGTCTACACTTGAAATTTGAGTAAACGTGTAAGAAGATAATTCAAAAATACAATTGAAAAAAATAAAAATAAAAATAAAAAATAAAAAATAAAAAATTTCTTCTTTTCCCTCCAAAACATTTACATGTACCTCTTTTTAAATTTAAATCATTTTGATTGGTTTACATATTTTGAAATGGAAATTACATGAAAAATTCATGGGCACTTTTAGGTTGAAATTTCCTCTAATGAGAAGAAAGGTGGTTTTTGAGAGGATAGATAGGTCCATGGTAGTGGGGAAAATCTTGGAGGAATCAGAATAAATAAAATATTGGGTTGGTGAAGGTGGTCCTTTCGACCATATTCCCATTCTATTTGAAATAGGAAAATAGGAATATATATCCTTCCAAATTAAATCACTCTTCACTAGAGGAAGATTATTTTAGATAAATGGTAATAAAGAACTATAGGAACTACATTCCAAACATAGGAGAGTCAGTTGTGTCTAAGTTTGCTAAAAGTTTGAATAAAGTTAAGAAAATAGAAGAGAAATGGAGCAGGAAAACATTTAGGGAAGCCCTAAAAGAGCTAATTGAGATTGAGGAACAATTTGGACATATATTTTAAAATAATGAAAGAGGATCCTTCTGTAAGGAAGAAAGCATGAATCTAAAAAAGTTGGAAAGTGTTAAAAGAAAGATCCTAGAGCAAGGGGAGGTAGAGTCGTTGTTTAAAATCTAGATCTATTTGGCTAGCTAAAGTTAATGAAAACAATAAATTATTCCAAAACTACTCCAAAGACTGGAAAAATATAAAATGATATCTAGGAGATCAAGGAGCAAGAGGGAACAATGGATAAATTTTTTAGAAAGGATCAAAAAGTATATAATGAATCAATGTGTATATATTTTAAATAATTGTTTTTTTACATAATTTCAAATAATCATCTCAAAAGTAAATATTTTTTATAATAATTATTTTTATATTTTAATTATTGTGCTTCGATATAATTATTGCATTAATCTATTATCTAATATATTACACCTCTATTACCTATAACATTGTAAATGATTAATTTTTTAACTAATCATGAAGAAAATATTTTATAGCATTTGACAATGAAATAAAATAAGAAACTCATTCTATTATATATGAATAAGAGATACATTATCATAAAAAATTCTACAACATAAAGGTACACAATAATCAAAATGTAGCCAATATGTAATTGCTACACTTATTGGTATTCTATCGACATCCAATTAGCACAATATGTCCAATACATTAAATAAAATTTCAATACATAATTGTTACTCTTATTGGTAACATTTTCTCATGCAATTAATACAATATGTTGAGTACATTAAACAAAATCCTTGATTTTCACAAAAAAATATTCCAAATCATACAACTTGCAGTAACATTCAATTATATTGATTTTTATTCATTGTTTTCATCACTTGAGTTTCGTTAATGCTTCATTTCTTTATCACTTGTAGGTGATATTGTACTTGGTTTATTTAACCTATATTTTTGCTTACGGAATTGTCTTTGAAATTATTTCTTTTCATGTTCAATCTACAAACATAAAAATAAAGAGTGATAAGTATATGTACATAATTTATATAGTATAATATACTTGGTTGCATAATTCAAAAAGTACACCATAGCAGTGAGTGTTTCATAAACAATACACATTATTTTGAAGCCATTATCAATGTCATTTCTCAAAATATATTCCATTGGATCATTTCCATGCTTTGTTTCTTTCATGTTTAACATGCTATGACAAGCCATCAACATAACTAATATAAGGTTTATTGTTGCTCCATTACTTATAAAATGAGAAAAGTTAACCAACATAGCTACTTACAAATTATTATATCAAAACCTTAATACTTAAACATATATTCACAACCTATACATAACTCGATGTCAATTATTCAATTGGTTCTTCTTATAATGTTAGAACTTATCAAAGACATACGTGGAAGAGTGGATTATTTTTGCTATTACAAGTCTCATGGGTCTCATTGGCCATTGCTCTGAAAAATTCCTCTTGCAGTTTATATATAATTTTATTCTCGGAGTCATTAAATTGATTCTTATATTGTAAGTGGAAAGTACGTCTATATCTTCTTTCTACTATATCTCATATTTTTATAAAAAAAAAATCCTCCCTCTTATTAACTTCCAATGCCACTCTAGATGAACTAAGGGCCAAGTTATCATAATTTACAATCTTCATAATTTTTATATTTTTAGGACAAATTTTGTTCACTTACTATAATTCCTTGCACAAAATTTAATGAAAATGTGAAATCAAGTGTTTAACACATGTTAGCGATTAATGTTAATAAATTATTTTTTAGTAAAAAGTTAAAGAAAAACATGGTGTTGATTTCCTTTTGATCCACTTAATTCATCTCTTTGCAACATTTTTATAAAACTTACACACTTTTTCACTCAAATTTCATACAATCTTATTGAGCTTCTTAAAGTTTTTATTTGCATGACATGCATTAGCCAATGCACATCATTAATTTAAACTTATGGATAATTCAAATATATTAATTTTCTTCAGAAAAAAATTTAAAACTTGCCTTCTTCTCTTGTTGGGATGAGCTATCATAACACTAATTGCAATAAGGTGTTTTCCTTGTACTTATATTGATCATATTTTATATTAAAAAAATATAATATATTAGGTATAGAATTTATGATTTTTTTTAACAAATAAGATACCAATGCATAATAAAATGTCTTATTATTGTTCAATATGCACCATTGAACTCACAAACAAATTTAAAAATTGTTTTCAACATTAAAAAATAGTTTTTACATTTTAACTAAGAATTGTAGTTAATAGGGACATATGCACCAAGGTGTAAAATATACAGTTAAAAACAAAAAAACAAAACAAAAACAAAAACTAACAACAATAGGATTTTGGATTCAATTCAATATGTGTTCCAATTGAAATAGAAACAAAATGCCCCATAAATAGGTAAAAAACCCCTATAAAAATATATTGCTTAATAATAATAATAATAATATATAAACACCCCGGATGTGAGTGCCCAATGCTGACAAGATGGCCCACTTGGACGCCATGTGGCAGGGCACTTGTCCGCCCCACACGCCTGCACCTGGTCGCCTACCCGTTGATAAATGCAGAATCATGCCTCCCTTTAATACTAGCCTCGCTAGCTCTCACACGATGTCCTTCGGCTGTTGTGTATTAACTCAGCCTCCTCCTACATCAATGGCTCTTAAATCAGTCACCGCACTCCTCATGCACCCATTGGGCTTTCCTTCAGGCTCTTTGTCTTTTCTTCTGGCACATCCTCTTCGCCCTCGGATCCCAGCTCTACTCAGTCTTGGTGTGATTGTCCCTCTGTGAAATTTCATCGTGGGTGCTCCCCTACTGCTCCTGACAGCATCCCCTCCCTGTCTATTGCTTTCTCCACCCTGCTCATCATGCCAAGGCATCACAGAATGCACTGTCATCGTGCGAGTGGGCATGGTCTCCTCTCTAGACCTCCATTGTCGATGGCTATAGGCATGGAAGTGAACCTCTCCATGGATTGCGAAGAGCCAAGTTTTCTTGACCCTGTCAACCTCTCTGCCCAATTGTCTCTTCACCTCCCAACCCCCTCGCCTAAATGCTCGGGTCTTCGTCCTAAGAAGTGACCTCGAAAATCCACAATTCAATTTGTACCTGTCTCCATGCCCTGCAAAATGAAGGCTTTGCCTATGCAGAGCGCTTCCAGAAGCAGCCACTACTCTAGCAGTGGCACAGGCTCTCACAGCGGTTGCGGCTCCAACAGTGATGAGGACGGAAAGGAAGACAACACCAGCTTGCATGCAGCCTCCTCCAACATGCTAGTTGCCCAGGATTTGCTTCTGCCTCCGTCTTTTGTCCATGCATCGAACAGGGAGGTGGACGAGTCTTTTTATGCTTACAAGATTGTGGAAGAAGCTCCCAACCCTCCTGAGAAGAATGACATCCTTCCCTAAGTTCAATTGTCGGGTGCTGACCTCTAACTCCAGCTTTCTTCTAATGTTCTCTAGTTTGCTAATGTTTTGGAACCTTTTATTATTAAGTTACAATTTCAATCTCAAAACTAGTTATGATGGTTTCCCATATTGGGCAGCTCTTAATACTCTCTACTCATGGATTGGTTTTCCCACCTGGGGCAGTCCTTATTTTGTTGTTAAAATTTTGATACTTCCCTCCAAAATTGGCTTGCCAATTTCAGATAAACAAATTTTAAAAAAATAAACAAAAATTTCTTTTGAATTGTTTATAATGAAACTAAGAGAAACAAAAAGAAAGAAAGGGCTTCAAATATTAAAGATAGTTGTTATAGGTCAATTTTGGCATCATTCCCCATGACATGGTCAAACTTAACATCATCCCTAGGACCAATAAAATAGGGTCTATCATCCCCTTAAATTTTCAGTTGATATATGTCGTAAGAGAAGAACAATTCATTCATGGCTTCTATTGTGATATTTAGAAGGTTTTAAGTATACTTTATATCACTTATTGACTCACCAATGCAACCTATAAAGGGGATAACTGCGCTGCATATGCAACATCCTCCATTCAAGGGTGAACTGCAATGCACTTCCCAACATTCAAAAGTGTGTTGTTCACCTGGGAGTGGAATTCTCATTGTTCTGGGAATCTCCACATGGTCATTGCCTTCTAGAAGAGTACATATGTGTCAAACTTTGAATCTATGTGTCCATCTAACACTTCTGAACTTGGGAACATGTCTTTCCTATTCTTAGAAAGTCATTCATTGAGAAACTACCATTAGTTTCCCTATAAATTGAGCACAGATCCTAGTGTTAGGGAAGGAATAATTTTGGTAAATAAATGTTGTTGGATTCTCATTTGAGAGGATGAAAGTACTAATATGCTGTTGGTGTCATGTTGGATGTGATGAGGCTGGGATCAAGCTGGAGCTGGTGGCATCAAATCAATCATTGGTTGTAACCTCCCCGTTCTACTATTTAATAAATATTGTTGTTAATTTTCCAATATATGTATCTCTTTATGTTTATATTTCTCATGTAATGGTTTCTTGAATGATATATATGTTTCACATATAATTTATTTGAGTGATTAAGATAGGTAGACATCTGTATATGCATGTCATTTGTTGTTTTATGTTTGTGTTTTCAGGAATTTTTCTAGCGATCTAAGTTGGATTGAAGGCGACATCAAAAGCGACATAAGGAGAAGAATAAGTGCTTGGATCACAAGTAGGTTTTTCTATCATTCTGTGTATCTTCTTATTTTAGAGAAAGTGTTAGAAAATTCTTTCATTGGTTGTTCTAAGTACCTAGCACCACACTTAGGGAATTTGATTTATCCGTAGATCACAATTCTACATTAAAAAATTGTGACTCTACTAGGGAGTTTCCTCTCATTCTGGTGTTTTTACCTCTGCTAATCCTCTTCATTAGCATCTAATTTCAGTTATGAGAATTTTGAATGAAATAATTTCATTTGAAGTGTGTTATTTAGCTTGCATTTTCAATCACTGTTATGCCCAATGCACTATTGGTCAAGACACATTGCACTGCAGTGCACTGTCTCCCACTCAAGGGTGCACTGCAACACACTGTCACCCCTTAGAGACTGTGTTGCCCCCTTAGCCAACCAAATTTTATTCAAATTTTTCATTGCTATCATTTTCATCCATTTTTTTGTTGTATTCTCAATTGTCTGATACCTCTTAGAGACCATTGAACTTACTTGATTCTTCCTCCTTTGAAAAGTAATTTTTTTTAATGTCTCTTTAGTGTTCTTCTTCATCATTGGAAAATAAAATTCCAAGTATTTTATTTCTGCATTAGATCCATTTGTTTTCATAAAGGAAATTGTTGTTTCCTTCTTCATTTCCTAACAGAGAAATTGTTGTTAAATTCCTCATTTCTCAAAGAAGAAAACACTTCTTTTATTTGATTTGATGCATATAGTTTCCTTTCTTGCATTCACATTAAGGGAGATGAAAAGAAAAACATGCATGTGCATATAGTGAATTGTGTGTTTTGCATAGGAACAAGTTAGGAAAGCTGCATTTTAGTTTGTGCTCTTTGTTGTTTTCTCTAAAATTGATTGCTCTTTTCCTTAGTAGCTAGGATTTTCATTGAAAAGGATAAAATTGAAAAGTTTTCTTATCATTTTAGTTTGCATTTTTAGGAATTTTCATCACATCACGGGGTGAACCTCAAAGACAAACTTTCTAAACAATATCAACACAAAATTTACATCAATTTACCTAAGAAAGCATTGGAACCATAACGATAAAATTTAAAAGGTTTAGGCTAGAGACATTTTTCGGTGTCGTTAAACATAGCAGTTATCGCTAACTTGTCTGCGATACATTTTGAGTGTGATACCTCACTCCATGTACATAATTATATCAAAGCTTGTACACGTACATTTAGGTATATAGGGCGGTGTTCTAGTATGAAAAATATAAGGGGGTTCTCTCACAGTGCAGTTTTGCATTAGACAACACTAATACGGACTTGGGCCTCCACGTACCTTCGAGTATATTTGGGAGGACAACTTTAGGTCGATATCCATCCATAGTGAACCAAGTTGGCTGCCTTGTAACTTGTGGTACATCGAATACAACATTTAGGGAGATTACCTTCCCGTACTTCTTGGTTCTCCAGGAGGTATTCTGCAGTTCACAATTACTTGGTAAACCTTTTGCCTAGAATTACCCTTTTATTTTGTTTATTTTCTTTTGTTCATAAAATAAATCGGTCATCGTGGAATAATAACATCCCTTTCCACGTCATTTGGGTAGAATAGCACTGAAACCACCATTACTACCAGAAGCCATTTCTAGTCGGCGAAGGCGACATCGCTCTACCGAAACTAGTACTATCAGTACCTCTGGTGCAACATCATCCTCACATATACTAGAGTCGGCTCAAGTTGTTTCTACAAATCCTGGTTCATTTACTGTTGTCGAGATGGAGTCCTCACAACTACCTATGGTCACGATCCATCCAATCAGTGAGAACATACCTCCCGAACCCGACGTTGTTCAACTGGAAGTTGATCCGGATCCTATCACCTTTTTTCTAGAACATCTAAATCCTGAAGTCAAATGACTGAAAGTTTCCTGTATCAGTCGCCCCACAATATATTGTAGTCATTGAGTCTCCCATATTGCGTAGTTAACCTCTTGAAATATACTTTGGGTCTGACAGTGAAATCCTTCCACCTGGTTTAATTTCGATTGAATAAATACCACAAGAAAAAACACCTTTAACTCCTACTCATTTTTGGGTGGAGCTTTACCTGTACGAGTCTTTTCCTCAATCATTTCCTCTTCTTTTGTTGATCCTGTGTCTATTCGAGTTCCCATAGATCCTATAGGGTATATGTTTGGTCGAATAACCATGCCTCAGCTAACATCTTCGGCTGGACCATCTATTCTAGTTGCGACAACACCTGTTCTTGCTACTCCGTCGATGTTCACAACTTCACCAAAGTCACATCTATATGGTGGCACTTCCATCCCACCTAGTTACCAATCTTTAACTGGAACCTTCTCTGGTGCATCCTCAAACCCATGGACTTCACCAATGTCATCTTCTTGTATTCTAACTAGTAAATCTATAGTGATTATTGAACGCCTTGATCCTTTATATACATCATCGGGTCAATATCGAGTTGGTCCATCTGGGTATATTCCATCCAATATAATTTCAACTAGACTCCCTGCATTTTGAGAACAATATTTTTCATCTTATTATACTCCTCATGCTGGGGGGAAACCTATGGTCACCCATTTTGACAGTATTCTGTCGTTATTTGGTCATTCTAATGTCAGAATGAATCTTTGTCAGTGCCAACCCACCCTACACGTCCAACCACAAACGGTTGTGCATTCGTATCAACCAGTTCAAATTGTTGCACCCACATCAACTCCATTTGTTAATACAGGCTTACCCCTATTACAAACTCAAACTTTTGTACCTCAACCATCTCAGGCAAGTCCCTCGACCCAATAACCCCAAGTATTGGGTCTTCAGACTCCAAATCCTTCGGCTGGTGTTTGGTCTCAATCTAGTCTCCTAAACTGAGCTCATTTAATTGTCAACCAGGGTTGGTAAACTGCTGAAGTGAAGTGTACTGTATGTACCTAGGTGCTTGTTTCCTAATGCGTTGTGTGTAGTGTTTTGTGATGTTTTTGGTCTTTTGTGATGATTTATGATGTTTTTGGTCTTTTGGTGGTTTTATGTTCACAAGAAAATGCCTAAAAAGCTGATGGAATTGAGCTGATGATTAAAAACAGAGTGGATCCTAATTGATGGATGACAAATGACAAATGCAATTGGAATACTAAAAACAGAGTCAAATCTAAACTATGACCAATCAGAAACAAAGCTTGATAATGACTTTTAAGCAAATGATTCAAAACACAAACTAAACTTGTCAAATTATTTCATCAAAGGCATTTGAGAGAGAGCTTGAAACATGGTCAACTAAGCATGCAAATCTTCCTAACTAAACAATTTAAACAACTAACTTATAATGATGCAACATCTTGTCCTTGATTAGAGATTTGTTGAAGTATGTTTGGAGTAAAACATTGATATCATCATAAGATTTTCTATTCTAAAGCTAATTCCTAACTCTACTCTGCAATTTAATTGAATGTCACAAAACCTTTACTCAAGAGTTATTGATTTCTTTTCAAAATAGTCTTTTGAGGGAGAGCTCTGTTTATGAAATGATGAGGAAATTGCAGAAGTACTTCAGGCCTTAAAGTGATATGGTCTTCTGTTCATGTAGTGATGAGTCAATTATGAATTTTAGAACAAGAAGAGGTTTGTGAATAATGAAGGCTGTTTTGCTAATCTTAACAACTGAAGCAATCTATTGTGCAGTGGATGAAAATCTGAATGTGAAGTGCAAGTGCAATGAGTTAATCTAAGAATGAACTTAAGATGCCACTAATCTAGAACAATGCTGAACTACAAGTCATCATCAAACTCAAAACAAAGTAACTGAACATGAGTTAAGTGCAATTAAACTCCGGAGTATCCTAACTATGCTATCATGCATTATTCTATGGAATTATATAGTCTGTTTGTCCATCATTATTGATATTTTGGAAGATTTCCTTCTTTTGGAAGAGTTAGAACAATTCTGACTATGTAATTGAATGCAAATGCAAGCAAAAAGACTGAAAGCAATGAAAAACTAAGATATCATATCCATATCCCACTCATCATTATGATATTTTGGACAAGCGTTTAAGAGCAAGAACAGAGATGGTACTTAGTGCAAACACACAACTAAATCATTCATTATCACGGTCATGTCTTGAACATCTTAATAGTTTCTTCGAAGAGTTTCTTCTTGTGGAAGAGTGATTAGAACAAGTGTAACTGTGATAGTGAACAACAAAAACTACAACTAAATCCTACAATACTATAGCCTTTTCCCATTCATCATTATAATCTTTTGGAAGAGCTTCTTCTTGTGGAAGAGTTAGAATGAGTATAACTACAATAGCTAATTAAAAACAACTATGAATTCAACTTCAAATCCTACAATACTATAGCTATTTCCCATTCATCATTATAATATTTTGGAAGAGATTCTTCTTGTGGAAGAGTTAGAATGAGTACAACTACAGTAGCTAATTAAAACAACTACTAATTCAAATTCAAAAACGTAAAGGCAGCTAGAATACTTATCTAATTTACGCAAATAAATCCATGCAAGAGGCAGGGGCCCTCTACCACCTGACGGAATTCAACTCCAAATTAAATCAACGCTTTCAAAACAACGCTGTCTGCTTCATTAAAGATGAAATAACTTGAACATAGCACTCTGCGTCTTCAGAAATGTAGCACAGAATCTAAGCAAAATCTAGCATCAAATCTAACATAAAATCTAACATAGCTCTCGGTTTCCCAAGTGTTTATATAGCAAATGCACATAACAAGACTTGCAACAATTTCAGGAACACTGTCTTTCCTTATCGGAGTCACATTAGGAATCTTGAAGTGGCTGCGTGAAGAGGAAAAATACATCTGGACTGAGACAGTCCTAATAGAAGTCTGCTTTCCTAAATGTGTTCCCATGTTCCAAAACCGTACCCAGAATTCGTTTCTTCCTCCATGATGAGCAACGAACCATGTAGACATGACGTGGATTATGCCCATATGCAGTTTTTCTTGAGAGGCCACCTGGAACATACCCAAACGTGAAGACAGCTGCATAATCGCCGGTTAGCTACGGAATGTTTGCATTCTACAGCTAGTTCTGGTCAAAATGCTTTACAATGGCAACAATCACAAAACTTAGCAAGTCAGTCATGTAAATCATTCTAGAAGTAATTTTAACTATATTCATTGATCAATTGGGTCTAGGATAGCAATGGAAAAAGGAAAATGAGGTAAAATGGAATGAAAGAAAGCACAATTTTGAGGCTCAACATACCCCCACTGCTGACTCCTTGCATGTCCTCATGAAAATTATCCTATGAACTCAGAGGCTTCTGCAAGAACATCTAATCCTCTCCTTCTCCTTTGTCTGGAAGCTAAAGATATTCTGGGTTTTCTGATAACAAGTTTGAACCTTAGGTTGGTGAGTGCCCTGATTAGCTTCGTGTTCCTTTTCTTCAAATTTTCATTGGTCTTCTCCACTTTGTCTATATGTAGGGATAAGGTTGAGTTCAAATCAATTTTGAGCTTGACTTGATCCTTGAGAATTTCATTCTCATTTTTGATGTGTCTATTCAGTAATTCCAACTCATACCTATCCCTTCTTAATATATCTATTTCAGACAGTGGAGGACTGGGGGTTCTCTCTCTGCTTTCTGAAGCTCTCCTTTCCAAAGTTTCCACACAGTCATAAATTTCCTGCTGAGCAGGGTCAATTTCAGGGGTTCCTTCATTAAAATCTTCTTCAACATCTTCTTCAATGGATGTTTCTTCATCTTGTATATTGATTACCCCTGTTTGTTTGATTAGTGTTTTCTTCAGTTTCCCCTTTAGTCTGTGGTTTCTTCTAGGCTGAGAAGATCCCTCTCCTTTCTCCATGGCAGATTTCCTGATTACCTTTTCTTCCTTAAGATGTCTCTTGATTTGAGTCAACTTTTCTAAAATGATTTCCTCACTGCTCTCTTGGACTGTTTTGTCAATTTCAACTTTTGAGGCCCTCCATTTCCTACTTCTCCTTGTAGGCTGTGGTTCCGGTGAGGGTTCTTTTGGCTCTTCAAAATGATTTCTTATCAAGAAATCGTCCCATGTATCATTTGTTTTAGCTAGATGGTGTTCAATCAAAATTTTGACCAAACCATGATGATATAGGGTTGTCTCTAAAAATTGAACCCTTCTTTGAACACAGGAAGCCATCTTTTTCAAGCTTTGAAGTAAGAAGTAAGGTAGGTTTAGGTCTTCCCCCAGAAAATGCATTATCAGTCTAATGTGGTAGACATAAAATGTCCCATATCTACCCTCACATGTAATAAATTTTTGCAGAAGAAGTAGTATGTTTCTCCATTTGTTTTTCAATGCAGAACTGGGAATTCCTTTCTTAAATACACTGACATCCATACCCGGTGATTTTAAAATTTGTTTCCATGAGTCATTGTGGAATTCTCTATTTTTAAACCATCTCTCTCCAGTTCTGAGCAATCCTGTAGCCTCTTCAATGAAAACTTCAGTGACAGTAAATTTGACATCTCCCACTTCAACTTCGGTTCCTTGAAATGATCTTGCAAATGTTTTAGTGACTTCCTTGTGGAAGCCATTAAATTTCTCCAAAAATTGAAGCCATCCTATCTATTGTAACATTTCTTTGCATTGAGGGTATCTACCCACAAAAATAATAGCTTTCACCTTCGAATTGAAATGGCTTCAAGTTCTTAATGAAAATAGCTTCAAACTTCAGAATGTCATACCTCTGATTGATAATGACAAATGTCTTCAAATTTCGGAATGATATACCTCTGTTGACAATTGAACTTTGGACTGATATGCCTCTATTTGACAGTGACAAATGGCTTCAAATTTCCCACACTACTATACCTCTATTTCTCGGTGGCAAATAGCTTCAAATTCCCATACTGCTATATCTTTGTTTCTTGGTAACAAATGGCTTCAAATTCTTCAATGCCACACCTCTGTCTCCCGGTGACAAATGACTTAAAATTCTTCTCTACTATACCTCTGTGTTTATAGTGATAATGCTCAATCTCTGCCCTCAGTGATACTTTGTCTGCCCACGGAATCAAATGGCTTCAAATTCTCACGCTGCTATACCTCTGAATTTACCCTTTTGCTCTGCTCTGCGTTTACAATGCTCAATGCTATTCAAACTGATATCCTTTGGCTCTGCTCTCGGTGATAAGAATATCTCTGTCTACGGAATGAAATTCCGGCTACAGAATGGAGTGATGGCAGTGGTCACGGAATGAAGTAATGGAGTGAGGTGGAGGGAATGAATTAATGATTGAAGAGACGGCGGAGATTTTTACGACGGCAAAGAGAATCATCATTGAATGATTTGGTTAAGAAACGTGAAGAATTCAAATACCTCGACCATTTTAACCGCTTAAATGATGTTGGATATGGAATTTGAATTGAGAGATTTTAATCCAAAGTCTGTGGAGGGTTTATTGGTCTTTGATCAATAAAAATAATTAAAACAACCTTTTCGAACAATTCATAACTAAAACTATGCTAAAATTTATGAAATGCCATTATAATTTAAACTTGTTACCTCTGCCTTTCATTTGATTTTTTTAGTCTTTGTCTTCTCGGTTCACCTTTGGAAGAGTCTTCATAATCTTCTTGATTCTTTTGATTCATGGATACACTGGGTCATTTTGTTGCAATTCTAATGTCTGCTGATTGATGCCTTCAGGGTTTGTAGCTGCGGAAAGACTGTATGGCTGCAGAAAGGCTGATCAGTTGCAGAATGTCTACTGAGCTGCAGAATGTTCCTGTAGAGCATTTTAATCATGGAATGGAGTGTTTTTGGAATATGGGTGAAATGTTATATGGTATGAATGAAGATGGATGATGGATTATGAAGTGGATAATGAAATGGAATGGATTCAATTTATGAAATGGAGTGAAAGAACATAAGAACTGTACTGCAATTCATGACATGTTTTATTCACTTACAGCAAGACATCAATTTTTGTATTTTGACATGAAAATGAGATGGATGGAGGATGGAATGAGATGAATGATATGTGGAATGAAGTGAAATATGAATGATGGAATGAAATGGAGTATGGATGAATAAGTGAATGGATTGAAATGAAATGAGATGGATCATAAGCACTATGGATCTGAACTTATGATTTTTGTAACAGCTGCTTGTAAAAACAAAAATGGGAAAAGTTAGAGTGTCAGAGAGACTCTGATTTTCACCCTATATTTTCTGTATAAACATGCTAATCAATGATTGGTTTTCATGTTTATACCTTTATTTTATTATTATTATTATTATTATTATTATTATTTTTTCAAAGAGAAATGCTTCAGAAATTTTAATCAAGTTGATGAAGAAGAGAGACTCTTCTTCATTAACTTCACATCATTGCTTTCTTGGAACTTCTTGACAAACTCTTCTCTTGAGAGTGGCTTGTGGTATAGTTTCATTCTATGACCATTCACAAGAAAAGTGACCTCTTCTTCATCTATAGTTCTGATTTTTACTGCCCTATTATCAAAAATTCGAACAATTTCATATGGCCCAAGCCAATGTGTCTGAAATTTCCCTTGAAAATCCTTGAATTTTGAATCAAACAAGAGAGCCCAATCACCCTCTTTAAATTTATTCTCTTTGATGTACTTGTCATGCCATCTAGCCCTTTGCTGTTGGACTAGACTTGTTTTCTGAACTGCATCTTGTCTGATCTCATCCAATTCATTAATTTGCTCCAGTCTATGCTTTTGTGCCTCCATTAAATCAAGTCCTAGCTGAACTGCCATTTTGAAAGTTAGAATCTGGAACTCTATGGGAAACAAAACTTGCTTTCCATAAACAAGCTCATAAGGAGTATGGCCTGTTGTGTTTCTCCATGTAGTTCTATAGGCCCACAAGGCTTCAGAAAGCCTATCTACCCAATCTCTTCTATGTAGATGAACAGTCTTTGTTAGGATTCCTTCAATGACTTTATTAGTAGATTCCACTTGACCATTTGCTGTGGATGATAAGGAGTAGTTTTTCTATGTCTGATTTTGTACTTCTCCATCATTTTCTCCACTAGCCTTGATGTAAACTGAGCTCCTTGATCTGTAACAATTTCCCTTGGGACACCAAAACGAGTAAAAATATCCTCAAAGAGAAAAGTAACTACAGATGATTCATTAGCAACAAGTAATGGTTTAGCTTCTACCCATTTAGTAACATAATCAGTGAAAACTAATATATATTTCTTTTGTTTTGATGGAGGACTAATAGGTCCTACAAAATCCAAAGCCCATTTTTCAAAAGGTTCAATGTGTACCTGAGGTTGTAATGGCATCTCACCTGAAGGAGAAGGTTTCCCTACCCTTTGGCAACTGTCACACCTTTTGACATACTCCTTAGCATCTTTAAACAATGATGGCCAATAATATCCTAGATTAAGGATCTTATAGGCTGTCCTCTTATCTGCAAAGTGTCCACCACAAAGTTCATCATGACATGCCTTGAGAATCTCAGGCATCTCATCTTCACGAACACACCTTCTAATAATCAAATCTGGACCTGTCTTGTACAACTCATTAGCGACCCATGAATAATTTGCACTATCATTAATGATTTTTCTTTTATCCCTTGCATTCATAATCGAAGGAAATTTTCCTGAAACTAAATAATTAGCAATATCGGCAAACCATGGAGTTTGAGTAGAGATTGCAAAAAGATATTCATCAGGAAATTGATCTTCAACCGGAGTGTCATCTTTGATATTTTGGAGTCTAGATAGGAAATCAGCCACTGTGTTTTGTTTTCCAAGCCTATCTAGAATAGTAATGTTGAATTCTTGTAAGAGCAACAACCATCTTATAACTCTGCCATTAGTGATTGATTTGTTCATTAAGTATCTAATTGCAGAATGATCAGTATGAACAAAAGTTTCATAGCCTGTTATATAGTGTCTAAATTTGTTTATGGCATGAACAACAACTAAAAACTCTTTTTCAGTTACAGTATAGTTTAACTCTGCAGGAGTCAAATTTTTATTGGTATAATAGATGGCATAGGGAATCAAATATTTCTGTCCCAATACTGCTCCTAAAGCTGTATCGGAAGCATCTGTCGAGATATGAAAAGGTAACTTCCAGTTAGGTCCCCTTAATATAGGTGCTTCAGAAATTTTGGTTTTTAGGGTTTCAAAAGCTAACTGGCAATCAGAAGTCCACTTAAATTCACAGTCTTTGGTGAGTAATTTGAAGAGTGGAGATGCTATTTTGGTGAAGTTTTCTATAAATCTTCGATAATATCATGTGAATCCTAGAAAACTTCTAACATCTCTTTGACAACTAGGAATGGATAGGTTAGAAATGACTTCAACTTTTGCCTCATCAACTCTAATCCCATCCCCTGAAATGTGGTGCCCTAAAACAATACCTTCGGTAAACATCATAAAACATTTTTCATGACTAAGTGAAAGGTTTGCTTCTTGACATATTTTTAAGACTTTTTCCAAGTTTTCTAAAGCCTCTTCAAATGTGTCCCCATAAACTGTGAAATCATCCATGTACACTTCTACACAGTCATGTATTAGATCCGAAAAAATTCCTAATACTGCCCTTTGGAATGTTACAGGTGCATTGCATAATCCAAATGGAAATACTCGGTAGGCATAGGTACCCCAAGGACAGGTGAATGTGGTTTTGTCTTGGTCTTCAAGGGCTACTTGGATTTGATTGTAACCACTAAACCCATCTAGGAATGAAAAGTACGTTTTGCCAGCTAATGTATCTAATACTTGATCTATGAAAGGTAAAGGAAAATGGTCTTTAAGAGTAGATTTATTCAATTCTCGGTAGTCAACACACACCCTCCATTTTCCATTTTTTTTTGGCACAATTACCAAAGGAGAAACCCACTGACTATCTGAAATAGGATAGATGAAATTAACATTTAACAATTTTTGCAATTCTTCCTTAACAATTTCCCTAAGATTTGGATTCATCCGTCTTTGAGGTTGTCTGATTGGTTTGCAATTTGCCTCTATATAGATGTGATGAGTACAAGTCTTGGGGCTTATCCCTTTCATGTCGGTGTATTCCCATGCATATGCAGAAGAATGTCTCTGTAATACTTTGACTAACTCTTCTTGTTGAGATTTTTCTAGGTTCTTGTTTATGTTCAAAGTTTTTCTTGGAAAAATTTCACTTGTAGAGCTGCCAAATTTGTCCATAGAATGAAGAGACATCTGCCTAGATGACAAAAACTCAATATTGGATCCCTCTTGAAATGATTCATGTTTGTGTTCTGGAGAGGATTCAAAGTTTTCTAGAGTACTCAGAATTTGATTATCTTCACTAATTTCTGAAATTGTGAAGAGTGGTTGTAAATCTTCTTCATCCTCTATCCATTGAGTGTCATCTAGATCTGTAATTGTCCTAGCTGGAGGATTTAAAGTGAATTTCTTAGTTGAACTACCATCAGAAATATACATATCACCGGACCTACAACTAATAAAAGCATCAGTTGTAGGCAACCAAGGTCTTCCTAGTATAATAGGATGGCCTCCTAGATTATTCTTAGGAGTTAGGATCATGACATCCACAGGGTACTCCCAAGAATATAGGGACACTGGAATGTCTTCTATTACCCCATCTGGTCTGATCACAGATCTATCTGCTAATTGTAATAGTGTGGGTGTAAAGAGAAGATTAGGAAGTTTCAGTTTGTCCATGATTTGTCTACTCATGATATTTATTGCTGCTCCTAAGTCAATGAGTGTGTTTTGAATTTCAATTCCATTGATGTGAATTTTGACAACTGGATTTCCTGGGTCAAGATACTTTGGAATAACAATATTGCCCATCATAATGTCTGCTATTTGTCCTACCAGTTGAATTTTCTTGGTTTCTCTTATTCTTTTTCTTGTTGTCTTCATACTCAAATCCTTTATTGTTTTGGCTAAAATTGGGATTTCCTTGATGGCTTGCAATAATGGAATTTTAATGCAAAAATTTCTCAATTCATCTAAGAAATCATAATTAGGCACCATGATTTGTTTTTCTACACCTCTATCAATTTGTAATCTTTCCGGAAAGGGAGGTATAGAAGTAGATGTGTATGGTTGCTCTAATACAGGAGTTGGATTTATTGGATCTTTTTGTTTTAGTTTTTCAATGTGTGGGTCTTGAAAGGATGTGTCCTCCTCAAGACTTTTATTCACCCGTAGAAGAGTCTTCCTCAGAATTATCTTGTTCTTGTATGATCACAGAAGGTTTCCTCCTTTCAAGTATCTTTCCAGACCTAAGTTGAACATCACTAAGGTCTAGAGGAGTAATTAAATAAGTTGGAAACTGTTGACCTTCTATCATGTATGTATTATGAGGGTTCTTATTATTGGGGTTTGGTATGGGTTGAGCTGGCAATTGATTGGATTTTTGAGGGAATGGTAATGGAAGTGGTTGATTTTGATGTGGTTGGTTCTGATGATGTTGTTGAGGATTTTGTTGAAAATTTTGTTGAAGATTTTGAGGTTAAAAATGTGGATATGGTGGATAGGATGGTGGATACTGATAGTATGGAGAGTATCTTCCATAGGGACTTTGTGATCCTTGTGCCCACGATTGAGATTGATTTTGAAATTGGGGCCAAGGTTGCTGCTAAGAATTCCAAGGTGGAGGTTGATTATACATTTGATCATGGAATCCTTGTGTCTGAGGTCCCTGCCAAGGTCTTCTAGATACAAAGTTAAGAGATTATGTGGAGTCTGTAGGAGTTTCTTCCTGAAAAACAGCTTTGAGACCAGGAAGAGAAGGACAATTCTTGGTCTCATGTTTCTCAGAACAAATGACACAGGTCTCTACAACTTTTACATCCAAAGGACACTCTCTCAAGGCATGTTTCTTTCTACATTTGGGACAAAAGATTGCCAAAGCATCAGATTCAGCCTTTTTCTTGTTTTGTATCTTGAGGGTGTCTATTTGTTCACGAAGACTCCCTAAGATGTCAGATTTAAAATCATCAAGCATGTGTCCTATTTCTGATCTACTTACTGTCCCAGAAGCAGATTTACTTTCCCTTGCAAGAGCGGGATCTCTTGGACCTTTAACAGTTTTAGATTTCCCTCTGGAAAGGTTGATACATAACTCAGATATTTCAGGTAATGTGAGTTGTGATATATCCCCTTTTCCCATCATGTTAAGAATATCCAACCATTCATCCCTAATTTTTTTCAACAAAAGAGCTTTTAAGGTGTCTTGATCTAGATTTTCCATTTTTGCCCTTTTGATGTTGAAATTAAATCTTTCCAACAAATCTTCTAAGTTTTCATCTTCTTTTTGTAACATCTTGAACACTTCTTCCTTATGATTGACCGGCATACAATAATCCAAGTATCTCTCTAGAAATGCTTGTTTCATGTCTTCCCATGTTCTAATAGAACTACTGATTAGACTCATAAACCACTTCAATGCTGCTCCTTTCAAAGTTGAAGGGAATAATTTCAGTTTTTGAGCATCTTGTAGGTAGTCATAAGTTCTACACAGCACTTCAAATTCGAGTAAGAAAGTTTCAGGATCTTCAGTTTTAAGTCCATAGAAGTTTGGAAGGGCAGAGGGTGAAATGTTTTTCATGGTTGTATTGGTTTCTTCATCAAGTATAGGGAACCCAAAAGAGCTTCCTATTCTACCTCTTCCTCCATTTGCACCTCTACCTCCTTCTCCTCTACCTCTACCTATACCTCCAAATAGTGTGTTTTCTCCATTAAAAACTCCTCCTCCTCCTTCTTCTGCCATGGTTGACTCTCCTGTGGAAGTGGAAAGGTTTGTGTCCCCAACAAGAGTTTTTAGATTTTCTTCTATGGCAGGTTCAGTGGATGAAGTGGAAGGTTTCTCTAATGGAATAGTTGACCTTAGATCTTCTAGAAGTCCCGGATCAGAAGAGGATGGAAGATGGGTTTGAGTTGAAGGTATACTAGCTCTGGATCTAGATGAAACAAGTGGTGTTCTAGAAATCAAACTTCTGCCTCTGCTGCTTATAAATCTTCCCCTTGAATCTCTCTCTCTATGCATAAAATTGTTTTTTGATGCTAAGAAACAAAGGTTACCTAGTTTTCACTTCCCCGGCAACGGCGCCAAAATGTTTGGTCTCAATCTAGTCTCCTAAACTGAGCTCATTTAATTGTCAACCAGGATTTGTAAACTGTTGAAGTGAAGTGTACTGTATGTACCTAGGTGCTTGTTTCCTAATGCATTGTGTGTAGTGTTTTGTGATGTTTTTGGTCTTTTGTGATGATTTATGATGTTTTTGGTCTTTTGGTGGTTTTATGTTCACAAGGAAAATGCCTAGAAAGCTAATGGAAATGAGCTGATGATTAAAAACAGAGTGGATCCTAATTGATGGATGAAAAATGACAAATGCAATTGGAATACTAAAAACAGAATCAAATCTAAACTATGACCAATCAGAAACAAAGCTTGATAATGAATTTTAAGCAAATGATTCATAACACAAACTAAACTTGTCAAATTCTTTCATCAAAGGCATTTGAGAAAGAGCTTGAAACATGGTCAACTAAGCATGCAAATCTTCCTAACTAAACAGTTTAAACAACTAACTTATAATGATGCAACATCTTGTCCTTGATTAGAGATTTGTTGAAGTATGTTGGAGTAAAACATTGATATCATCATAAGATTTTCTATTCTAAAGCTAATTCCTAACTCTATTCTGCAATTTAATTAAATGTCACAAAACCTTTACTCAAGAGTTATTGATTTCTTTTCAAAATAGTCTTTTGAGGGAGAGCTCTGTTTATGAAATGATGAGGAAATTGCAGAAGTACTTTAGGCCTTAAAGTGATATGGTCTTCTGTTCATGTAGTGATGAGTCAATTATGAATTTTAGAACAAGAAGAGGTTTCTGAATAATGAAGGTTGTTTTGTTAATCTTAACAACTGAAGTAATCTAGTATGCAGTGACTGTCAACTGAATGTGAGTGCAAATGCAATGAGTTGAACTACAACCAAACCTAAGATGTCACTATCCTAAAATAGTGTTAAACTACAAGTCATCATCAAACTCAAAACAAAGTAACTGAACATGAGTTAAGTGCAATTAAACTCCGGAGCATCTTAACTATACTATCATGCATTATTCTATGAAATTATACAGTCTGTTTGTCCATCATTATTGATATTTTGGAAGAATTCCTTCTTTTGGAAGAGCTAGAACAATTCTGACTGTGTAATTGAGTGCAAATGCAAACATAAAGGACTGAAAGCAATGAAAAACTAAGATATCATATCCATATCCTACTCTTCATTATGATGTTTTGGACAAGCGTTTAAGAGCAAGAAAAGAGATGGTACTTAGTGCAAAAACACAACTAAATCATTCATTATCACGGTCATGTCTTGAACATCTTAATAGTTTCTTGGAAGAGTTTCTTCTTGTGGAAGAGTGATTAGAAAAAGTGTAACTGTGATAGTGAACAACAAAAACTACAACTAAATCCTAAAATACTATAGCCTTTTCCCATTCATCATTATAATATTTTGGAAGAGCTTCTTCTTGTGGAAGAGTTAGAATGAGTATAACTACAGTAGCTAATTAAAAACAACTATGAATTCAACTTCAAATCCTACAATACTATAGCTATTTCCCATTCATCATTATAATCTTTTGGAAGAGTTTCTTCTTATGGAAGAGTTAGAATGAGTACAACTACAGTAGCTAATTAAAACAACTACTAATTCAAATTCAAAAACGTAAAGGCAGCTAGAATACTTATCTAATTTACGCAAATAAATCCGTGCAAGAGGCAGGGGCCCTCTACCACCTGACGAAATTCAACTCCAAATTAAATCAACACTTTCAAAACAACACTGTCTGCTTCATTAAAGATGAAATAACTTGAACATAGCACTCTGCGTCTTCAGAAATGTAGCACAGAATCTAAGCAAAATCTAGCATCAAATCTAACATAAAATCTAACATAGCTCTCGGTTTCCCAAGTGTTTATATAGCAAATGCACATAACAAGACTTGCAAAAATTTCAGGAACACTGTCTTTCCTTATCGGAATCACATTAGGACTCTTGAAGTGGCTGCGTGAAGAGGAAAAAGACATCTGGACTGAGACAGTCCTAATAGAAGTCTGCTTTCCTAAATATGTTCCCACGTTCCAAAACCGTACCCAGAATTCGTTTCTTCCTCCATGATGAGCAACGAACCATGTAGACATGACGTGGATTATGCCCATATGCGGTTTTCCTTGAGAGGCCACCTGGAACATACTCAAACGTGAAGGCAGCTGCAGAATCGCCAGTTAGCTACGGAATGTCTGCATTCTGCAGCTAGTTCCGGTCAAAATGCTTTACAATGGAAAAAATCACAAAACTTAGCAAGTCAGTCATGTAAATCATTCTAGAAGTAATATTAACTATATTCATTGATCAATTGGGTCTAGGATAGCAATGGAAAAAGGAAAATAAGGTAAAATGGAATGAAAGAAAGCACAATTTTGAGGCTCAACAGCTGGTTTACAACAACCACCTGTATCCGTAATTATTTATTCACAAGCTGGATTACCATATTATGGGATGCTACAGCCGCAGCCAAGTTATACCTATCCATAACTGAATCTAAGCTATCCTAGTTTGTGTTATAATATTGGTGGACAGACCCCTTGGCAGCCATAAGCACAAATGCCACAACCTTCATTTCAACAAGTAGTGTACCCAGGTTTTGGTCAACAGAATCCTCAAACGTTTGCTTATCAAAACAAACCCTATCTGGGTTACTATTAATGGATTCCTTATACTGGTGCTCAAATAATTGTTGCCCAAGCAATTCCATCATACCCTGGCTATGCTCAACCCGACCTAAATCGACAGTTTCCCTTTGTTGCAACTTTAGAGTTACCGGATTTAAACCAGCTCACCAATGATCCAATCAACTATTCTCCTTAGTGGCTGTGATACCTCATAAATTACCCTAATATATTCCTAATTTCAATGGAAACCCTGGGGAAGACCTGTCGATGCATGTTATGACTTATCATTTGCGGTGTTCATCTAACTCCTTAAATGATGACTTTGTTCGAATACATCTTTTCCAACGTACACTCACTGGTGTAGCTGGGGTTCCACAAGATACAGTCACATATCATGGTTCACATTTTTTCAATCATATGATGAATGAGTTGACTGCCATAATTAGGACTGTCCCATGATAGTTCTAATCATTATTATCCACAATCAAATGGACAAGTTAAGGCTATTAACAAGATTCTTAAATGAGGGCTTCAATGAATGATAGGATTTCATAAACGAAATTGGCATTTAATCATGTACTTATCTTTGTGGGCGTATCAAACCTCGGTGAGAAACGTAACTGGATTTACCCCCTTTCAATTGGTGTATGTTCTGGTAGCGATCTTACCAATCCAATGTGAAATACCATCGTTAAAACTCACCATCGACTTGTTACCTGACACACCTCTGTTGAATAAGCACATCTTTTTAGCCTCATCCATCTTGATGAAATGCGTCTTGAATTCGCATTGGCCAATGAAGCGCATAAGAGACGTATAAAGGCGCAATACGAAAAGCATGTCCAACCTCACATCTTCTCAAAGGGTGACCTGGTCCTTATTTATGATCAGGAAGTTGATGTAATAGGTACAGGGAAATTTGAGTCGTTATGGAATGGCCCCTATATTGTCAAAATATTTCTTTCTAAGGGTGCATCCGAGTTGGTAGATTACGATGGAATTCCATTGGCACAACCCCGAAATGGGTTGTATCTGAAAACGTTACTATGCTTAAACATGAGCATAGTAACTGTTGTATTATATTGTATATATGTTGTTGATTTGAATTTATTGTCTTAGTTTTTTTTTCTATAGTTTTCTTGAACTTATTAATCCACTTTACATTTCATCGCGGATGTATGAATATTTGGAACCATTCATTAGGTATGTTGATGGTGCTAGTCGTAGTACGCAGAATCTATCCTCTACAGCGTGGGCTATTTTCGCTCCGAACAGAAAGTTAGTGAGTTTTAAAGGGATTTGTATGAGTCGATGTACAAACAATATTTCTAAGTATAGTGTGTTGATCGAACTTCTCTCTAATACCATTTCATTTGGTATTAACCACATGATCATTAGGTTAGACTCACAACTTGTGGTACTGAAACTTACTAGTGTTTTTACTGTCAGAAATCCAACACTGCATCGTATGTTCCTAAGAGTTCGACTTTTGGAAAGACATTCTGATTTCATTCAATATCAACACATTTCTAGAAACTTGAACACATTAACTAATTCTTTAGTGAATTATGTTATAAACAGACATTTTCAACACATGTAAAGATACATTCACATAATTGAATAGGATTTCGCAATAAACATAGGAAAACAATGAAAACAAATAGATAGATAGTTATCGGTTTTTACAAAATTTGTGCCCAAGACACATTGGTCATTGTTGCAACAGGGTCTCCTAACAAGCTACAAAACCGCTCCATTTTGGTTATTTTTGTTATATTTAGTATAGCACAGGTGTTGTGAGGTGGGTCAAAGCCTTGAAAGCATTGTAATGGGGTTAAAGGGTAAACTAGGGGTCTGAAAACCATGGGTTGTGGACCATAGGAATATTAAAGCTAAATTTTTATAAATAGAGAGGCATTTCAGATTGTAAGAGGTAGGATTTGATGAGCTATATATGTGATCTGTTGGGTAAGCGATCTTTTTGGGTTTTTGGGGAACGGACTCCTACTGGCTGTATGCGCGGAGATCTTAGTCCAGCTGTGTGCGGACCCTGCTATTGTGTGCGCAGGCTGGGAAGGGAATTGTAAGGGTGATGAATGAATGAATATGCAGGATTATTAGATCTAAATCTATGAGTACTGTTGAATGGATTGCTGATAATTATTGTGTTATGCATTTTATGTCTTTGCGCTGCGAATTCTATATATTGAATGATTGGATCTATTCTGCTTTGGTTATATCATGCTACGAAAGTCTGTGTATTGAAGTAAATATAGATCTGTTATGTTCGGGTTATGTAATGTTATGTTGATGTTATGAAAAGCATATAATTGTAGATCTAGTGCACGTGGATGCAATTGGATACATATTTAACCCTACACAGAGACGAGGTAATCTGAACAGAACGCAGCCTAGCTTGCCTTACCCTTCCTTTCTCAGGGTGCGGAAACCTAGTTCCAGCACCCACCCATACTACTTTGGGTGAGACTGTGACCTACGCAAGCAGGTCACCGCCGAAAGGGCTAGTAGTATAGGGGTTTGTTGGCAAACCTTGCACACTGAACTTGGGTCAGGACCCCTCAAGCCAACAAAAGGTTCCGTTGCCAAGACCGGAAGAGATCTGAGAACGGGATCGGGTAGTGGCATCAGATATCTAGCGTAGGGCTGAATGAGCCAAGTACAACGCGAAACAATGAGAACTATCGGAACAGGTGAGAGAAAGATTGCCTTGTCCATAGTCCGTCGAGACCTACACAAAATTCATCAGCCGCCCTGACGCTAGGGCCTCTGGAAGGTAAACCGAAGGAGCCCATGGCAGCACACTTAAAATTACCCACCTTTAAAGGAGCAGTTGATGAGGACCCAGAATGATTCTGGTTCGTGGTCGATTCGGTATGGATGGTGCAAGGGGTGGTAAGTGATACTGTAAAAAGAGTGCAGCTATCCTTGGCTTTTGAGGAAAGGGCGTTGGATTGGTATATGTGGTACATATCTCAAAATGGGAGCGCAACACTTCAAAATATTAAGGATGCCCTAAAACAACAGTTCTAGAAACCGAAATCATATTCCCAACTGGTATCGGAAGTAAAAGACTTCAAGCAGGGAGCATCTGAGTCAGTCTGGGAGGCTGATAAGCGGTTAAAGAAAACAATCTGGGAAGGCGAGTTCAAATATGACAACAAGTAGCACACAGAATGGTTTATTGCTATTCTCCTACCTCACTTGCATATGCCCATGGGCCATCATAATTTTGAATCACAATTAAAAGCCTTGGAAGCTACCATGAAACTTGAAGAGACACCTAAGGATAGAAAAAGGGAAGGCGTACAGCAAATTCAGGAGCAGCTCAGGGCCATGCACATGGAAATACAGAGCTTACAGGTGGAATGAGGGAAGGGAGTAACCACAGACCTTTGGTGCGAGGATTGGCAGGTGGCAGGACTGCATGATACAACCTAGTGTCCGTGGATAAATAGAGGTGAATTGAAGCAACAATGGTGCAAGTTCTTCTAATATATAGGACATGATGAGCATAATTGCCGCAGATATGACTTACTGGTAGATCGGGGAACCCTCTATAGGGTGCAATCCAATCCTGCCTCTCTGAGATCCCCCGCGAGCTTTGGTGGCTCCCCTGCACGGGGCAGGGGGGGCGGGGAGGAAGCGTTGGACGAGGACGGGGCCAACTGATTTGCTACAACTATGGAGAGGTAGGGCACTTCGCCCGGGACTACTCAAATCCCACTAAACAGACCTGTAAATACTGTCGACAGTTGGACCATGAACTCAAAGACTGCCCGATTTTTCTAACAAAGATAAAGGACAAACAGTCTACTCCCACACAAAATATACAGAGAGTCAAAATGGAGCTAAGAAGCATAACGCGTAGCAGGGTCATCCATAAATAAAGAGAGGAGCTTGTTGTTCAGAAGGAACCAGCTCCTAGGAAGTAGGAATCACTGGGAGCCCCAGTGCAGTTGCCAGAAGAAGTGGAAACCTTTTTAAGGGCCTACTTGAAGCTCCTATGTAGCCCGTAGGCGGGAGAAAGTCTTCAAGTATTACTGTAGGACTATGCAGCTCAACCCATCATGACGACTGAGGTTAAGGAAGTACACCAATTACACAGCCATAAAAGGCGCACCGGGAGAGAGATGCGCTTGACTGCACAGATTTGTGACTATGAGATAGATCAGATTATTCTTGATCTTGGATTTGATGCGAATTTCTTACCAAAACAAAGCTGGAAACGAATGGGAGAACCTAAATTAGACTGGTCCACCATCCAACTGCGAATTGTGAATCAACAAAATATCATCCCTCTGGGACAGTTGCCAAGTGTTATGGTTGATGTCGCAGGAGTAAAGGTCCTGGTTGACTTTAAGTTCATATAAATTGTGGAAGATACAGACCCCTATCCTGCGCTCCTAGGGATATACTGGGCTATCGACATAGGAGGTGTCATTAATCTAAAAAAATGCAGCATGGTGTTTGAGAAGAATGGGACACGTGTAATAGTGCCACTGGATCCCACTGAGGGTGCACGGTATACTGAACCAACATATGAAGATAAGGCACTCGATCACATCTACAGGATGACAGCATAGGACGAGGACCAGGATAATCCTGCAACAGGTGGAGTATTAAACTCGGAGAAGAACAAGGGGTACTTTTATGATCCATATGAATAACTTGAGAAGTGACAGACCTAACTACACAACGTTTCAACCCTACGATGCCCTCGGATTGCAAGGACTCTCTACTGCATCACTTCGGAGGTAAGGGACCTTCCCCACTTTGATGGGTCTAGTACTGTCCAGGACTTCATAAGAACCTTAGAAGCTAGGGTGCCCAAAGATCAACGACTCTGGGCGCTCAATCTGGCGCTACGCGGCACACTTTCCCGATGGTGGGATACCCACAAGAAAGCATTCCCAGACTGGGAGATGTGTCGGGATAGGATGGTGTTGCGATTCACACCCCCTGCTGATGTGCACACGAAGATATTCCTGGGGCCCGAAGATCCCCATTCGCATCTGCGTATATGGACAACCAAGTGGGTCGACCGAACCCCAGATGAGTGGATCCATCTATTTATACATGCCCTGGGCCCCATCCCCACTACTTGGTACTTAGATTCCGAATTACATCAGCGGACCCGCCATTGGGAAATATTAAAAGAGGACTTCCTCAGAACATTCAGACTCATTGGGGGAACAAAAATGCTTGACAAAGCCCTACAAGACATTGATGCATTCATCTTTAAGAAGCCTCACCCTTACACCCCACCAGTCGTTCTGACATGTGAGGCCCAGATGCAAGACATAGTCAACATCCAAAGCTTGGCGATTAATGAAGAGGAAGATAACCCGTGGAATCTCTCTGTTTCGGAATCTGAAGGGGAACGTACCGTTATCGGACCATCGCTCTTAAATGTTGATGTAACGCAACCTCTCCGGCTACGCAAGGTTAATATTGGGATAGATGAACACCCTAAACTAGAGAAAATTGGGGACTATTAGGATGAAGGCACTGTGGGCAAAGTTGCCGAGCTACTCACGGACTACCAGGACTTATTCCCTACAAAGTTTTCTAAGCTCAAGCGAATCACGAGGGACCTCGACATTATGCACATCACTCTAAAGCCGGGGGCACGACCCATCAAGCAGCGGCCCTACCGGTTGAATCCTAAGTATAAACAAAAGGTTAAAGAAGAGCTAGAAAAAATGCTAACCGCAAGTATCATTATACCAGTTGAACAGTCAGATTGGATCAACCTGATGGTCGTTTAGGAGAAAAAAAACAAAAGGAGAAATACGTATTTGTGTGGAACTCAAAAAACTAAACAATGCCTGCGTTCATGACCCCTTCCCTACTCCCTTCTCCGATGAAATCTTGGATAGCGTGGGTGGCCAAGAGGCCTATTCCTTCACAAATGGATTCTCGGGATACCATCAGATCAGAATTGCACTAGAGGATCGCAGTAAGACCACCTTTGCCACTAAATGGGGCTCCTTCCAGTACATGGTCATGCCCTTTGGTCTTAAGAACGCACCTGCTATCTTTTCAAAGGTCGTAGTGGTCATGTTCAAAGAATTTATCCATAAGTTTCTGGAGGTTTACTTCGATGACTGGACAGTGTTTGGCTTATTAAAAGATCATGTCTCGAACTTGTGATTAATGTTAGATGCGTGTCGAAAGCACCATATCTCCTTGAATGTCAAGAAGTGCGTCCTCTGCGTACAATTCAGAATCTTGCTGGGTCATATAGTCTGTCAGCAGGGTCTGATGGTTGATCCTACGAAGATAGCTATAATTATCAACCTGGAAGCCCCTACAACGGAGAAACAGCTGTGCTCCATTCTCGGTCACGCAGGCTATTACAGAAAATTCATTCAAGGATACGCCCTGATCACAACACCCATGGAACAGCTAAAGAGAGATGTCTGTTTTTTTTGGAATGATGAATGTTAGAAGAGCTTTGAACTACTCAAGGAGAATATGATTTCTGTGCCCATACTGATATTCCCTGACTGGTCAAAATAATTCCATGTACATGTTGATGCGTCAGGCATTGGCTTGGGTGTGGTCCTTACGCAGCCTGGCGAAGGGGATATTGATCATTCGGTTGCCTTTGCCTGTTGAAAACTCTCAAGTGTCAAACGGAATTACTCTACCACTGAAAGCGAAGGACTGGAAATGGTGTATGCACTACAAAAATATCGACACTATCTGCTGGGGGGACACTTTAAGATGTTTACAGACCATTTGGCTTTGAAATACCTGGTCAATAAGCCTATGTTGGGGGGGAAGATTTGTCGCTAGTTGTTGTTGTTTCAAGAATATGATTTTGAGATCATCGTGAAGCCTAGAAGGTTGAATGCAGGCCCAGATCATTTGTCTCATATTAATACAGGGGAAGAACCCACTAACTTAGATGAAGGCTTACTTGATGTGCAATTGTTTACCATTAAAATGGTGGATGACCACTTTACTGATATCCTTGAGTTCCTTACTACGGGTATGGCCCCTGCTTTGTATTCAGTGCAACAAAAAAATGAGTTGGTTACTCGAGCGGCAAACTTTACTATCATTGCAGGACAACTATACAAGCTAGGCACAGATGAAATACTCCGCAGATACGTATTAGAACATGAACGACCCACCGTCCTCGCAGAGGCCCATGAGGGAGTCGCTGGCGGCCACTACGCAGGCAGGGCTACAGCGCAAAATATTTTGAGGGCTGGCTTGTGGTGGCCTACCTTGCATCAGGATTATTACAACTATTATAGAACATGTGATACCTGCCAACAAACCGGATGCCCCTCATGACGCGATGATATGTCGTTATAGCCCCAAATGGCCCTACAGGCTTTCGATAAATGGGCCATTGACTTTATAGGACCCATTAATCCACCAGGCAAGAAAACCGGCGCAAGCTACATTATCACGGCCACTGACTATGTCACACGATGGGCTGAGGCACAGGCCATGAAGGATTGTACCACTGATACTGCTGCGCACCTCATCTTTGAGCAGATTCTGACCAGGTTTGGATGCCCAAAAATCCTAATGAGCGACAGAGGTATGCATTTTTTTGAACAAACGATTCAAGCTTTGAATGATGAATTCTAGATCCACCATGCCAAGAGTACACCATACCATCTGTTGAGATTGCAACAAGATGAGGAGCTTAGTGGAAAGAAGTTGCCTTCACTAAGTGGGCCCGTAGGCTATTTTTGGCGCAAAGTCTATTTTTAGACATATGGATCATGTTCTATGAGTTGCAGGATGCTATTTGTGGATGTTTGGTCAAGTCGGAAGAAATAGATGGACTTCTATTTTTACACATACTGGGCGGAATCTATTTTTAGATTGCCAGTCGAAAAATAGATATGTCGAATATTATTAGCTCTTAATAATATTTGGACTCTAAAAATTATCTTATCCTCTTGGAGCACTTCAGTTTGATGCCTGGATGTGGCACATGTAGATGAAAGAAGGAATTACACTATTCCTAGGGTTTAGTGGAGCTATTTCATGGTTGACTTCAGTTAGAACTCATGTGACAGAGTTTGGTGGAGTTGATGAGACAGTTAATAGAGTTGTGTTCATTTTAACTTAGTTGAGCTAGTTGTATCTAATCTCACTGATTGATACAATTAGTGAGAGTGGTGTGAATTAATTATTAATTAATTCACTAATTATTAACTCATAAATCAACTAAATAATACATCATTTAACTGCAGTGCATGGACAGTTTTAGTGGAGACCAGTGGAGAGGTAGGTGAAAGAGCAAGTGTGACTATCAGTTGTGAATATACTGGTGCATGAGATTTGCACACACATTGATGGAGAAGCCAATGAGGATTGCGCAGTACATACCGGTGGGATTAGAACTTGGATCTCATGCTTATCCATATTGGATTTCGCAGTAGAGGCTGGCTAACAGGTGGAGCAGATTCGAGCATGTGTTTTGTATGATCTGAGCTTGTGTAGTGTGTAACAATTGGAGATAGTGCTGAGAGCTTGTGAGGATTTTGCACTATGATTGTTACATGATCTCCATGACATATAATATACAGATAGTTGGGGTTTTTAGCTTTAAGCTTTCCCATAAATATTGTGGTTATATGTGTGATTGTTTATGGTTTTGATGTGCGCATTCGATTATTTAATTTTCGCAAATTGATGATCAATAGTAGAAGAGGTTATGTATTATGCATGAAGCTCAAATAGTGTGTGATCAGGATAATCTCAATGAATAATTTAACAGTTATTCAAATTTCTACATGGTATCGGAGCAGTATTGATCATTGGAGCAATTGCAAAACATTGAAGCGGTTGAGTTTTGTGCTGGTGGAATTCGAATTTGCAGTAGTGTTTTCTTGGTGTTGAAGTGGAGATGTCTTTCAACGGATTGAGATTGGAGTATGCCCTTGAGGGAAGCTTGAATTATATTTCATGGAAGGATAGGATGGAGGCGGTGCTGGATGACAATGAGTTGAAGGAGTTCATAGATGCAGAAGTCCCAAAGCCTACTTCTAGCGATGCTGCTGTAATTGAGGCTTGGAAAAAGAAGACATCGAAGTGTCGAAGGATTCTGTTGGAGGGCGTGAAGGATCACATAGTGTCCAACCTGCATGGTAAGGCTTCTCCATTCTTGATGCAGAAAGCCTTGAAAGATTTATTCCAAAGCAAGAGCGACCAGAGGAAGTTGGCGCTCAAGGAAAAACTCAGAAACATAAATATCGAGAAAGGTGACAGTATGCCCAAGTACCTCACGAAGTTCATCCAATGCAGGGATGAGCTGGGAAGTGTGGGGGTGGCTGTAGATGATGAGGACTTGGTGAGCTTGGCTCTCCTTGGGCTTCCGAAGAGTTGGCATTCCTATCAGGACTTTTTCAATGGTCGGGAGAAATTGCTAGGATGGGAGCGACTTTGGTCGGATCTTGTGCAAGAGGAGATAAGGTGGAGTACCAGGGACGGATCGTCATCAAAGAACTCTGATGAAGAGAATTGTGCTTTGGCTGCCAAATCAAAGAAGGGGAAGAGCAAGAAAGCTTCTCATTCCAGTGCGAAAGGCAAGAAGCAGGACATGTCCAAGGTGAAGTGCTTTCACTGTCACCAACACGGACATTATGCCACTAGTTGTCCACAGAAGAAGAAAAATAAGCAGGTTGCTGGAACTGTAGCTAGAGAGGCCTTAGCCTCACAGTTTGAGCTGGATTTTTCGCTGATCGCATGCTTGGTCTCAAGTGTGATGGGTTCAGTGTGGTTTCTTGACAGTGGTGCGTCTTTTCACATGACAAGAGATCGAGATTTGTTTACTGATCTGGATGAGAAAGATCTTGGAGTGCACATCGAGATGGGCGATGATGGTAGATACAGTGCGACCAGTATCGGTACCATTTCCTTTGAGAGGGAGTCTGGTAAACCCTTCAGATTGAAGGATGTGATGCATGTTCCAGGATTGAAGAAGAATCTTATCTCTGTGGCGATGTTAGAAGACAAGGGATATGATGTTGTCTTTAGCGAGGAAAATGCTTTCTTGCATAGTAAGGCAACTGGTGAGACCCGAAGGATAGGGGTTCGAGTTAAGAACCTTTATCAATTGCAGGTAGATGGCTACGTAGCAATGGTAGGCAAGGCAGAAGGAGTGGTCAGCCGGGATGATGGCGAGTTGTGGCACCGGAGATTGGGCCACCTTCACCATGGAGCTTTGAAGATACTGCAGTAGATTTCTACTGGGCTTCCTAAAGGCACTCTTGCACAGTCAGATCAGTGCAAGGGGTGTACCTTGGGAAAATTTGTGAAATCCACCTTTCACAAGAAGGATAGTCGCGCCACGACGATCCTTGAGAGAATTTACACAGACGTGTGTGGACCTTTATCAGTAGCTTCGACAACAAAGCACAGGTACTATGTGATCTTTGTTGATGATTTTTCTCGGAAGTGATGGATCTTCTTCATGCAGAAGAAGAGCGAGACATACTCAAAGTTCTGTGAGTTCAAGGCACTGGTGGAGAAAGAATCAGGGAAGTAGGTGAAGGCTCTTAGGAGCGACAATGGTGGTGAATTCATCTCTGGCGAATCCAAGGACTTTTGCAGCGCAGAAGGAATTCGATGAGAGCTCATAGCACCTCATAACCCACAGTAGAATGGGGTTGCTGAGCAGAAGAACAGAACGATCGTGGGTGCTGCACGGGCGATGTTGCATGATCAGGTCCTACCCATTCACTTGTGGGCGGAAGCATGCAATACTGCAGTATATTTGCAGAATCGTCGTGCTCACAAGATACTTGGAATGAGTACACTCGAGGAGGCATTTTCTGGTAAGAGGCCTGATATTTCCCATTTGAGGATTTTTGGTTCACCTGTTTACATTCATGTGACGAAGGATGCCAGGAAGAAGAAAGGCCCAGGCCGACCGAGAGGGTTGGGATATTTGTGGGGTACAACGATACGCCCCACAACTAAACTATGTGTGTTTTACAGGTTTCGTCCCTTGAGGGCCCCATTGTGCGATAGGATATCAAATTTCGGGGAGGAGAAAGCCATGAAGTGTTCACTTGAGAGGGAGATACACTTGCATGCGAGAGGAGGAGGCTATTAGTTCCCAAAGATGAGCCTGGATGTGGATCAGCCACAAGAGAAGGTTCATGGAGTGGAAGAGACCACTCATGCAGCGCCAACCATCAGAGGGCGGAAGCACACTACAGAAGCTGAGCGACTGGCTCAAGATGCAGAGAAGGTTGTAGGAGCACCTACATCACAGCGCAGACAGAGACATTCACCTGACCGATATACTGGATACATGGTTCTTATGAGCAAGTGTATCGTGACAGAGCCATCCTCTTTCGAGGAAGCTATGGAGGACCCCGCATGGGTAGATGCCATGGTGGAAGAGTATGATTCGATTGTTAGAAACAGTGCATGGGAGATTGTCCCGAGACCGGAGGGGAAATCAGTGGTGGGTTCGAGATGGATCTACAAAGTGAAGCAGGCAGCTGACGGGAGTGTGGAGAAGTACAAGGCAAGATTTGTTGCCAGAGGCTTCTCACAGATAGAGGGGATCGATTATGAGGAGACCTTTGCACCTGTCGCAAGGTATTCTTCCATACGGACGATTCTTGCTCTCTCAGCGCAGATGGGGTGGCACATTCATCGGATGGATGTGAAGACTGCGTTCCTCAACGGAGTCATTGAGGAGGAGGTGTACATAGAGCACCCGAAGGTTTCAATATCTTCAGCAGCGAGTCGCATGTGTGCAGGCTCAAGAGAGCGCTGTATGGGTTGAAGCAAGCACCTCGTGCTTGGTACACACGGATAGACAGTTATTTCATCGGACTTTGATTCTCCAAGAGTGAGGCGGATCCTAACCTATACCAGATTGTGGTCGAGGGTAAGTTGCTGATCATTGTACTTTATGTAGATGATTTGATTTTGATAGGTGATGAGCTGTTGATACTCTCATGCAAGGATGATCTTGCAAAAGAGTTTGAGATGAAGGACTTGGGCCTCCTTCATTATTTCCTGGGATTGGAAATTTGGCAGCGCAGTGATGGACTATTTGTTTCTCAGGGTAAGTATGCCCGGGAAATACTGGAGAAGTTCAACATGCATGGCTGCAAGCTTGTTGATACTCCTCTTCCTGGAGGTTGGAGGAAGGAGGATGCTACTTCAGCGGAGGTAGTGGATGCCACTGTTTATCGACAGTTGGTGGGGTCGCTTATGTATCTGGTCAATACACGACCCGATATATGCTATGCATTTAACCAGCTTTCACAAGCTATGGTTAAGCCTACCAAGCTCTTTTGGAAGGCGGGAAAGCATGTATTGCGTTATCTCAGAGGCACATCGGGATATGGATCATGGTACAGACAGGAGGATGAGTTTAGGCGGCATGGCTTCACGGATCGGTATCATCGTATCAGAGATTGTGTGCAACGGAGAATCATGTTACTTTCATACATTCCTACGAAGGATCAGGATGCTGATATCTTGACGAAGGCGCTCACCAGGAGCAAATTCGAATACCACAGGGGTAGGATAGGGGTTGCAAATAATCCTTATCTTGTTGAGAGGGAGTGTTGAGATTGCAACAAGATGAGGAGCTTAGTGGAAATAAGTCGCCTTCACTAAGTGGGCCCGCAGGTTATTTTTGGCGCAAAGTCTATTTTTAGACTATGTCTATTTTTAGACATATGGATCATGTTCTATGAGTTGCAGGATGCTATTTGTGGATGGTTGGTCAAGTTGGAAGAAATAGATGGACTTCTATTTTTAGACATACTGGGCGGAATCTATTTTGAGATTGCCAGTCTAAAAGTAGATATGTCGAATATTATTAGCTCTTAATAATATTTGGACTCTAAACATTATCTTATCCTCTTGGAGCACTTCAGTTTGATGCCTAGATGTGGCACATGCAGCTGACATAAATAATTACGCTATTCCTAGGGCTTAGTGGAGCTATTGCATGGTTGACTTCAGTTAGAACTCATGTGACAGAGTTTGGTGGAGTTGATGAGATAGTTAATGGAGTTGTGTTCAGTTTAACTTAGTTGAGCTAGTTGTATCCAGTCTAACTGATTGATACAATTAGTGAGAGTGGTGTGAATTAATTATTAATTAATTCACTAATTATTAAATCATAAATCAACTAAATAATACATCAGTTAACTGCAGTGCATGGACAGTTTCAGTGGAGACCAGTGGAGAGGTAGGTGAAAGAGCAAGTGTGACTATCAGTTGTGAATATACTGGTACATGAGATTTGCACACACATTGATGGAGAAGCCAATGAGGATTTCATAGTACATACTGGTGGGATTCTAACTTGGATCTCATGCTTATCCATATTGGATTGCGCAGTAGAGGCTGGCTAACAGGTGGAGCAGATTGGAGCATGTGTTTTGTATGATCTGAGCTTGTGTAGTGTGTAAAAATTGGAGATAGTGCTGAGAGCTTGTGAGGAGTTTGTAATATGATTGTTACATGATCTCCATGACATATAATATACAGATATTTGGGGTTTTCAACTTTAAGCTTTCCCATAAATATTGTGTTTATATGTGTGATTTTTTATGGTTTTGATGTGCGCATGCGATTGTTTAATTTCCGCAAATTGATGATCAATAGTAGAAGAGGTTATGTATTATGCATGAAGCTCAAATAGTGTGTGATCAGGATAATCTTAGTGAATAATTTAACAATTATTCAAATTTCTACACCATCCCCAAGCTAATGGAACGGTGGAAGCTTTCAAAATTTTTTTGGAGGAGGCACTAACAAAGGTTTGTAATGCCGATCGTAGTGACTGGGATATTCACATCCCCTCGGTTCTATGGGCTTACCAGATGACTTGCAAAAAGCTGACCGGTAGGACACCTTTCCAAATGGTCTATGTCAAGGAGGACATCATGCCCATAGAATACGTTGTTCCTAGCCTATGCATTGCAACATTTACAAATATGGCAGACTCTGATATCATAGAAGAACGCCTAGTGCAATTGGTAGCATTGGAAGAAGATTGATTTATTGCTCAGTTTCAACAACAGGTACCAAGAGCTAGAGATAAAGCCTGGCATGATCGACACATTTTTTAGAAGACATTTGTCGTAGGTGATCTTGTCTTGTTATATGACAGCTAATTTGCGAAACATCCTGGAAAATTTTGATAGCACTGGTTTGGTCCCTACATAGTTCAGAAGGTTATGAATGGCGTAGAAGTCCAGTTAGCTACCCTGCGCGGTGACCTCCTCCTTGGTTTTGTAAATGGAGGTCAATTCAAACCATACCAGGCTACGACTCATGGGGTTGCAACAGTGCCGTGACTCAAGACGAGTCACAAGATTGTGTTGGGGGACTGTTGGAACGGGGTCTCCTAACAAGCTACGAAACTGCTCCATTTTGGTTATTTTTTTTATATTTAGTATAGCGCAGGGGTTTTGAGGTGGGAAAAAACCCCGAAAGCATTGTAATGGGGTTGAAGGGTAAACTAGGGGTCCGAAAACCATGGGTTGCGGACCATAGGAATTTTAAAGCTATATTGTTATAAATAGAGAGGCATTTCAGATTGTAAGAGGTAGGATTTGATGAGCTATTAATGTGATCTGTTGAGTAAGCGATCTTTTTGGGTTTTTGGGGAATGGACTCCTGCTGGCTGTGTGCACGGAGATCCTAGTCCAGCTGTGTGCGGACCCTGCTGCTGTGTGTGCAGGCTGGGAAGGGAATTGTAAGGGTGATGAATGAATGAATATGCATGATTATTAGATCTGAATTTGTGAATACTATTGAATGGATTGTTGATAATTACTTTGTTATGTATTTTTTGTCTTTGCGCTGCGAAGGTCTGTATATTGAATGATTGGATCTATTCTTCTCTGGTTATATCATGTTGCGAAATTTTGTGTATTGAAGTGAATCTAGATCTGTTATGTTCAGGTTATGTAATATTGTGTTGATGTTATGAAGAGCATATAATTGTAGATCTAGTGCACGTGGATGCAATTGGATACATATTTAACCCTGCGCAGAGACGAGGTAATCTGAACAGAACGCAGCCCAGCTTGCCTTACCCTTCATTTCTCAGGGTGCGGAAACCTGGTTCCAACACCCACCCATACTACTTCGGGTGAGACTGTGACCTGCGCAAGCAGGTCACTACCAAAAGGGCCAGTAGTATGGGGGATTGTTGGCAAACCTTGCACACCGAACCTGGGTCAGGACCCCTCAAGCCAACAGTCATCTAACCTCAAAATTTATGCAACATGTCAAAAGTAAACTAGTGGTGCTCATGATAATGTGTCTATTGATCTAGCTATCCTACGCAGTAACTGCATCCAACAGTTAGGAATGCTAATAATATGGCGCTGCAGTTACATGGGTAACTCTTCGATCTGGAAATCCAAAATCCTTAGGGTAACCCCCTGTATGTTTTGTTGAAGCTCAGCAAGAGTCTCAGCCATATCAAAATCCTGAAGGACTGCTCTCCCGACAACCCTCTTTGATGGATCTTCCACTCCCTGCTCTGACTATCCCACTGGTCGAACTCGACCTACATTTTCATACATCAAAAAATTATTTTAGCCTTGGGAAAATGTAAAAATACAAAAACATGTATAACCTTAGAAAATTTTTTAAAAAAAATGGTCAAGACATTCTTACCAATTGCACCCCATTGAGCACCTTCTGGTAAAACTAAATCTATATCTCCTCAGAAGTCGACGCCTGCATATGCATAATCATTGATGGTGATAATTTGTTGCCTGAACCAGGTGAGGAATGCAGTCGAAAACAAGATGGTCGATTAACCAGCATATCTAGCCATCAGTTCTATCCATCTCTACATCCTTGGATCTCTAGGGTTAGATATACCCAGCATCACATGTTGAGGCTGCATTAGTGGAATCTGCTCTAAGGAAAAATAAATGAGGATCGAACCATAATAAAAAAAATTATTCCTTCCTCCCTTTGCCTTGCTCATTTTTTCTTTCATTTGAGAGAGTACAGCTTCAGCCCAGTTGAAAAATGTTGGTTCCAAGCACTCTAGTGCATACTGCAAGTAAGATCTATTTTCTATGTGTAGTGTAGTGGTACCAACAAGCTTTGTAATCGTGAATAAGATGGTTCTCATTGGAAAATCATGAACATCACAGATGTTTATATATTGCAATACTGCAATATATAATCTCTCACCATCTCTCCTCCAAGATTAGACCCTGAAAGAGAAATGGGTAGGCCTCTCCTCGATAATCCAATGAGAAAATAGATATCCTCCACTAAAATTGGGACCACTTTTCCCCAATATGAAATGCCTCAATCGCTAGATCCCATGAACGAACAAGGAACTCCAATAGTTCCATATGTTTCCTCATACGCGATAGTCTGAAGAACTTCAGCAACCCACAGTCTCTTAGGGCTCTTACAGTACCAAGATCATTTAGGGAAATCATGTTTTGTTCCTCATGTTCTCTTTCCCTCCATGTAATCATCATTTTGGTCTGTTGAATCCCCAAAACACAGCCATAAGGCTCATAAGGACCCATTTCATGCAAAAAACCACGCAAAATTTGGGCACACTACAAAGAGAAAAAATTTGAATTGTGCCTAATGCAGCCCAGGTCAAGGGACAGTGCATTGCAAGTGCACCTGACCTTCAATACTAGTGCACTACAATGCACCTTTTGACATTCAAGGGTGTGTTCCCCTATGTGAAAAATAAATTTACTCTAAGGGGCCCAAGTACCTAAAAAATTGCAATGAAATGAAACAAAAATAATACTGAAGGAAAGAGGAGGTTTATAGGTCTAACCTAGATCTAACAACGAGGAAAATTGTCCACAGAATCGATCACAATCAACAGCTAAAGTTCGGGCGAAAAAACAAGTTTAGAGCTCCAAAATCCAAATGGTAACTTTCAAATGGTAAAAATGAATAGTAAAACTCTTTTAATTAGTCATTTGATTATTTTCAAATAATATTTATTGTTGTGACTATGGTTTTTATTCATTTTTTATCATGAAACTGGTATTTTTAATCCATTTGATGTTGTTCTGAACAGGTTTACAGCTAACATAGCAGATTAGTCATGCAAACATATTTCAAGAATGATTTGACCACAAATAATGCTTTTATCCTTATTTTTTGAGCTTTGATAAAAACAAAAATGACTTGAAGCACACTTTTATCTCTTTTTCGAGCTTCGATAACAATGAAAAAGGAACCCTGGAGTCTTCTTTTGGCTCTTTTCAGACTTCGATTATGTGAAAATATTGCCGAGCACTTGTTTTTCGAGCTCGTAAAAGTAAATGAAACGACATCTACTCAGTATAAGTTTAACCCTTTTCCGGATTGAGATAGATTATTTATGAAAAAGGAAAACCTTAGTTGAACATGGCTAGGAGGTTCTCTCAAATATCATTTTACACTTTTTTGGATCTAAGCGAAAAATTTACGAAAAAGGACTCATGGAGTTTTATTTTGTCATATTTTTGAAACTCTCTAAACATGAAAAAGGACCTGGTTGTCACTATCGTTAGGCTCATTAAAACATAAAATAACGATGGGCTTGTCGATCATGGCAAGAATCGAGTTTCATTTATCGCTAGAATCATTAAATTATTAAATAGTGATGCATATTCGCCCGAAGGGTTGAATTATAGATCAAACATATGTTATCCTCCTCAAGCTTGTTAAAAAAATAAAGAGGTATTGGTCGAAAAATGACTGGGGAAAATTTGGGAAAGTGAACAGAACTTTTACGGTATTAGGTCGCTCTCGAACATGACACTTCACTCCATCATTGTGACTTTTGGGTTGGGTAATATTCTTGACATTGCATTCATACCTATGTTTCATCATACCTTTACTTTAGTTTTGGGTAAATGCTGCTAACTCATCTCAGTGTCGCCGATATGTTCAAGAGAAGTCATCCAGTGAATACTCATCCTTCTGCAATACTCATAAACCTTCATTTTCATGATATTCATCCCTGAACATTGCTATATCAAGTCACATTTTGTCTCTGAAATTAGTAACTCACGTTTTGCGATAAAGTGGCTTCCTGTCGACATCAAATCATCATCTAGGAAGTTCACTTAAAAACATCATCTTCCAGTAACATGAGGCTTGTTACAACATCGACAAGATCCTCTCTTCCAGACCTTTGACCAAAATATTTTGTTTGGCATTCGACATCAAATCATCTATTAAAGCCTTGCAAAAGGTACTACAGTACCCTTGAGATCCATTAACATCATGGTGGTTCTCTTGTGTTTGTTAAAAACTCACATGATTGTCTAGTAATGAAACGATGTCTTACCATGTTGGATATCAAATCATATATTCACATGCCTAGAATTGTACCTAAACAATTGAGTGAACGAGATAATAATACCCTGGATCTAGTTTCAGCCATCCATGCTGTGATTTCAGGATTTTTGTACACATCATTTGTACAGTGACTTTACATACAGATCGTCATCTGAACATGGGCCTATATCTGTAGGCATGTCTGTATTGGGAAACATTCCAATGTATAAGGCCTTATGAACTATGTACATGTCATTAGATATTTTATGTGCTAAGCATGGGAATGCTTCCCTTAGTAATTTGTGATCAAGATGAAAATATCATGATTTAATGTATTGTAAGATTGATGCAGGTCGCCACTTCGCTTTAGTTCCAGCTCATCACATCGTAAATCATCTCATTAAAAAATATTATTATTATTTTGACTTCATGCTTTAGTGGGCAGTTGTTATAGGTCAATTTTGGCATCATTCCCCATGACCTGGTCAAACTAGACATCATCCCCAGGACCAATGAAATAGGGTCTATCATCCCCTTACATTTTTAGTTTTTATATGCGCTAAGAGAAGAATAATTCATTCATGTCTTCCATTGTGATATTTCCAAGGTTGGAAGTGTATGTTATATTACTTATTGACTCACCAACGTAGCCTCTAAAGGGACTAATGGCGTTGCATATGCAACATCCTCCATTCAAGGGTGCACTGCAATGCACTTCCCGACATTCAAGAGTGCATTGGTCACCTGGGATTGGAATTCTCATTGTTTCGGGAATCTTCACATGGCCATTGCCTTCTAGAAGAGTCCATATGTGTCAAACTTCGAATCCAAGTGTCCATTTAACATCTCTAAACTTGTAACATGTCTTTCCTATTCTTATAAAGTCATTCATTAATAAACTATCATCAGTTTCCCTATAAATTGAGCACAGATCCTAGTGCTAGGGAAGGAAGAATTTTGGTAAACAAATGTTGGTGGATTCTCATTTGAGAGAGTAAAAGTATTGATATTTTGTTGGTGTGATGTTGGATGTGATGAGGCTGGGATGAAGTTGGAATTGGTGGCGTCAAATCGATTATTGTTTGTAACCTCCCCCTTCTATTCTTTAATAAATATTGTTGTTCATTTTCTCATATATATATCTCTTTATGTTTCTATTTCTCATGTAATGGATTCTTGAATGATATATATATTTCACATCTAATCGATTTGAGTGATTAAGATAGGTAGATATTTGTATATGCATTTTGTTTGTTGTTCTATGATTGTGTTTGCAGGAATTGATCTGGTGATCTAAGTTGGATTGAAGGCGACAACAAAAGCGGTAGAAGGAGAAGAAGAAGTGCTTGGATCACAAGTAAGGTCTTCTATCATTCTGTGTATATTATTATATTAGAGAAAGTATTAGAAAAATCTTTCATCTGTTGTTCTAAGTTCCTAGCACCACACTTAGGTAATTTTATTTATCCGTAGATCACAATTCTGCATAACAATAACTATGAAACCCTTCTATTTTTTTGAAAATGAAATTTTAAACCTCCATAATTGTACAAGTTTTGCTTTATGGAGACAAAAACAAAGATCTCTCTTTAATGCATGTCATTTTTGGAGAATTGGTGCATTTTGTATATCCAAATGCATTGGCATATAAAAATGATACATTGGATTGGAAACTTTTTAAAAACCTTTGATATCCTCTATGAAGTTAGATTGTACTATGCTTCTTAATTTTATTTATTTTATAAATATACTTACCTTTTGATGATGCCTTTGGTTCAAATATAGGGGAAAATTTTAGCAATACAAAATGGGAAACTCTTCAAAATATATTTCATTCCAAGTTATTCAATTTCTCCCTCAGCATTGTAGTAAGTCCATATTTTATTTTTGTGATTGAATAATTGTTCATTGAATTTTGTAGGTTCATGATTCAAGATTGTGTTTGAATGTGCAAGATATTATCTTGATCCAAAAATGATGCAAGCTCTTATCTAGAGAAAGATACCACAAATAGATGTTTGATGAAAGTGGATAGTTTGTTTACCCTATCAATTGTAACTTGACATCTCCTAGCAACCAAGTTAGGTCAATGGTACCACATCATGAATTGGATATCTTTTATGACAATGCAGTGGTATGTGGTTGTTAAAAATGTAAAGGGTTGAAGGAGAATCTTTGAATTGTCGCATTGTCCCATTATATTAATTATTTAATATCAAAATTTGATGATCTAATACCAACCACTCTAGTTAATAATCCAATAGGTGACATATGAAAAAATGTAAAAACACTTCAATATGCTCCTTTTTTTTTAAAATTAGAAGCTCGATAAACTAAGTTTCATTCTAATAGGGAAAGTTGGCTCCTTTTTTTGAGTCAGCGAAGGGTTCTAATGAGCCCAAATATGGTAATAATATTACCCAAAACATCTCTACCGGGAGATCCAAAATTCATATGATTTGAGAGCAAAATTTTCCAAGTACACATCAGAGTCATTCAATTATTGGAAGGTAGTGATGACTTTTCTCTCCCTATCCATATTCTAATTAAATAAAAAACTTGTTACAATTGTGCTTTGTATGATACTTGGTTGTCTTTCATGCCTATGCTCAATGTTCGAGCCAAATTCTCCTTTGTGGTGATAGTTATATGATTTCCAAGTCTAAAATGGATGTTGTGAATCTTCAATTGTTTATCATTTCACATGTATCCATCCCTCCCAAACATCCAGTAGCAATAATGTTATTTTTTGGTCCTCTTTATAATTATTATGATTACTTGAATATTGTTAAACACAAACATACCATTTCCATGTATAGTATGTGCACAAATAGTTATGCATATTGAATCCTTAACAAGAAAAACTTGTTTATAGCGATGGTTGTCCAAAAACTCATGGGAACATTATAGGGTCCATACATAGTTCTATTTACTCATTATCTAATGTAATTTTTTTCTTTGAGGAACACTCCAATGACAAACAGTTCTTTATGAAAGTAATGGATCTAAATTTGCTGTTGTGCAAGCAATACATAGTTTTCTCATGATGATGAATTATTAATAAACCATAAATTTTGTAAACCACCAATTTCTCATTAAAAAAATCCTTGCATTATATCTACCTTTAGATTTCCCCATGGGACGTAAGAAAAATATGATTGAGGAATTGTATTTTTGGATTTTCAATGAAATTAGTATATATGTATTGCTTGATTTGACATTTTGTTTATAAAGTAGTCGGTTACATGATTATTATTGGGAAAAAATATTGTGAATGTTTTTAAAAATTTATTATAATGATATTATTTCTTTTGCAATCTATGAATTTAACTACCTTCTATTTTAATTTTTTTATATAAATGATCTATAATAGGATTTGTAAAATTAATGTGGACACGAGATGTCTTGATAGCCTATAAAAACTTATCTATAAACTAAAGAAGAATTGTGCAAAATTCAGCCTATGCTTTTAAACATCTACCATCAATGAAATTTTTTTGATACAATCTATGATGTTGGATCTTTTTTATTTATTTAATTATTCTTATTATTTTTTATACGCAACGTATATTTTTCTTATTTTTTTTAACAATAGGAAAACCTATCACAACTCAATTATCAAACAAACAGTGGGGACTACCATCACTGGTTGTTATTTTCTAATGCAGGTTGACTCATCATTGTTATTCAAGGAAAACCACACCAAATTTATTTACCCATTGGTGGTCTATAAGGGGGTTGGTTTTCACTTATGCCAGATGCATCCGGGTCATGGGTTACTAACCTGTTCCCTTACGTCCAAGGAAGACGAGTTGTCACGCAATTAGAAGTAGTTTTAGGTCATACTCCAAACTCATATACACAATGTATCTAAAATAGGATTTATAAATATAATAGAAATAGATAAAAATTATTGATATTAATAGAATTAATACAAATTAATGACCTCAATATGCAATTATTAGATCTTTAATTGATTAAGTAACCAAAAAAATGGAGTGAAATGATCTATGCTCCCTCCTATGATCCCTAATCTAGTTGTCTTTGTTCTCGATCCCTATTCATGGATGACTCCCATGACCCCTTCAGATTACTCTCCAGGGGGGCAGGGAATCCAACTCCCACTCCACCTGATCCTGCTACTAAAACTTTCCTATCCCTCATCTCCTTACTCGACTCTCCCTGCGATTAACCCTCTATTTCAGAATTCATAAAATTTTTGGATTCCATCCCTGAGATTGATTTCCCCCCTTCATTCCTCTCAAGAAATTTCTCTCCCTTGCTGAGTGATGCTTGGGAGGAAAACTTATTAGCCTCTGGCCCTCTCCAAAAGTGGTGCATAGATGGATAGAGCAAAATTGGTCCCCAAAATCTAAAGGGAAAAACTCTACTCACTTTTGTGAAAGAGGATAATACACCTTATATTTCGAATCCAAGGAAGACAAAGACTTAATATTCGGGAACGAGCCATACTATATGGATTCGAGAGGTCATTATTTAAATGTATGGAACCCATAATTTGATCAAAAACTTGACATTCCTAACATAGTGCTAGTTTTGGTTCGTCTTCCCCACCTTCCTCTTCAATGTTGGGGAGACGACTCAATAAGAACCATATGGGATGCAATCAGAAAATACATATATCAGAGTGAGCCAAAGTAGAACTTTAATGCATGTGCAAGCATTTATGCAGAATTTGACTTAGCCAGAGGACTTCCTAAAGTAGTGAAGCTCAAGGTAAATAATTGGTCACACGTATAGTAGTTAGACTATGAAAAGTTTCCCTTTAAATACAAGGCACATCATTAATACATCCATTTTTCCAATAGATAGTCAAATAAATATGTAACTGAACCTCAAGGTCCCCTGAGAGGAACAATGGGAAATATTTAGGCACAAAAACAAAAACCCCAACAAAAACCCAAAATAACCTAATCCATCCTTACCTAGAATAATTTTTTAGCTCCTCATCTTGCTTCTTCTCTTCCAACTACCATAAAAGACAACCCCTTGGCTCATTTAGGAGCCTCTATACCCATCTCCTCCAATACCTTTGATATTGTAGCTAATATCCCTTCAATGAGGATATCCTCAAGCCACATATTATCATGAAGAAGTGGAGGCTCCATAAGAACAACTCCCCTCAATCCAACCATGCATTATCCACCAAATCAAGGCTTTTGAAAATATCAACAATATCCCTAATCCCTCTTTCAATTCAGTAGAACCTATAAAAGTTCAAGAATTATCACATGGTGATCCCATCTCCCTTTTCCTCGACCTCCCCCCCCCCACATCGCCTCTCCAAATCCCTCAGCTCCCACATTTATTGGAATTCTAACTATAAATAAAGATAAATAAATAACAACGCCCCTTAAAACATTAGAAAGGAAGGGAATAAATTCCAACAAATAGTTTCATGATGAAGAAGCAGATAAATACATGGAAATGGGTATGCAACAACCTATGTAATTATTTCTAGGGAAATTGAAAGCATTGAAAGAACCTCAGACCCAGGAAGGGAAAGTTAAGAGCTTTTCCACCCCCTCTAAAGGAAAATAATGAATTTGGTCTCCTGGAATTGTAGAGGCCTTGGAAATTATCCAAAAGTAAGTGTAATGAAATAATTAATAAGAAATAAAAAAACTACAAAATTATTAATCCAGCAGGCCAAAGTAAGTGAGGAAGAAACAACATCTATAATAAAAAAAAATTGGCAACGATTTCAAATGGTTAACAATCAGTGTAAAAGGTGCATCATGAGGAATATGAATTGTACGAAACCATACAATTTTAGATATCCAAAAATACCCATCAAGAGAAGCATTGGATAAATATATATTTTCAAAACAAACAAAGTAGAAATACCTTCTCAATATATAATATACATGCCTCGATGCACTGTAGAGACAAAGATAAATGCTAGAACACTATAGCACTCAAGCTAGATTTAGATGGTGGAAAATCTGTTATACTAAGAGGTGACTTCAATATTATAATGGGAAATGAAGAAAAAAGAGGAGGTCTATACCTTCCTGATCCAAGTAGAGAAAAACTAGAAATTATTGTGATTGATCATGGCTTTATGGACATCAAACCAAGGAACGACAAGTTCAGCTGGAGAAATATATGACTTGGGCTAGGTAGAATCAATGAAATACTATACCGGTTCATAGTCCAAACGGATCTCACAAATGTATCTGTTATTTTATCTTCAAAGATACTATCAATATAAATATCTGACCATAAACCTGTAAGTGTAACCTTTGAGGAGAGGGAAAACTTTGGTCCTCTCCATTTTCGCTATAATCCCCATGGTCTACAAAAAAAATAGTGTTGTTGGTTGAATAATATTGGAACACAAGGATAGATGTTTCACAAATATTTTTTTAGGAATCGAAACTAAAGTTGGCTAAGCTTGCTCTCAAGACCTGCACAAAAAATAGCTATAGAGCACCAATCCAAGAAAATTGTGTTATCCAAAGTGAGTTGGAAGAAGTGAAAAAAACACTATAAAATGAGGAGAGGGAAAAAAAACTCCAAGAAAAAAATGGAGATATATTGGAAAACCTATAAAATAAAGAAAAAAGAGGAAGACGATTAGATAATTAAATCAACAACCCTATGGATCCAAGCAGGAGACAAGAACACTGCTTTCTTTCATAACCAAATAAAGGCTCGAAGAAATAAAAACAATTTCAACTCCATCTACAAGAAAGGGAATATGTTAATTGAAGGGGAAGAGATAGTAAAACAAGAAGACTTCATCAATTCAGTAGGATTTTGACAGAAAACCCAGAGCCGACAGATTATGAGGAAAAATTAAGTTTGATTCCAAAAAAAAGTAATGGTAGAGGAAAATACTAGTTTAAGCAAGCTAGTTAATGAAGAATAAATGCAACGATTTTTTTGGAGTCCGCACCCTAACAAAGCACCAGGAGAAAACCATTTTACCATCTCCCTCTATAGATATTATTGGGAAATCATCAAAAATTACCTTCTCAAAATGATTAATTGGGCATAAGAGGAATTCAAAATTGGAGATAATACCAATTTAACATTTCTAGATTTAATCCCCAAAGAAACCTGACCTTCTTCCTTTAACCACTTCCGCCCAATCTCATTATGTAAATCCTCATACAAAATATTAGCCAAAATCCTAGGAAATCGATTCAAGACCCTTCTCCCTCATCTGATCTATAAAAATCAAGGTGGATTTATTCAGCAAAAATAGATAATGGAAAACATCCTCCTAATCTAGAGAGAAATCCATTAAAGTCTCTCTAGAGAAGAACAAGGCTTCATTCTTAATCTTTATATGTAAAATTCCTTTGAAAAGGAAAGGAAATCCTTTTTTTTTTTTTAATATTTGGCTTTGCTAATGCATTTTTTGATATGATCAAAGTTTGCATCAACAAGTTATGGGTTGCATCTTCAGTACATGGAAGACTTGGTAAATTATTCCAAAGCACATGGTGATAAGGAAAGGGTGCCCTCTCTCTCCCTTATTATATGTTCTTATGGTATATTCCCTTATTATAAAGCTCGCTAAATATAGACAAAGAGGGTTCATCATTGGAATTCACTTCAACAAAGGAAAAAAAAGATTAAATCACTCAAAATTCACAGACAATACGCTTCTAATAGGAGGAGCTTCAACAAAAGTGGCAAGAAGAATCAAGATGAATCTTGATCTCTTCCTTGAAGCTTTGGGAGGGTTACTCAAAAAAATCCAGAGCAATATATATGGATGGAATACAACCCCCTAGAATCCTTAGGCGGATTTCTCAAATTTTTGAAATTTCTTACAAACTAGACTGGACTCATTTCAAATATTTAGGAATTCCAATATTTAAGCAAGTTACAAATATTGAGGTATGGGCATATATAATAAATAAAGCGAGAAATAAATTTCAATATTGGGGGACACAATGGTTGAATCTTGCAGGTCGTATCATCCTTATAAAATCTATATTATCAGATCTTCCCATATACCAATATGTGTTCTTACAAGATCCAACTATCATTCAAAAAAAATTTGAAATCCTTCTAAGGAAATTTTTTTGGCAAGGGGGAATGGAAGAAAAAAAATATTCCATCTCCTCGACTACAAAAAGGTTACATCTCCCTATGAAATACGGGGGATCAGTATTAGGCAGTCTAAACTTGTGAACTTAGCTTTGAGAGTTAAAACCCTTTGAATATTAATCCTAAAGGGACCAACATGGTGGAAACATGTTATTGAAGGAAATTATATAAACACCTCCTGAAAACAACTTCTCAAGTATCCAATACCTCTTCAAAATTTCTCTCCAATTTGGAAACTCTACAAGGAGCACTACAAGGAAAAGACTCTCTAGCGGAGGTTATAGATGAGGTTTTTAGTGTTATAAACTTGGCCAAAATTGTCAAAAAAACATTCGCTACAACATCTGTTTATGGTTACGGAGGTTTTGGTGGAGCTTTTAACAAAATTCAACACAACTAAAAAAAATGGGTGGTCAGATGTTATTATAGATGTTTTTTCATCGGTGCGCTACTATGCCTTTAATGCACCGATGCATACATGCTGACGTGCCCCAGGGTTGTGTCAGCCCAACGCACCGAGAAGTTTAGGTATAAAACCGCACCGGGCGTAGTGTTGGTCATACAATGCATGGGGCCATTCTAATTGGTCTTGGGATTTGTGCGGTGCCCATAGGTCATATCAACGCACTAGTGCGATGTATCATAGAAAGGCACCGAGATTTATAATTGGTATCGGTATTTGTGTGGTGCCCATAGATCGTAAAATTCATCGGTGCTTATAGATACATAAATGCTTCGGTGCACAGTATCACAAAAATGCACCAATATTGATAACTGGTATCGGTATTTGTGCAGTGCCCATAGATTGTATAACGGCACCGATGCGTATAGACACATAAACACACCGGTGTACAGTTACTGACACACACTGGTTTTCATGTTGTATTTTTTAGAAACATCAGCCTGTGACAGTCCAATTATTGTGATTGTTTTAAATTCATTATTCATCAAAAGTCGACACATCTTATAACAATATTCATATTAATTGCATTTTTATTAATGCATTTGAATGTGATGTTTGGATTAATTTGTTATATCATATCATAATTATTGCAGTTTTTTAAAATTCATTATTCATCAAAATTCGACACATATATATCTTATAACAATATTCATATGAATTAAATTTTTATTAGTGCATTTGAGAACGATCATGGAGAACGCAATAGAATAAATTAAAACATATATATATATATGTATATATATATATATATATATATATATATATATATATAAGACAATCTTTATCATACAAAATGGGACAGTTATTGGTATCCCTTTGTCTTTCAATTGGGACATTATGTCCATTACATTAAACAAAATATTTGATTTCACAGACATATATATTTCAAAAAATAAAACACCTTGCTTTGATATCCAAACATAGTGATCATCATTCTTCGCTTGAACTGATGTCACTGCTAGAGCTACTTCCATGACTTGGGTTATTTTCAGGAATGTTTTGTTCATGGTGTTGATTGTTTTCTTCTTCTTCACCTTACATCTACAAACATAAAAATAAACTGAAATGAGTGTATATACGTTGGTGAGAATAATGAAAATTGCAATATCAAATAATATACATCAATGTAACTCGAAAAGAAAAATGATGTACCATAGCAAAAATTGACTCATAAATTATACACATTCTTTCAAAACCATGTACCATGCCATCTTTCAAAATTTCATCTGTTGGCGCAGTTCCATACTTTGTTTCCTGCAAGTTTTATGCCCCATAATAAATCATATATTTAATATAAAAGATGTTTTTGTTCTATTAATTATAGACGGAGCTAAGTAAAACAAGATCGATAGATGCTTACAAATTTCACAATTAAATTCTGATATGCCAACATATACTCACAACCCATATTTAACCCAATTTCAATCAATTCGTCTCATGGTTCTTCTTTGTATGTTAGCACCTGTTTGAAGACATTGGACAATGATGATTTTTGTAAAACAACTTAAAAAATACAAAAATGAAATCTAGTTAAGTTGTTATAAGGAAGTAACAATTACTCACAAACTTAGAGATCAACCATTTTCTTCTTTGTCGTCCCATTTTATGTGCTGAATGGGTTCCATTTTCTTTTCTTTTCTGCAAGAAAATTCTTGAAAATTATTTTTTAATGCTAAATTGTTTATTTATTGTATCTAATGATCGAAAAATTCAATGATTACATATTACATTTGAAGCACATTGTTGTTGTTGGAAAGAACGTCTATACATTCATTCCACTAGATCCCTCAAACTTTTGTAAAAGTTTTTCCCCTTTCATGAACTTCCAGCACCACTCTAGATGAGCTAAGGAGCAATTGATTTTCATTTGCATGTTCTATTTTTTTCTTTTCTTAGAACAACATTCATTTTCTGAGTTGTTGGTCCCTGTACAACATTAAATAGATGTGAATTAGTAGACTGTTTGACACATGTTATCTAATAATTTTAAGTATATTATTAATGATAATTAAAAAAAAAACTCATATTGGATCGATAGTATTTGTTTATTCACCTGATTTATCCTTTTGCAATTTTTCCATTAAACTTTTATGCTCTTCTGATCCTAGATCAGAAATAATCATATCGAGCTTCGTCATTTTGTGGCTCTGCATGATACACAGTAAACAATACATATTAGTTAAACTTACATATAGTTCAAAAATAATATTTTTATAAATAATTTACAAAGAACTTGTCTTTTTTTCTTTTCTTATTGTGTTAACAGTATTTTTGTTACTTGATATCTTGTCAGACATTTTTTTATCAATCTGAAACCTGTACCATATCATTCATTAATATATTTATAAATAAATTCTCAATTTTTCAGGTAGAAAATAAATCTCAAGGTACCGGTGCGCCTTTCACGAGGTCCGCACCACCGCCGGTGCGTGGGGATATTAACAACGCACTGCAAAACAGTATAATACATCATACGATGTGTTGGATTGTAAACGCACTGAAAAAAAAAACAGTGTAATAGACCTAACGGTGCGTGGGATATTATAAACGCACCGTAAAAATGGTGTAATACATCGTACGATGCTTTCCTAGTTAAACAGAGCACCAATGCCCTATTTCAAATTTGGCGCATGGATTTAGAAAAAAAAATTTCATTTTTTTTTACTACAGTACTTTCACGGTGTGCTTTATAATATAGAGCACCGGTGCGATATAGTACGTAGGGCACACCGATAAAGAAAAATCCATTTTTTCAAAAATTCACGCATTGGCCGAATCAATTGGGATCCAACTATGCAAGTCGTCCCGTGGGTTGGACGTCAATCTAAAATGAAAAACCCTAATTCTGAAATCACAGAAACAGGGAGAATAAAGGGAAAAAACAAAAAAATGAAGGGTTTAGGGTAAAAATGGATAAACTACAGAAAAAAAAGTAAAAAAAAATAATAAAATTTAATCACGAGATTGTTTCAAATTCTATGATACAGGGTTTGAATCACCAGAGGTTTGGTTTCTGATTGTCTGAATACTTCTGTTCGAACGTATTTCATTGCTCCATAGTGTTCTCTTGCTCTCTTGCTCCAGGTTGTCTCCTGCAAATATCTGCCTGAAAATGTTAGCAAAAATAGTGAAATAATGAAAGTGTTTAGTATTTAAAGAATTATTTTATGAAATTAGATTTTCAAAAATATTTTTCTGCCCATTTTTCAAATTGTTGCTTTTTTTTCACTTAAATAAAATAGAGTTGTGTTTTTTTTATTTGCATTTATTCGTTACCGGTGCGGAAGAGTTGTGATGCACTGGTGCGTCTTATTTATACGACGCACCAGTGCGTGTTAGGATGATAAGCGCACCGGACTGTATAAAGTTCCTTTTTTGTATGTAAGATCATAATAAAATAATAATAATTATAAAGTACATGAATTTATTTTCATTATTTTCTAAACTTTATTATGTTACAAAAATTCGTATTATTCTAGATTTGTTATTTTACAATTATTTGCAAATTTACAAATTTAAATATTTTAATAAAATCATTTCACATTAATACAATTAAAATTTTCACATTAATACAATTAAAATTTTACAAATATTTTACAATTACAATTAAAAGTACAATAATTACAATTAGAATTAAAATTACAATTACAATTTTACATTAATTTCACATACATGAATTATGATTAGAATTATAATTACAATTTTACAAATATTTTACATACAATTCAATTAAAATTACAATTACAATTTTAGAATTTTACATACAATTACATTTACAATTTTACATAGAATTACATTTACAATTACAATTACAATTTTATAAATATTTTACATACAATTCAATTAAAATTACAATTACAATTTTACAATTTTTCATATATACAATTACATTCATTTCAGAATAAATTAAATATTACAATGACAATTAAAATTTTACATTACTAAATATTTTACATACAATTATAGTTTAAATTACAATAAGTACAAATACAAATACAATTTTACATTTTTACATACAATTAAAATTTAAATTACAATTACAATCACGACATAATATTTAATAAATATCATGGTCATTTAATATTAAATTAATTAATAAACATCATCATGATCATGATAACCATCGTATAAACATCATATTCTACTAATAAACACATTCAAACATCAAATTAACATTATATATTAAGATCATCACAACACAAACATCAAATATACATTTCAATATGTCAAATAACTCATGCTATCACATATACACATCTATCTGCAAGCTAAACATTAAATGAACATATCTAACATGACCTAACAATATGCACCACATCATGATGATCACCAACATGAAAATTAAGTACAACTGCAACATGAACATAAAATACATGGACCATATATATATATAACTGAATAATGTTAAAAATATACAATTGTAATATAAATGTCATGGATCAGGCACTGGTGGTAGTATAACAACATCAATAGCAGTACTACAAGTGGATGCAGTCTCGACAGTCAATGGTCGAGCTTGCTCATAATCATGATCACTAGTACTAATGGATGCATCTGCTGGTGGTAGTACAACATCAATATGAGCAGTGGTAGTAGAGGCCTGCTCAGTGAATAGTGCAGCCTTGGCGGTCGATGGTCGAGCCTGCTCATGATCGACCATATATATATATATATATATATATAATGTTAAAAATATACAACTCTAATATAAATGTCATGGATCAGGCACTGGTGGTAGTATAACAACATCAATAGCAGTACTACAAGTGGATGCCTGTTCAGCAAAGCTGGGTACAGCCTCAACAGTCGATGGTCGAGCTTACTCATAATCATGATCACTAGTATTGAAGGATGCATCCACTGGTGGTAGTACAACATCAATATGAGCAATAGTAGTAGAGGCCTGCTAAGTGAATAGTGCAGCCTCTGCGGTCGATGGTCCAGCCTGCTCATGATCATCATGACTAGTACTGATGGATGTAGCTGCAGGCTGCTGACTGGATGTGGCCGATGGTACAGCCTCATCTCCATGATGACTGTCATATGCTGCCAGTGGAGTGTCATGCTTATCAGGCGCGCCGCGAGGTGAACGATCATGAGCTGCATGTGAGTCACTGCTCACGGACTCATGTCCATCACGTGCCGCAGCTCGACTATGCCTATAGATATGGATAGTCCTCCTGAGTCGCGTAACTACTGTCGTAGCTCCTACGACATGTTGCATTAGGTCGTACTTGTCACGCGGCATGCCTCTCCACATTTGTAACAGCCTATCATCGGCCTGTATGTCTTGTAATGAGTGGGCCTAATACCCGCATCAATAATCAATGCACAGAGTTGGTTGGCCAACTCCATCCTATATCTGGTCTCAGGTCAACCACACCTAGAAAAAGGCAGCATCGGTGCACCATGATGAGCAGGAGCATGTCTCTCTACGGCATCGGCCTCATCCTCATCATGATCATGCTCGACATCAGCCATATCCTGATCTTCATCATCAAGATCCACACCTGGATCATGTGGTGGACCTAGCATCTCCTTGCCATCAAAAGAGCCAATGTCTGCAAAATATACACAAGTACACAACAATAATTAGACAATTTCATTACACAATTTAATAAAAACAAGTTAATTAAGAGCATGTTAGAATAAATATAAATAAAACAGTAATATTACCTTTATCATCTGGCGGCTCATCAGCTATGAAGAGGATGTTGGGACACCCTCGCCAATCTAAGCCAACATAAGGACATGGGACCAAAATGAAGGGATGCAGCCCATCAACATTGGCTAGTAAGTCCAGTGAATCATGTGATATCCTGGCTGGAAACAAAGTGTCTCCCCTCTTGGGCATCATCTGCCCCCACATGTGCATTCAGGCCTCAAACATCGGCCTACGAGGCTGTCGAACAAAACTAGGTCTTATCTCTGGAAACCTCTCAAAAAATAAACAAAAAAGATCTGAAGCAAAAGGGAAGTTGACCCTCCTTTGTGCATGAGCACAACATCTATCTAAGGCTGTACAAAACTGCCACAAAAAAATGGCATACCATTTGACAAGTCGTGGCTGTTGTAATAAAGAATCAACATAATATAAAAGCGAGTAACTAATGCGTTGCCCATCACTGGTGTTGTGCGAAATGGTTGAAATGTTAAGGGAGAGGCACTACATGTCCTGTCAACCAAAAGAACCTATACATAACTGACCTCCAAGTACCTAAAACTATGAAGGAGACAGTACATGTGCTCCAATGTATCTCTGGGAGTAAAATAACTGACTCCCTGTTGCACAACCAGCTGGCACATCTGGGAATGAGGGAAATTCACCCCTCTCCTCGATAGTCCTATAATAAAATAAATATTCTCCTCAGTGGGTGTGTACCACTGGTCAGGACCAACCTGGAAAGCCTGTCGATGGGTGTTCCACCTGCGGATATCTCAAAAACACACTATGCGCCTTTAGGGAAGTGCCTCCTCATAGAACTTGAGGAGGCCTACCTGCCTAAGGATCTCCTGGGTATCTGCAGTAATAGGGCGAGGGTATGCATCTCTCTCCCTCTCTCGAGCCTCCCAATGGTGAATCATGTCATATTTTTCAGCCTGTTGCTGCTGCTATTCCTCCTCTTCTCTATGAATCATTGCCATATTAAATAAATTTTTTTATTAAAATAGACATGTATTTAGGAATATACATATATGTTTTTTTTTGAAAAAAAAACAAACAGACAAGTCTGTGCGCCATAAAAACAGTCACGCACCGGTCGTTGTGTGTCTTAAGAATATAGAGCACCGGTCCCGGTGCCCCTAATGAAATACAATGCACCGGCCTCGGTGCAGCTGTCTATTTTTAAAGCACCGTTAACTTTATCAAAGTTCAGAATAGCGGTGCGCTGACTGAAATATACGCCCTGGCGCATATAGTCATGTCAGCGCACCGAATTCATGAAAATTACATAGCTGACGGTGCGGTATTTTACCCAGTCGCACCGTTGACCCTCTCGGAATCCAGAATACAATACGCTGACATACACTGGGGCGGATAATTCCGTCAATGCACTGCACTATGATTTCCGTGGTCAACGGTGTGTCTAGATAAATAAGCGCACCACCTTTTATTTTTATTTTTTTTATTTTAAAATTATTCGGGGCACCTTTCAGTACCACCCCGGAAACGGTGCAGATATCATTAGCACCAGTAGCAGTGCGGCCTGTAAATTTTACAGGCAGCACTAATATCCGGTGCGAGCCGAACAGATCTGGCGCACCACGCGACAAATTTTTTATTTTTATTTTTAATGGTTATTTCAATTTCTAATCCGCTAAAAGGCTTAATTACGGAAAAACTAGAAAAATACCTGTACATTTCATCGTCGAGGAGGCATATTGGTTGTAAAATTTGCAAAAGAAAATTTGCCCACCATTTTTCAAAATGTAAGCTAGAGATTGGTGGCCAATGCAGAGCAACAGTGCATGCAATGGGTGCAATGAGAGCACCGATTCCAGGGCGACTCAGACAAAGGGAAATGGCACTGGTGCTTGAGAGCTCTGAAGCACTAAGGAAAGTGAAAAATGAAGTTTTTTTGCCATAATTTTTTTTTATTTAACCCTGTTCCGGTGCACAGGGTTTTATAGGCACACCGGTACGTTTACCTACAACCGCACTGGGCTGTGTCAAATTTGGCACATTGTTTATATTGCACCGGGGCAGTTCCCTAACACTACACTGGGATGTTTCAGTTTTGGCGCGAAATTTTGATGAGGCACTGGGGTAGAAAATCCATAAAGCACCGATTTTTGGGCCTTAATTTTTTTTTTATGTAACGCTATTCCGGTGCATGCGGTTTATCGGCGCACCAGTGCTCTTGGGTAAGAATGCACTGGCGCGTTTCTATTTTGGCGTGGTGTTTTATGATGCACCGATGCGGAAGAGTGGTGAAGCACCGGTGAGTTACAGTAATAGGAGGCCCCGTATGTGTGTGTATGTCGTGCAAGATGTCCAGTGTGCCAATGTCTCATGCACACTAGTGCATTCTATGGGAGGTCGCGCACCGGTAATTGAGAGCTCGGAAACATTGGAAAACTAAAAAATCTGGGGTTTTTTGCAGTAATTTTCTAATATAACCCTTTACTGGTGCGTGTTTTTTATAGGCGCACCAGTGCTCTTTGGTAATAACACACCGACGCGTTTCTGTTTTGGCATGGTGTTTTATGATGCACCGGTGCAGAAGAGTGGTGAAGAACCGGTGCGTTACAGAAATAGGAGGCCCTGGATGTGTGTGTACGTTGCATAAGCTATCTAGTGTGCCAATGTCTTGTGTGCACCGATGCGTTTTATGGTAGGGCGCACACCGGTAATTGAGAGCTCAGAAGCACTGGAAAACTAAAAAATCCGGGTTATTTTGCCATAATTTTTTTTAATATAACCCTTTACCGGTGCACGTTGTTTATAGGCACACCAGTTTTGTTTCTTACAAATGCACCAGTCGGTTTGTGTTTTGGCGCGATGTATTATGATGGACTAGTGCGGGTTCTTTCTATCGCACCAGGCTGTCTCAGTTTTGGTGCTGTGTTTATAATGCACCGGCGCAAAATATATGTGATGCACTGGTGCTATAGAATAATAAGACGCACTCGGCGGGTGTGTACGAAGTGCATGGTGTCCGGTGTGCCAATGTTTTGGTGTGCACAGGGGCTTTCGTGGTTCGAGTGCACCGGGGCGACTTGTAATAATAAGCACACCAAGAGGAAACCATCTGCAAAACCCTCCGCCCGCCAACCTCCTCTAGTAACATCCACTAGAAACAGATGTATGGGGTATTTTTCTGTGGGGTTCCTCAAAAACATCCACTAGAGGGTCTTTTCCTTGTAGTGGAGGCTCTCCCTCTCATAAAATTTCACATGTCCAGAATACAGGGGAATGAAAATGAGATAGATTTACGGGAATAAATTATTATTGGAAAACAAATTTTTTCCACCTTTCCTAATCTTCAGACTTTAATAAAATGGTGTGCAAACAAAGGTATATCTTATTTGGTGAAAATATCTTTTTGGGAGAAAAATGGATCAACCTGGAAACCCCTACCTCTTCCAATCAGAATATTCCATCTCTGGTGTTTTCTTATTGAAAATTTAAAAGGTGCTTCCCCAACTCAAAAAACATAGAAGGATGGTTTCAAATGGACTTTAAGAGGAAAATAATACAGAGTCAAAATTTGATACAGGGCACTCCAACCATAGAAAACCCAACAACATAGTTGGCCATACTATAAAATCCTATGGAAAACTGAAAGCCTGCCCAATATCAAGTTCTTCACCTAGAATTTTCTTAGGGAAAGATATTGAAATTAGAAAACTAAAGGGAGTGCAATATTTAGGGGCCTTCCAGATTCCCCCTCTGCATGAATTCAGAAGAGAAATTTCAACAAATGTTCCTCTTATGCCCCTTTTCTCAAGCATGTTGGAAATCCCTTCTCCATCTCCTCTTGGTCAAACTAAATTTTGATTTGACTCTGTCAAATTATTCACTCAATGGAACATAAGCTATCCCTTCCCCTTTAAAAATCAAACTTTGATCGGGCACTTTTGGCTTAGCCTCCCAAAAAAAAATTTGCTGAAAAATATGGCTAGCAATAAATAATAGTGCATTTGAATTTTAAAATCTAAATAAAAGGAAGTTCATGGCCAAAGTTTGGGGCTTAACGACTGAAGATATTCTATAAAAATGGAATAAAAATTTCGATCCTCAAAATCTATAAGAAGCAGAGTAACAATGATTCCATTTTCTCCTCAAAAAATTGATCAAGTTTCCCACAATACTCCAAATAAATCACCTTCACTACAAAATTCAAAACTAAGGCTGAAAGAACAAGACTTCCTAGAATGCATAGAATATTATAAAATAGAATTTTTTTTTTCTATGGATCCTCCAAAACCAATCCAGGGAAGGCAGGAACAAGGGGGGTCATCATCACTCCCAGAGGAGAAGGAATTACATTTGAATGGGGCCTAGGACATGAATCCAAAAATCGATCAAAGGCTCGCACCATTATCTTGGGTGTCATGATCCTCCGTGAGCTTCAAATAGAATGCCCCATAATTCTAGGGGATTTTATCCTCCCGATAAATCATCTAGTGAAAGGTATAAGTCCCAACAATGTTAAGTTAACACAAATTCTAACTTGCATTCATGCTCACATAACACACCTAGAAGAGGAAACCTTCTATCATATCTTAATGGGGAACAATAAGGAATTTTATTGCCAAGTAAATAAATCCTACCATAGATCCCATGGAGAAGAAAGAGTCAATGTCGAAATTCAGAACATCCTCATTCCATGAACATGAGAGAAAATTTAAGTGTTTCATTGGAACTTGTTCCACCTACAATAAGTCCCAATTTTGCAACCACCTCCAAATATGGTAATAGCATATATATTGATTACAAAAGGATGCAATGGAGTCTAAATTATCAGAGGCTCAGTATTTTAGCTAAAAAATAAAAGTGCTAAAAATTGAATGAAACTAGAACAACAGTGATCAGCTCGTCGCAAGGAATCCAACGCAACTCGTTTTGTTGAAAACCGAGTTCGGATGAAGGAGTTATGATTTGCTAATCATCATTCAAAACATGCAATTTTTAATTAAAAAATTGCAGAACATGTACAGGCTGATGACATGGTAGCCCAGTCAACATTAAGGTAATCTTCTTTATTTTTCAAGTCCAATGGGAATGTGACAAGTGTCACTCCAGGATTCTCGAGTTTGGTTTGTGAAGGAGAAAATTGCCCAATGACCTCCTAAGTTTGAATTTGGGGTTATGGATTTTATGTGATGGAAGTTTTTTTTTTTTTTTAATATTTAAGGTTTTATTAATGAATAGATATATATATATATATCATTTATTTTCCAAACCTTAATTTTATTTAATATTTGGCATATGAATATCCAAACCCAAATCAACATTTACGGTGGAATTATGCAAAGTATTAAATCCAAAGGTTCCGTATTAAATTGTCGATGGTACAAAAAGAAGGAACGAGGCTGAGGTCTGGGTTTGAACCCGTGACTTCCCCCACACTACATAGTGCCTCCACTGTTGGGCCAAGGCCCACAGTTCCTTTGAAAAAGGATGATCCGAATATGTATTTGAAGCTTGCCTCATGCTCTGATGGTGGAATGGAGGGGCCAGCCCGTAGGCCAACCCCTCACCATAAGACCAAGCGCTATGATCGTACGGAGGGCTACTAAAAGTAAGCGCGATTAGTGCTAAACACAAGTTAATGACCATTATATCCATACTTATCTAAAGTTTAATGACATTTTAACTTAGTGGAATACTTGGCGGAGCCTGCCAAAATCAGAGGCAGCTCCAGTTTTAGTTGAGTTAGCTGGCCAGATTCCAGAATTAGTGGAAAAATTGCAGGAGAATTTGTTTTTGCCATAACCGGGGCCCTTTTTGACCAAATTGGGTGCAGGAAGAGTCATTATTAGCATATTTTGATCTTTTGGATCCACTAGAATAGGTTTCAGAGGAATAAGGGGTCATATAAAAAGGTTTTTGTTGCCTTGAATATTTTTGAAGCCAAGGGCCACGAGGAGGGAAGGTCGTGCCTAGAGCATCTGGTAACCAAATTGAGTAAATAAATAGTCATTTCTAATATATTTATGCATTTTAAACTCATTGGAATGAGTTCTAAGAGCATTTTATGCATGCAAAAAACACTTTGAGAAAATTTGAGCTAATACAAAGGCCTAAGCTATCGAGCTGAACCAAGGAGATGTAGCCCAGGAGGGGTGAAATCCTTCATCAAAAATTGGTTTTAATGGATCAGTTTGTCATGGTTTGTTGTTTTTTATGTTTCTGTTGTTCATCCATTTAAGTTCATGCTTTATGATTTCAAAAATACTCATAAAATTCAATTTTAATTTCCTGTTTGACACACATAAGTAACAAGGGAACCTGCACATCAAGCATAAGATCAGTAAAATAATTTTTATATATGAAATTGAAATTAGCACAACAAAACTAACATAAAAATTCAAATTAATTAGGTATCAAAGCCTGGTTGAAAGGCAAGGTTATTTTCTTGATAGTTGCTTTAAGTTTTGTGCGATTTTAATGGTTGCAATTTTGTGATGCTAATAAGGTTAAAGTTGCAGAAAGGTGAAGGGAAATTTTTTGTTGCAAGTCTTGAGATTAGAACCAGAAGAAGGAGAGAGGAAAGAACATCATCCTTACCCAAAATTCCACTCATAGTTTCACTTTAAGAACCTTAAGTTTTGTCTCAATAAGCTGAGATTCAAGATACAATTTGTACAAGAAGCTGAGGTGATTGAAGAGGTACAAGCATCAAGAGTTGAGATTGAATCCTTAGCCATTATTTTAGGTGTTGGAGAGATTCATGGAAATTCAGAAGAAGAATATTTCAAGGGAGACTTCAAGGAAATTCAGAGAATGGTTAAAATCATGCTTGATGCACTCACTACAGAAAGATCAAGAGGAGGTTCTAAGCCTCCATTTGGAGAAGGAACTTCAAATGGTAAGAAGGATGAAGAGAAAAGTTCAAAGGGAAACGAAGAAAGCCACCTCCATCTCCACCATCTTCATCATCCTCATCATCTCCATCTACATCATCTTCCCCTTCCAACACAAAAACCACTCACACTCACTCAAAAGCCACAAAAGGAAAAACTCCATTACTCAAATTGGACATTAAGTTTGAACTACCCATGTAAAATGGTGAGGTAAATGCAGAGAGGCTTGAAAATTTGATACTTCAATTGGAGCTGTATTACAGAATTCATAACCTTCATGAAGATGAAATAAAAATCCAATTGGCTTCATTAAGGCTAAAAGGATTTGCACTAGTTTGGTGGGAAGAAAAGACTCAAGAGGAAATGCGAATACATGGTAAGATATCCATTTCTTGGGTTGAGTTTATTTCTTCCATTAAAAGACATTTTTATCCATTAGCCTACATGAAAAAAGCTATTATGATTTGGAAAAATTTTAATCAACTCAAAGGTCAAACAGTTCAAAAGTATACCTAAGAGTTTAGGAAGAGAGCTTTGTTGTTAGGAATAAATTTGAATTTCCAAGATACACTCTTGAAATACATTGGGTGTTTGCATTCCTATTTTAAGCATACTATTCTTATGTTTAACCCAAGAAATTTAGATGAAGTTTGTGTACAAGCCACACACTTAGAGGCAAGGGGGGGGGAACATATAGGGGAAAGGTGAAAGTGAGGGTAAAGGGAAAGGAAAGTTTTTTGGAAAAGGAAAAATGAATAGCTCTGTAAAAAGAGAGAAGGAAAAAATCACATGCAAATTTTTTTCAAAGACTGGAAATAATGAAGACCATTGTTGGCAACTTCATCCTGAATTGAAACCAAATAGACTGAAAGCCAAAGAGAAGGGTAAAATTGTTGCTATAGTTGAAAATGACTTAGGGTCAGATTCAGGAGATGAGACAAAGATTACAACCATGGGTTTTAAAGGTAAACATGTTGCAAGCACTAGTTCTTCAAATTGTTCAAATGATACTCATTATGAAGATACAAGAATAGAAATTTTCCACATTAGAGTCGTCTCTAAACGTACCAATATTGATACACTTTTTTATAGTGGGTCACAAGCTAACTTGATTTTCTAAGATTTGGTTAAGAAACTAGGCCTTGAAACTATTAGACATCCAAGACCATATCCTTTGGGTTGGATATGCAAGAATGAAAACATGCAAGTTACAAGGAAGTGCTTACTAAGATTCACCATTAACTCAAACTTTCTTGATGAAGTTGAGCTTGATGTGGTGCTGCTTTAAATATTAGGTATTGTATTGGGAAGTCCTTATCTATATCATAGGAAAGTTTTATTTCATCGCCATAAGAAAAAGTTTCACTTGTTTAAGGATGGTATTGAGTACATAAGTAGAGAACATAAGAAGAAGACAAGTTTGTCTCTTATGCAGGCATGTGAAATGAAGAGGATAGTGAATGCAAGTCAAAACTTGACAAATTTGTTGATCGTCAAACAAAGAGATGTATTGAATCACACTTTTCAAAAGGATTGTTATGCTTGTAATGAGTTGCTTTAGGATGTTAACAGGGTGCCTTTGAAAGAAGGTGAAAAATGTTTGCAGCAGTTAACATTAGTGTTGAGTGGTGTTGGAAACAAGATGTCGATGCAAGAGGTTGCAAAGGTCAAAGAGAAAGTGACAAAGTAGCTCGGTAAAGAAGGCATGGGTTCCACAAATGTTGGTTAATATTTTCCAAAAGGTACGTGGCAATGGCGAAGATACTTGGTCAAGAGTCAACGCAAGTACAAGGCAAAATCAATTAAAAATCGCGGTGGTGACAGTGTACAAGGTGAGAAAGTTTCTAAGTTTCCTTTGATTGCTGACCAAGGTAGGAACAAGATGCTTTCTGCAAGTATAGATTTTTTTTCTGAAAATTCAGAAATATTGTAGCATGATGGTGTCAATGACAACAAGAGAAGGTCACAAGAATCAAGGAAAAAGTTTAATTTTTGTGAAAAGCTCCAAATGATGAAATTGGGAAAATTTCAATGGATAGAGTCTGGAAGGGTGAGGGAACATTACCCTCATCCACATAATCAGTAATCAGAGAGATTTTGGGGTCCAAAAAGCTTCTAGTGGGGAGGAATGATCAGAGGCTCAGTATTTTAGCTCAAAAATGAAAGTGCTCAAAATTTAATGAAACCAAAATGACAGTGACTGGACTGTCGCAAGGAATCCAACACAACTCATTTTGTTGAAAATTGATTTCGAATGAAGGAGTTATGGTCTGATAGTCGTTGTTCAGAATAAGAATTTTTTTATTAAAAAATTACAAAACAAGTACAGGATGATGACATGGCAGCCCAGTAAGCATAAAGGGAATCTTCTTTAGTGTTTAAGTCCAATGGGAATGTGACTAGTTTCACTCTGGGATTCGTCAGTTTGGTTTGTGAAGGAGAAAATTGCCCAATGACATCCTAAGGTTGAATTTGGGGTTATGGATTTTATGTGATGGAAGTTATTATTTTTTAAATATTTAAGGTTAGATTAAAGAATATATATATATATTTCATTTATTTTTCAAACATTAATTTTATTTAATATTTCGCATATGGATATCCAAACCCAAATCAATGTTTACGGTGGAATTATCAAACGTTGTCATTTTATAATAATGTTTTCATTGGAATATAAACCATGGTATAAACCTTCGATGGCAATTAATATGGTTCAATGGCGTTATACAAAGTGTGGACAGTTGTGTTAAATCCAAAGGTTTCGTGGCATATGTTTAAATTGTCGACGGACCAAAAACAAGGAACGAGGTTGAGGTCCAGGTTTGAAGATGTGACCTCCCCCATACTACAAAGCGCCTCCACCGTTGGGCCAAGGCCCACTCCTTTGAAAAATGATGATCCGAATATGTATTTGAAGCTTGCCTCATGCTCCGATGGCAAAATGGAGGGGCTAGCCCACGGGCCAGCCACTCACCATAAGACCAAGCATTGTGACCATGCCGAGGGCTCCTAACCATAAGCACAATTAGCACTAAACACAAGTTAATGACCATTAAATTTACACTTATGTTAAGTTTAATGAAAGTTTAACTTAGCGGAAGACTTGGCGAAGCCCACCAAATTAGGAGGCAGCTCCAGTTTTAGTGGAGTTAGCTAGCCAGATTCCAAAACTAGTGGAGAAATTGCAGGAGAATTTGTTTTTTCCATAACTAAGGCAATTTTTGACCAAATTGGGTGCAGGAAGAGTCATTCTTAACATATTTTGATGTTTTGGAGCCATTGGAACAAGCTGCAGAGGCATAAAAGGTCATCTACAAAGGCTTTTTTTGCCTTAAAGATTTTTGAAGCTCGGGGCCACCAAGAGGGAAGGCCATGCCTAGAGCATCTGGTAACAAAATTGAGTAAATAAATAGTCATTTGTGATATATTTAGAAATTTTAAACTCATTGGAATAGGTTCCAAGAGCATTTTATGCATGTAAACATCACTTTGAGAAAATTTGAGCTAATACAGAGGCCCAAGCTATGGAGTTGGGCCAAGGAGATGTAACCCATGAGGGGTGAACTCCTTCATCAAAACTCTTTTTTAATGGATCATTTTGTCATGGTTTGTTTTTTTTTATGTTTCTGATGTTAAGAAATTTAAATTCATGCTTTGTGCTTTCAAAAACACTCATAAAATTCAGTTTGAATTACCTCTTTGACACACATAAGCAACAAGGGAACCTGCACATCAAGAATAAGATTAGTAAATAATTTTTATATCTGAAATTGAAATTAGCACAGAAAAACTAACATTCAAATTTAGATCACTAATATTCCCCCTCTCAAAGGATTCTCATCCTTCCGTTGGATGATTTTTTCATACCAAATCCTCTACAATATCCCTCTTTCTAAATCCTATTAATATGCACATGGATATTAATCTCTTGAGTTCCTCACATCACATGTGCAAGTAAGTTGCCCATATTTTTAAATCCTTGCATCCTTGTTTATATCTCCTCACTTGCCTCATGCACTGGATTCTTCCCCCTCGTCGCTTAGTTTCCCTCTGCGTGTGATCCTTCTATAATGGATCCCTTAGGATTGTCTGAATCTCCCTATAAATGCTATGAAAGCCTCAATCTAGAACTTTATTGGACCAAAGAAATCCAATGTCACTAGAATGAATGATGTGAACATGCATTCAACTCTGATATCGAGATTCTACAAGTTTAAGTAGCATCAATCAGGGAAGCACTTAACCAAATAAAGTAGTGTTGTAAGCATATTGAAAAGGTGATATCCTCTCTCCAAGAAATTATATATTCTTAGAATCATCAGATATCCTCACTAGAACAAATAATATTGTTGCAGGAATGGAAATCTCCATAAAACTCTGACTTAAACAACAGAGACCAAAATCGACCCATGGAAGAAGGCAATTCCATCAACCATACCTAATAAGGACAAGAAAACTAAGTAGATGCACTATCAGTACTCAAAATATATTTGTATCAAAATATGAAGTGCAAATATGTATTCCTCTTGTCTCATTTTTTATGTTGTTATACAAGCAGTGTAGTAAAAATAGGCAAAATTTCACCATTGCATAGCAGTAGTAGAGTGGAAACATTTTCCTCAGAATTACCTCCCTCTTCTGCATCCATGTATCTAGGCATTCATGCCTTAATTTTTTTTTGGATTTATACAACATAATTTTTCCTGTTAAAAAAAGCAGCGAGAGATAATTAGTACAAAGCACACATATTTAATTTTTATCATTGTGACAATTTGCAAATGGTATGAATTAACTAAATTAAGTATAATATACCTACTTGGAATTTTGTATGAACTCAAATTTTTTTGGTGAACATATTTTTTATATTTACAATCTAATATTATACCCACAAGAATATCCCAAATAATGATAGATTCTAGCTTACTATTGTAAGCTTAACTTAATCATGTAATTCAAATCTCTAACATACATCCGAATTTTAAATAATTTTGAAATTAAGATGTCAAATGAAAAAACCAGACGCATTGTTGTAGGTGGTATTTATTTAGTAGATATCAATGATTCAACATGTACTAATGTAAATATAGCATTTAAATAGAGCTAAACTATACAAAAATGAAACATAAATCTTTCACAAATATGCAAACTAAGTTTATAAATATAAATAACCATGCTTAAAAATGATAGTAAGAACATAAAGCAAACACATTGTTGTAGGTAGTATTTCTTGAAGTATATACCAATGATTCAACATATATTAATGTACATATAGCATTCAAATAGAGCTAAATTATACGAAATTGAACATAAATCCTTCACAAATATGCAGGGTAGGTTATATAAATATAAATAACCAAGCTAACTAATGGTAATAGGAACACAACCCAAATATAAAAACCTTATTGGGGCTGTTTTTCCTAGGGTAGCAATTCAAATTTTCTTTCCATCATGCATTGCATGTATATAGAAATTCCATGAGCTACACAACAACACATGGAAGACATCCATTAGAATGATCCTAGAGAATCTCATCCTCATACTCTACAATGTTAACGGATACCAATCATTGATTTCTCATAAATATGTCACGCCCTTCTTGAACCAATATTTTTGACATTTGTTCTGCATACCTAGATGTTTTTATCATATCAACCCTAGTTTGTCCACCATTTCTAAAACTACCATGTTCTCTATGCTAATAATATGATGAAAACATTGCAATATATACTTCTGGATCTATACTTGGTTTGGAAATAGTTTTACTGAGCCACTTCTTCTCCATAGAAAAATGTTATTGTGGTTAAGTTCATAATTTTCTCATTGTCATATTTTCTCCATGTTTTAGTGTTACTACTAGAAAATTTAACATTTTATTGGGTTCTTCTAGTCGTGGAAATTGTGTTCATTATCCTCCCTTTACATTTTTTCCCTAAGGAAAATTCATAATTTTCATTAAGAAGAGATGAAAATTACATGTTGCAAAGTTCTTACATCATATCACAAGGACTTCTTATCATAAATCAGTCGTGAGATCAACTATTTTCATAACAGATCGCATACAAAAATTATATTAGAAAAAACAAAAATAAACCATTTGTCTAAGCTATATCATCAGCCTCTAAATATGAAAATTAGAGTAACATTAAGAATTTTTCATATAAATACATAACAAAAAGCATGGGAAGAACACACATAAGTACTATATGTCAAAAATATTGCATAAGAAAAAAGTCAAAACTCGAGGATATCCTCCTCCTTGATCACGTTTATAAATGGCCTATGGTAATACCCGTAATTCTCTTCGGTAACCTATTTTGAGATCTACCAAATCCCTCAAGCCTGTTGTGCACCCTCCTTTGAAAGTTCATCAGTTGATGTGTTTCTCTCTCTGTAAATTTGTTGAAAATTAACATGATCAAAATTCCTTTTAAACCAAAGAAGATCCTCCAAAATAGGCCAGAGTGTTTGCATGTGACAGATAGGGTTTTCATTAGACCAATTAACCACAACACGAGAATCCCCAAAGACCTGAAATTATCGGCAACCTTTTTGAATAGCGTAAAGAAAAATAATTTTTAAACTCATAATCTTGGTGTAGTTGTTTGAACCGTGACCCAAACCAAATTTTAGTTTAAAGGAATGATTGACATTTTAAGAAAAATATCGAACCACCTCCACATATGCCAACTTGGGAAGAGATATCGAAGAAATCCCACAAACAAGATTGGTCAATCTACTCCTCAACCACTAGGCAGACCCTCATGTTTGCAACATCTTCAGGAATGAGAGAATATATGGATATCACCTATGCAACAACTTGATCAGGGTTCATGGATTTATCCTAGAAAATAACATGATATCTACTAAGACATATACCCCAGCTGATGATCGAAGGAATATTTCTAAAATTTATTGAACAAACAATGTGCCACCAATTATGCCAAGCATCCACAAAAGAGACACCCTACCATTGACAATTGACAGATATATAATTTTGGACAAAATGTCAGATATGGGTGAAAATAGGACAAAAACCAAAGAGGTGGCCCACCAATTCTTCTGCTACTTTGCATAGAGGGCATCATCTTGGTCCAACAAAGCTTATTTTTTTAATATTTTCACTTGTAGGAACTCTATTCTCAATCAGATACCAAAGGAATAAACAAGCTTTAGCTAGGAATTTAAACTTACATATCAATTTCCACCACCATGCAAGGTTATTGGGATCCTTATCAGCTACAATAAAAAGGTATCCATCCTTGGGCATATATTCCCCTGGAGAGGAATGTTCCCACTGCAATTCATCCTCACTATCATTTAACCTGATATGAGAGATATTAAGAGTTTAGGTATAATTTCACCATCTCTAGTTCCATTCTTCTGGAAAATTTAAAGCCATGGGACTCATCCATCCTTGGGCCCAAATAGAGGTGGATTATAGATCAAACACCTAATGAAGAGTTCTTCTACCCTAAGCAACCATAAATTCCATCATCTCCTGAGGCAGAAGATAATTGTTCCCACATCCTGTCCATCAATCCTAGACAATCCTAAGTTGCTCACTAGACCCCACCTTCCAAGCTAAACCTTGTTCAATGTCTGAAAAAAATTTGACCACAACTTTCCAAACTATAGAAAAATTATGACTACTCCACCTGGGATTCCTGACCAATATTCCAGTGAACAACAGGAGATGTACTTTCTATGTACCACCTCTATCCATGGTTATAGAGGATATTAACCTCCATCCTACCTTTGATTCTAAATCCTTTGAAAAAAAAGACAGCTTTTTAAACCCCCAGCGCCCCCACTTCTTTGGGAGTGCAATCTTATCCAATTTTACCTAGGGGAAAATTTTCCCTTCCTTGATCCCAACCAAATAAATCTAAAACAAAATTTCCTGATCAAATTAATAATCCCTTTGGGGACCCATGACAGGGACATCCAAAAGATTGAGATGGCCTCTAGAACAGACTTATACGAACCAATCTACCTGCATGTGACAACCCTCTGAGACTCCATTATTTAAGATGATTCTCAATCATAGCAAGTAACCAAAGCTAATATACTTTCTTATAGTAATTTGGCTTCAAGTGAAATACTAAATATTGTAATCCTTTGTCAAAACTCATAAATCTACATGGAAACGAGCCTTGAGCATGTGCAATTTCATCTCTAGAACAATTAATCTCTAAGAGTGAATATTTTTTAAAATTGATTTCCATCCATGTGGCCTTTCTGAATATGGAAAGAGAATTTCTAATGGAATTTGAATCTCTCCTCTACCCATCACTAAGCAACATAACATCATCAATAAAGAGGATATGAGAGAGGGTCAATCCATTAGCCACTAATTCCCCTTTAAGGTCTCTTCTTCGCTTTTCATCCCTGATTAGTATACTTAACCCCTTCGCCATAGGCAAGAATATCAGGGGGACAATGGGAAACCCTGGTGAAGGACTCTTTTGGCATGGAATTTTTTTTAATCAGGACCATTAATTAAGGCTGCAAATGATACTGCCAAAATGAAACATGTGATCCAATTTATGAAATTAACTTCAAAACCAAGGCGTGTTAGCAACATTCTAAGATAAATACAACTTAATATTTCATATTTTTTAGATAAATAAAATTTGAGAACCGTACCCTTTATTTTTTTGTCTTCACATTATGAAGACCCTCTTGTGCAACCCCAATGGCGTCGTGAATTTTCTTATCTTGCAAAAATGAAAATTTCTCAGAAATATTTTGTGAAAAAATCAGCTTTAATTGATTGGAAATAATATTTTCAATGATATATATATATATATATATACACACACACAAACAAATTATCCTAAACTTGTCGAAAGAGCAAGGATTGTTTGATCTGTGAACAAGGGCGATAAAAGTGGAATTGAAAACATCAAAAAATTTGAACAGCCTCCAACATTCCTCCACCATTTTCAACATATCACCTCCTAATATCTCAAAGTATTCTTAAAAACATTTTATCAGCCTACCATCTAGACCCAGACTCTTGTCCTTTTGTAAGCCATGAAGCACCCTCCCAATCTCCTCTTCAGAAACGAGCTCCATTAAAGATTTATTAATATCATCATATAAGAATATGGGAAATCGTAGAGAAACATCAATAACTTCATCCAACTAAGCTTCATAAGGGGCCTTAAAAATATAACGAAAAATTATATTTTTCAGTCTTTCCAGATATTTAAAATTTGATACCCTAACCCCCTTTGGATCATACAACACCCAAATGGTGTTAATTTTCCTCCAGCCTTTTGAAAATTGTTGAAAATATTTATTTTTGCCCCCAACCTTCAACCAGATAGCCCTACTCTTCAATCTCTATGACTCTTCCCTCTCCTCCAGAATTATTCACCTGGAGGATTCCAGGTGGATGATTTGATGCTTTGAATCATTTGACTGGTAACCCCCATATCTGGATATTATAACAATTCTAATTATTGATTAACTTTTTGGAGAGCCTCCTCATTCTTACGAGATTTTTCCTTATCCCAAACCATTGTTTCCCTCTTCATCCTATTCAGGTTATTAGAAAACTGAGAGGCAACCAATCCCATCCCCTCCTAATCATAGTGATTTCAGTGATCCCGAACCAGTGCCCTAAAAGCCTCTCCTTTCAACCAAACATAATTAAACTTAAAATAATCCTTATGTTTTCTAATGCCCCCCTTTAATTCCATATATATAGGGTGATGATCAAAGCATCCCCTAATTCTCACCCATTTCCTAAAGATATGGAATTTTTCCAGCAACGTCAATCTCATAAGGAAATAATCAAATCTATGGGCAACCATGGCATCCCCAACCAGCCTATTGCATCATGTTGGATTAATGGATGCCATATAAATATCAATGAGATTTTGTGACTCCAGAAAATGGGTAAAAAAATTATAGAGAGAATCTAGAAGTGCATGTACACCCCAGATCTTAGATCTTCCATGGAGAAATTAAGTTTATCCCCTAGAATCAAATTGTCAATATTCATGAATTCTGAGGCAATCAAATTCTCCCATAAGAACTATCAATCAAATAAAGGACCATATATATTAACAATCCTGATCTCAGGACCAATTTCTTCCCAAAAAATGTTAGCTCCAATAACTTCATTACAACCTCAAGTATTTAAAATCTTAATTGATATTTATATGCATCCCATCACCAGCCTACCAGATATTCCCCTGGTGTCAATGGAAATGAAATACCATCTAGGAAATAACCTTTACAACATATTTACAATATCCATACTAGATCCCAACGTTTCTTGAAAAAAAACTATCGAAGGAATCCAACTGCACAAGTTGCTTAATGGTTAGGAATTTTGCAAGGCTAGCCAACCCTCTGCAATTAATGGACACGGATTCATTTTAAACTAGAGGTTGTGGTATTTACTACTTTAAGAGCCCATTCCATAGAAAAATTATTGTTAGCCACGATATCCTAACTCACCTAAACCTTGGATTTTGAGATTTGGGACTACCTCCCTTAAGGATTTTTAAGAAGTTTTGACGACAAAGGAGGCCCAAGACCCCCAATGTGATTGGGAGGAAAGGGAGGCTTATATTTATACAAAAGGTTGTAATGAGAACCCATATCATAGGTTGAAATTGATTCACCCACAACTAAAATGGAAGGATATGGAGTCAGGAAACATACAGTTTCAGAAAATACAGGGCAAAGAGAAGAATTATGAGACTGTCTAAATCTCCCAGACCCAATCGGTGATTAGGGAATATACGAGAGATTATTAACTGAGCACAAAGCATTAAAACCATTTGAAATATAGGGAGGAGGTGAAGGAATACCCGACATGGAAGATGCCCCAGATATCTCCTTCATGACAGAAGAAATGAGCACCTCCCTTTGCCAATACTCATCATCCATGGATCCAATCTTCCGAACAACAGCCTGAAAAATATCAGCCTTATTGTTTGCACTTCCTGACAACCCTATAGAACCCATAGATTTATTATGGCTTTGCAGTTACCTACTATGCTTACCGACATAAGGAAGTAGGCACTCCATCACATGACCCATTTCATGACATCGACGACATCTAAATGACACCCCTTTGTAATCAATAATTTTCCTCTCAATTGATCTACTATAATGGATGTTTAGATTAGCCACCAACCCCTATTTGGTATATAAAATTACGATAATACGTGCATATTCCATATTCCTCGTCTCCTCATAGGACCTGTCGAAATCCAAATATTACCCCAAATTACTACCAATAAGGAGAAACACATCCTTAGTCCAAAGTTGCATCAACAACCCAGGAAGACAAACCCGCACTGGGCCAACTCTTAGTTTCTCCCTATCTGGATCAAATAAAGGATACCATCTTTTGAGCAATATTGGTATTGATTCAATACACCAAAATTTTTGTAAAACCCGACTAGCTTCCACCTCCAAATTGAACTTGAAATCAAACCAATCCCTCGATGACTGAAAATCTTTACCCCACATCTCTCACACCCAAACCTTCAACCTAGACGATGAATAATTTCTTCCCTATACTACTTAACCATCACTTTCCCTGTAATTCCCATTATCTCTTCTAACTGAACCCCGTCACCAAGAACTAGATTTTCCTCAACCAACCTTAACTTTATGCACTTTACCTTCTTACCTTCTTTACTGGAGTCGATCTCCTCCTCCTGACCACCTATAGGAGCCCCAATAAGAGAGATCTCATGCAACTCGCTAACCCTCCCATTTTATAACTCATGTGATGAACTAGGTTCAAGGGGAGTAGACGTAGCCCCTGCTTCAAACCCTAGTGACCTAGGAACCCCAACTATACTTGAGCCAAAAATACCACCCGAGGAGAAATTTAATTCCAAGTAACTAGAAAATCCTCCCTAGATATATTAAGATATAGGAATATATCTCCCTCTCACCTCTTGATAATATAAAAATGATCCAACTGTCATAGAATTCTGAAACCCTAACCCTTCTGCTTCATTAGCAACAAAATCCAAACCACCAAAAATATTTGATGCTAAACAATTATCAGCAAATTACGGTGCCTCAACAAAATCCCTTGAATCACCTAAGGGTCGACTGACCACTCCATCCCAATATTGGGCCCACAACGCTACCTAGATATCTCCGACATTGTCCAGAAATACAACCTCTAACCCATACAGAATACCATTAAACGTAGGGCCTGAGAGAACCTGACTAGGCAATTTTACTTTTGGGGAACAGAGAGTAGAAAAAGTCTCAGATTTTGGGGAGCTAGGTGTTATGTTGACCTCCATTATCGAGCCAGATGTCATGTTCGCCTACATTATTAAATGTTGAGGTGGAGAATCCTGCGAGATGGACACAAATTCAAAAGGGTCATAGCAGTAGTATAATTCTTCACCCATTACATTCCTTAAACCCCCTCATACTTATACCCCTCAATAATTTTCTTAAAACCCTAGAAATTATACACAATCAACACAAAATCCAAAACCCTCACCACCTATCAAAAGCACATATCAGCCAATCATTGTTGCTCTAAATTTCCGCAACAAGATTAGGATAACACTATTGAGGAATAATTAAGACCTAAAAACCTTTAAATTAAATAACATATGAAAAAAAAATGATATACCAAACATCCGAAAAGAGATCTGTTAGAAACCAATCACATTTTTCCTACATTAAAAAAAACAAAAAAAATAATAATAAACAAAAACAAAAACAAAAAAAACATAAAAAAAAACCAAAAAACAAAAAAACACAAAAACAAAAACAAAACAAAAAACCTTGTTTCATACTAGCACCTATACCCTACAACCACCAAGAATAGAGGCTAACCCTAGCTACCTCATTGAAGCTTCTACTCTACAAAAATACCGAAAAGATAGCGAGGTGAACTTTGAACTCATGGAAACCAATAGGGCTGCTATGGCTAGTGAGTCGCAGGAAAGCATGTGGCTTCACATGCCAATACATTGCAGACGTCTATATACCGCAGATATCAAACACCCAAGATCGTGTTTTTTCTATTTTCCCTTTACATATTACTTCTCTTTATACATTTATAATGTTTCAGGATTATTTTCATGATAAAAAAAATTGTTTCAGGATTATAATATTTTAGTATAAAAAAAATAATGTAATTTAATTTTATCAAAATTAATAAAAAACTTAGTAACACTAATTAAGATTAAATTCATGAAATATATATATATATATATATATAAAAGTAATCAAATTTGCAATCATGTTTAATCAACATATTGTACCTTGTCACGCAATAAATAATTCACCTTAAGGAACAATTAAATATTGCATGACTTTAATGGTTATAATTTTTTGTAATCACAACCTAAATTAAACAATTTTTATAAAATAAATATAAACGTTACTTGGAAACTTTAAATTTAAATGAGTGATACATCTTAAATTTACTATAAAAATAGAAAATTTATTAATAATGTTTTTAATCATTAGTGTACCCTTAATACATTATATAATCAAACAATACCAACATCAACAAGATATAAAAAAATATAATATACATAAGTGATATACATATCAATATATAAGTGAAACATACATTTCATAAAAGTCAATGGTATATTTGATCAGGCTCACTACAAAAACACCAAAAATCATTGAATCATGTACAAAATTTGGGCCTCACTCATATAAAGAAGATGGTCCTATCCCATATACAATATGTATACATCAAGGATGGTGGAAGTTGTAGATCGTTGTGTAGTAACATGGGTATAGCTACCGCCTTTTATATTTTGGCTTGCTAAGATGTCATCATCGTCCTTGTTGATACTACATGCTACAAAAGTGGCTACCATTCGATAGCTAGAACTATTGCAATCCTACTCATCTCATTTGTCAATGTACCTATATCCCCCATGTCAGATATTCCCACTAAGGCCACATCAATTTGTTACCAAAAATATCCCATCTCCATCTAAATTTTTGTAATCTTTTGTCTCACCTCCATTAAGTGATCCTCTATAAATCTCATTATAGAAGACCTTACATCCTAGTCATAAGAACCCATAAACCACCCAAAAAAATCAATCTATGTAGGAATTGAATGTGACATTTTTAAAGGCCTCAACACTATCATAAACATGCTCCCAACCCACTCCTGCCCCCCAAGCCCAATATCCACATATCACTACAATAAAAAATTCAACCACATACCATTATATATTACACAAATAAACTTTAGTTACGTAGAAATTACATGACTCACCAAGTGAACTCCATTTCTCACTAGCAGAGAGGAACATATTAGGACCTCCCTAGAAATCCCTCCTAGGATATGGACATCAAAGCACCACTACAGGCATCCTATGTCGATGCTCTAAGAAATTTATATTAAAAATAGTCCATGTACTAACCAATGCAAGCACCTCACGCCATTGATGCATCCTCCCTTTTAAGCCCCCAAAATAAACATCTAGGCAAGGTCGTAGGGAGTTAACACACTCATATAAAAAAACATCGCAATATAGAAATAAGTGTAAAGTCCCCTCCATCTTGGAAAAATCCCCTAGGTCAATTGTAATGTTGTGACCTCTCTCACAAAAAATGCCCATGCAAATAATCAACCATGAAGCACATGTTCGAGGATCTACATCTAACCCCCTATGATTCGATGACCTCTCAGTGAGCCATAAATATGCACTTCCATGGTATCCATTGATCATGTCAACAAGTCGTTGATATATACAAAAAGCCCCCCTTCAACCCTCTAGACTTGTACAATACTAGCTAACTAGTTGATCCACTGATTTAGTTGTGTCTAATCTTAGATGACCGTCATCCCTCTCCCCTTGAATTAGGAGCCCTATAAAGAAATAAAATTCACTCAAGGAACTCAATAATATTAGTTGCCCCTTTTCTACAAATATGTCCTCCTAAAATTGCCACATCCACCTAATCTTTGTCATTAAGACCTCATTCGGGTGAAATATAAGGCACTTAAAATGTTTGAGGAACCCAATATTTGCTAGTTTGTAATTCACTACAAGATTTGCATGCACCTCAATGTGAAATTACTTATAATATTTCTCTCATCAAGTGGTAGGAATAACTACACATCTATATAATGAAAAATTTGCAAAGATAGCAAACAAGGTTTGATCAATACATAACAAGAAAAATATAGGAACTCGGATATGCACAATGATTGTTATGATGATAAACATATATGCAACATGAATATGGTATTTTTTAATTTATAATGCACTAATGTTCCTATTTTCAAGAAACGGGACAGTATTCTCACTAGTGCTTCTCACTCAGATGTCCCCCATAGGTCGTAATGGCTATGTACTAAGTAAATGCACCAATACATATTGATATCAATGTGTTTTCTAAAACTTTGTGTGGACTTTTTTTATTTTTGCATCATTATAGTTTGTTTTATTTTATAATGCACCATTAACATGGCATCCATCAAGAGGCACTACTAGTAATGCATCTTGTAAATTCATAGTAAGCACCAAAGAACGACTTGTTCTAAGTTGCACCTGTGAAGTGCATCACTTGGGATTTTTTATTAAATGAAAAAACAAAACAAAACAAAAAATTAAGACTAGTTGCAAATTTTAATATAGTGAAATTGAAAATAAGGATGCAACAAACAAGTTACTCAAACTCTTCCCATCGTAGGAGGTTTGGCTTACCACATAGAGGAAAAAGTTACATTGTGAACTATTTTTTCCAAAATTTGAAAATGAATCAAATTGACTAGTGAAGCTATCAAATTGAGAAAGAAACATTGTAGGTTATTGAAAATGGTGTAGTCGTCCGAGGAGAGTGAACATTTGTGCTTGTGTGAGTGGTTGGAAGCGTGAAAAGAAATGTGATAATGAAATTTAGTTTAGTATTTTTTTTTTAACCCTTTCATGGTGCACTCGTTAGAGATATGCACTAAGGCATTGGGGTCATAGGAGAAAACTAGTTCACTATGTTTATTTTTCAACCATCAAAATTTATACTTTTTAAGACTTGAGCATGTAGTGCACAATAGATATGCATTGATGTTGGGTGTATTATCAAATGAATTGGTTTAATGATCTGAGTTGTAAAGGAATGAAATTAAATTCAGGAAATTAAATGAAACACACATAGAGAAATATAGAAGAGAGCACAATAATATAGTGAAAACTCATCTTCTCTTAGTAAATGAAAAAGTAAAATATTATAGAACACAAATTGGGTTAGAATGGTGCTAGCTATCTCTGAACAGAGAGAGATGGTGGTTATATGCATTTGCAAAATTTGTTACAAAAGGCCAAAAGAATTTCCTTTTAACATAAATAAAGAACCCTAAAGGTCCAAAATCCTAACTCTAGATGATGAAGCACCAAAATGTTTGTCGGCCCTGAAGTGGTTTGTTAATGATGCATCAAATTCCTAGGGGCACAACTTTTGCATACAATATATGTTTGGGGAAAAAGATAGCTCGTTGGAAACAACGACTTGAGGACTACAAATTTTTACTAGGTCGAATGCATGCCATGGAAACTCCTTCCCCACCCATCCCCCTCTCATGCCAAATCATAAAAAAAAAACATCATTTAGGGCCTCAAAACAACCCCAAAAGTTTGGGAACCAAAAATCATAAAAGAAATGCAAAGAAGATATAGAACTATTGAGACAATGGAAGAGGTGGGTGGCCACTGGTATCCACCTAGATAATAAGGAGTTTTATTTATTTTTAATTAAATGTTTTTATTGAATAACGAATCGTTCTAACCTAATATGGTGCATCATTAATATGCCCATTGGTGTTTTTAATTTAATGTAGAGCACTAATATGTTTTTTTATCTTTTTTAAATATTAAGAACGATATTTTTGTCATTATAATAATACAGTTATAAATGCTCCTTACCATCAACAACGGTGCATTATATTGTTGAGTGCACCAAGTTATAGTGGTGAGTGAGGTACACTAAAGGAAAAAATATCCACAAAAACCTCCAACTCTCTACCTCTACTATAAATAGAGAAGTGATAAAAAATTAGAGAGGTTTTGCAAAAACCTCTGCTACAAGGTGTTCTCCTTATAGTTCCCATTTTATAATGGACTCAAATATTTGGGACTCAATCTTTAACCTAATGATTATAACTTAAAATATTGGAACTTTTTTAAAAAAAAATTGAAGGGAGATGGTATAATTAGAGTTATATATGGCCTTTTAGAGGAAGTATATTTACAGAAATAAAATATATTTTAGAGGTGATACAAATATATTGATTGCCTTTAAATCATATATTAAAAGTGATTTTGGAAGAGATAAAAATAAAATGTTGTAGCTTCCTATGGGAAGGGAAAAGGGAAAAGGAACACATATTATTGGTTATAAGGATAAAGTTGGTAAAGCTCAAAGACAATGGAGGATAGGATTTGAACTATTGACACCTAACTTTGGGATTAGGAAAATCCATGTAAATATTGTAAATAGAAAAATAAAAGAAATTAAAAAATGAAAAAACATTAAAATATAAATATAAATAGTCCTCTCTCCTTTTATATATTCATTTTCTCTCTTAATATAAAACAAAATTGATTCGAATAGCGTGTGACATGGTATTAGAGCACAAGTCCTAAATTTTCATTTTTGTGTTATAATTCTTGCCATTCTCTGTTATATACTGCCTTGATGATTGTTAAATCTGGTGCGGTGAGTGTGGGTGGATTTGTGTGTTGTATAAAAATAAATAAAAACTCTGGCATGCGTTTTGTTGGAACCTACAAATGATGTGTTGAAGGTCGTGACCTGAGGCATTTAACTGGTATGCTACATTAGTATGTGTATTACATTGATATTTTTTTATGGCCGTGTGTTGTATTTGTTGAATTCTTTTTTAGGACTGCTTACATATATAATTTAGTGCTCTCCTTATGTATATATGATTACGGTGTTTTATATTATGTGCATTGACCATACAACCCGTGATCCATTATTTATGAATTGTTTAGTTTCTTGGAGAGCCTGTTGGGTTTTTATATGAAGGCTGAGAACCATGCAGAGATTCCTTTCTCTATATTGATTACGGTAAAAAAAGCGAGCACACCATGCAGGGTATTGATTTCCTATATTATTCTTAAATGGTCGTAATTCATACATATGTTGAATAGCTTTTAACAGGATGTATATAAGAATTGGTTCCTTCATGGTGGGTATATGTTCGTTGGTGTTGATAAGTGCATATGTATTAACATTTTTGAAACGCCATGATATGGAAAGTGGGTATATGTATGTATAATATGGAAAGTGTGAGACATATAAAGTGCATATGGTATATGCGTGGAGGGTTTTTTTTAATTTTGGTGCTTTAATGTGTTTTTTTATGAATATTATGGCGTATAATAAATGAAATGAATGAACTCGATACCTTTCTCGTTGCATGAGCTCGCTCTCTGCTAGGTCACCCTGCCTCTCCCATTGCTTGAACTCGTGCTCAGCTAGGGCTCTTCCACACAACCATGGAGGCTCTGGGCTCACCCCAGGTTCCTCCGCCACCTCCTCCCCCTTCTGCTGAGGCTACGTTTAACTCCTTGCTGGCTTCTCTTCTGAAGAAGAAGAAATCTGAAGCAGCCAAGTTCGTCAAAAAGTTGGATGATATTCCAGAAATTTCCCTCCCTCCCGAGGGACCGATCCAGGTTGCTTTGTCCCTGGCGGATCGCGCACTTATGGGTCAGTTTACGGGCCTTTGGCCCTCTCCAAAAACAACAGATAACTGGGTTGTCAAGAACTGGACGCTTTTGATCAAGAACAGTGTAACTTCGTATTTCTTGGGGAGAGGCTATTTCCTATTCAAGTTCATCTCAAAAGAGGACAAAGATCTGATCTTTCGGAATGATCCCTACTTTATGGGTCCTCAGGGCCTATATCTCAATAAGTGGATGCCGGATTTCGATCCAACAGTGGATGTTCCGATGGATGTCCCGGTGTGGGTTCGACTGTTGAATCTCCCAGTGCATTGTTGGAACTAGGACTCTCTGAAGCACATTGGCAATGTCCTGGGAAAATTTATTGACAGGGAAAATAACAAGGACCAATATGATTGTGCCCAAATATGCGTCGAGGTCGATCTAGAGGTCAGACTTCCGAAGGAAATAAAAATCAATGTCGGCAGTTGGACTCATGTGCAAAAGTTAGACTATGATTAGCTTCCTTTCAGGTGTCAAAAATGCCATGTTTACGGTCACTTCGCTAGGGGTTGCCCGAGCAATGGAGAATTGGAGAAAGGGAAGGAGGAGGGTTGGAATTAGATCAAGCAGTCAAAGATCTCCCATAAAACCCCCAAATATGGGGCTCCAAATGGTAAAGGTCCCCAGCTGGCCTCTACTCAGCATGCCCCTCCCCTGAAAAGTCAAGAAAACAAGTTTGAGCCCTTAAGCTCAGCTGTAGAGGAACTCTAGGAGGTCGAAATGCAAAAGAAAGGGACCTTAGAAAAAGGGAACTCATCAAGTTCGAGGCCAGGAGAAAGTACCTCAAAAAGACCCAAGGAAAAACATGCAGAAGTTGAAGAGGAAGGACAAGATTCAGAGGAATTAGAGCAGGAAGGAGAAATAGGGGAATCACAAACTTCGGCTAGAAGATCGACAAGAGGCCGAAAGTCTTCCCGTGAAAAGAGAGAACATGAAACCTACAAAGATAAGCTCGAGGGTAGTCAGCCTGCCCTTGAGAAACTCTTGGCCAAAACCCTGAAGATGACAAGAAACCACTGCACAGGGCCCCAAGGGAGCCCAGCATTCTCAAAAAAGTAAGTGATGAAGGTTGTCTCCTGGAATTGCAGAGGTATGGGGAGCAAAGTGAAAGAAGATGCCGTGCGAAGTATTCTAAGAATAGAATTCCCTGACATTCTTCTAATTCAGGAGACAAAAATGGAGGACAAATACTTTCTCCAAATAAGCAAGAAATTTTGGAATAAAGGCAGTGGACAGGCCATCTCTGCTTGGGGAGCCTCGTGTGGGTTGGGCTCTCTTTGGAATAGTATTAAGTTCGTGATGGTCTCTAAGATTTTGAATACTCATTGGTTGTTCTTGAAGCTCCAGCATCTGGACACTAAGGAGGTTATTAGCCTCTTCAATGTCTATGTCCTAGTAAACGCAAGGGAGAAAAAGGCCTGTTGGGACTCCATCAGAAATCTGGCAGAATCAGAGAATCTAGAAAACACCATTATTGTTGGCGATCTAAATCTCACCTTGCATTTGTTAGAAAAGCGAGGAGGCAGCATCATAAGGGATCCGACAAGGGAGTGGGTTGAGGATCTCATGCAGGATTGGGACTTGCTCGACATCACGCCCTCTAATGGTAAGTATACTTGGTCAAACAAAAGAGTCGATCTTGGGCACATCGCTGCAAGACTAGATAGATTTATGGTTCAAAGTTCTTTCATACTTCTAGGATTAGAGGCTAGACTGCATATTCTCCCTTGTAGTGTTTCAAATCATAAACCTATTAAGCTTGAATTCCTGGCCCAAAACAACCTTGGCCCTATCCCATTTAGATTCAGCCCTTTATGGGTCAAGGATCCAGATTTTCTGAATAAGGTTGAAGATTGTTGGAGGATGTCGGTCAAGGGCTCTTCTTTCTTCGTTTGGGAGGAAAAGCTCAGAAGAGTTAAAGCAGTTCTGAAAATTTGAGCCAAATCCTTCCCTAATCCAGCAACAGATAGAAAGTTTGCCCAAGACTGTCTTGAGCACCATCATTCTCAAACAGAAGAAGCATAAATTACAAAAGAGGTCCTAGACAAGGAGGCAGAATTACAACACAAGTTCCATAAGGCATGCCTCTCGGAGGAAGAATATTGGAGACAAAAATCACAGAGTCTTTGGCTTAAAGCGAGAGACAAAAATTCCTCCTTCTTCCACAAATAAGCCCAAGCAAGAAGATGCTTCAACTCCAGTGCAAAAATCAAGGAAGAGGCCATTACCCACAAGGATTTTATGAGCATCAAAAGGGCAGCTTTCGCTCACTTTAAAAACCTTTATAGTGAAGGAATGATGGACCCAAACACTAAATTCCTTGATGTTGTTCCCTCAAAGATCACCCTCAGGATGAAACAACAGCTGGAAGCAAAGGTCACCAAAAAATAAATTAAGGATGGTCTCTTTGCCATGGAGCCCGACAAAACCCCCGGTCTGGATGGTTTTACCGCTAGATTCCTTCAATCCTGTTGGCAGATAGTGGAAAAGTATCTGCACAAAATGATTTTGAAATCCCAAGCCTATCAGAAAATTGGGGGCAATACTAATTATGCCTTTCTTGCTCTCATTCCTAAGGAAAAGGATGCCAATGCTTTCAATAATTTTCACCCCATTTCTCTTTGTAACGTAGGCTACAAATTGATAACCAAAGTGATTTCCAATAGATTAAAAAGAATCCTTCCAACTATTATCCCGGAGAATCAAGGTGGCTTTGTACAAGGGAGGAAATTAAGGATAACTTCATCTTAGTATAAGAGGCGATCCACTCAAGTTTGCAGCGAAAGGAAAAGGGTATTGTTGTCAAACTAGATCTGGAAAATGCCTTTGATCGTGTTAGACACGACTTTCTTTTGGAGGTTATGCACAGGTTTGGGTTTGGGACTGATTTCAATAACTAGATTCGGGCTTGAATTTCTGAGCCTTGGATCGCCCCTCTAATGAATGGGAGAGCAACAGACTTCTTCAAAGCTACAAGAGGGCTTTGACAAGGGTGTCCTCTTTCCCCGCTCCTTTTTTTCATCCAAGCTTCTGTTCTAAGCTTTTATTTGGACAAGGAGCAGTTAGACCAAGAGCTTTTGGGCCTTAAAATTGCAAGAGGAGTCAAAAACATAAACCATGCTTTGTTTGCCAATGATTCATTGTTATTGGGTGCAGCCTTAGTTATTGTGGCCTCAAGGTTCAAAGATGTGTTGGATGATTACTGTGACGCAACTGGAAGCATTCTAAATAAAGGGAAATGTCATATTTATTTCTGGAATATCTCTACCAACATTCTCAGTGCTATTTCCAGATGTATGGGATTTACTGCCTCGTCCAACTGGTCTTCATTCAAGTATCTGGGCCTCCCAATCTTCCAAAGAAACGTCTTCAGCAAAGACTGGCTCCCTTTGCTAGATAAAGTCAAGATCAAGATCCAGGCTTGGGGATTTTCTTGGCTCAACCTTGCAGGCAAGTCAGTCCTCATAAAGGTTGTTCTCAGCAGTGTTCCTATTTTCCAATTTTCTGTTATTTTGGCTCCTTCTTGCATTCTCAGAAAACTGGAGGCTTTAATCCGCAAGTTCTTTTGGAAAGGAGATAAAAAAATGAAAGGAGAATCCCTCTGGTTAGCTAGGACAAAGTCTCCAAACCCATGATGGAAGGAGGCTTGAATTTCAAAGACCTCTACATTCAAAATGTGGCCATGGGAGCTAAAATTATCTGGAAAATCATAGCTCCTAATCCTGGATGGGCACAAAAAGCATTGTGGAAGAAATAATTCTCCGGTCAAAGAAAATGTTGTCTAGATAGCCCCTACATAAAAAGTGAATCGCTTTTCCTCAAACTTTGTTCCAAAGCCATCTCGTTGATCAATTCTCACGCGTTCTGGATCCCGAGCAACGGAATTCAAATTGTGATTTGGGCGGATCATATCATGAACAATCCCCAGCTTGTTGAAGTCGACTCTCTCCTTGCACTACGGAATTGGATGTCCAACGCTAGTTTAAAAATGTTGTGGGACATCTCGTGCTGGGTGGATAGTAATTGGAAAAGGTGGAACCTGACCCATGTGCCTTTGGAGCTGAAGAGTCAATGTGATGCCTTCCTTACACTCCTGAATGGTATGGAACCAATCCTTTCATGGAGACAGGAAAAACGTGGCTGGGGAATTAAATCTGGCTTCTACTCAGTGTTGCAGGGCTATAAAAAATTGTTGGAGAAGCCACACGTCCCTCCAAATCCCGCGATGTGGAAGGGGCTTTGGAGCCACAAGTCCATACCAAAAGTTGATTATTTATGTTGGCTCTTGTGCCATAAAAGAATCCTGACAGAGGATATATTGACGAAAAAAGGATTTCATGGGCCTTCAAGATGTCGAATGTGCTGTGAAAATGAAGAGATTGCTTTCCATCTAATGCTGGAATGCAAATTCCCAATAGAGATATGGCATGATATTCTGAGCCCTTGGAAAAACAATCTTATTTTCCCACCTTGCATCTTTGATTTGTTTGCAAATTGGCTACACAATTATCCAAGAGCATTCCCAAAAAATGAAAGTTTTAAGGTTGCCTAGCTCTCTTTGCCAAAGATCATATGTTGGAAAATCTGGCTTGAGAGGAATAAGAGAGTCTTTAGGGACAAAGTGCAGAATGTGAAAATCATCATGGTTAAGATCAAATGCCAACTGAAAGAAAGTTTGGGTGATCATTTTGAGGAAACAAATCTAATTCAACATGACTTGGAATGGGGAGCTATGTTGAATCTCCAATTTTCTGAAGTTGTAAGGCAAAGCAAACCAAATAAAGAATGGCAAATTAGATGGAATGAGAAAGAATTTTCAGATTGGTCATCCAAGCAATCTAAACACACCTTATTATTTGACGGGGCAGCCAAAGGTAACTCTAGGAAAGTTGGGGTAGGAGGTGTTATCAAGAACAAATAAGGCAGAATCAAACACAGTTTTTCCTGGGGCTTGGGACACAATACTAGCATACAAGCAGAAGCGTTGGCTCTGCTTCAAGGTCTCAAGCAAGCCAAGAATATTGGGATCAAAGAGGAAAATGTAATTGGTGATTCTCAGTCCATCATAAAAACTATAGTGGACAATTCTTCTCCTTCTGATTTCAGATTTTCTAGAGTGGTGAAAAGAATCAAAACACTGATTAAATATTTTTGGAGTGTGAACTTATTCCATGTGTTGAGGGAGAAAAACAAAGATGCATATTTGGAAGCCAATAAATTTGTTCTTCTTTCTGTCAGGACTCTATTGAGAGATAGGGAAGAAGAATGGGATCTCATCCTGTAATAATGTTGTTGTCATTTTTTATTGCATTTTACTGAATCAGTTTGTTTCTATCCAAAATTTAGGGAAAATTACGGAGATTGAGTCGATAGCTATATGTAAGAACCATCGGCTTCTAAATATTTGGGCCACTGGGTTCCTGGATGGAGAGGAAAACTGGGCTTTGCACTTACTCTTTGTAACCTGAATGATGGCATTCACGACATGGCTTTAATATAAACCAATAACCATTCTTGTAAAAAAAAAAAAAAATGAAATGAAATTTTAACGTCCACGAGACTAAAAATAGTCTACGGGACAATGAATTTCTTGTTTTTCGCTACTTTTCAGTCTTTTTCTTATTAAAATTGATGATGAGTTGACCCAACCTTTCAACAATTTCATCGCTGAAAAGACAATGCCAAGAAACCGATGCTAACATATTCTCATAGTTTTCTCTGATGTCTTTGAACGCATCACATTCCAAAATGAAATGCTTGTCTGATTCCACTGCCCCAGCCATGCAAAATGTACACACTCGTTCTTCCCAAGCTTCTTTAGGCTTTTTCCACTATCCTGTTTCAGACCGAAGATGATGTGAGTTGGTTCTTAATTGAGCAACAATAAACTTTTCCCTCCATGGAATGTTAGATCCAATGTACTCTTTTTGTTGGAGATCATACGTAGGGTTGAATTCTTCAATGTAGTACTTATTCTTTCTACCCAACTCTTTTCCCCATACATGTTTAGGAAAATTCTCCATAACAAAATTCTTTCTCTCCTTGCTATTTGTGGGACAAGCATTGAGGTAGATATTCCATTTTTGCATCCATGTGTAGTTTTGTCTCATCCATGTTTTCTTTCTTTCACTCATGCCTTCCTTGAAGATAACATTAGGTCATCTACCTACTCCCATTTTCTCAATTATTTTTAGATATCTTATGAGCCACACCATAGCAATTGCTTTGGTGGGAGTTGCTTTTGTTTCACTCAACATTATCTCATAAGGTACCAAACTTTTTATTTTTAACTTGCTCATGATCAAGCGTTTTTGTTTTTTCTCAATTTGCTTCCATTTTGAGACAGGGGTGTTGCTAGCCCATAATTCACACCCATATAGTATCACTGGACAAACTAGGAGTCCAAAAAGCACTTCAATCATTTTCCAATCCCATAACTCTGCCTCTCTACATATGTTTTGAAGAAAATATAATGCTTTCCACCCTCCTAAGATTCTCTTCTATCTGCAGTCCTCCCAATTAAGTTTGATGTTGAAATCAATCCCGAGGTATTTGTACTCATTTACTTCTTCAAGAAGGATGCCTTCAAAGAAGAACATATGTTGACTCTGCTTCTTTTTATTAGAGAGAATCATTATCTTGGTCTTGCTAATATTGACTTGCATCCCCACTGCTCTACAAAAATGCTCAAGGAAATATAGGTTCATTTGCAATCCATGGGCCGATTTAGAAATAAATACAAGATCATACATCATATAAAATAAGCTTTATCACAAACTCCCTCGACCGAACACCATCCCCACCTTGAAAATTTAGCCACTCTTCTAGTTTATCAATATATAAACCAAAAAGAGTAGGGGATAGAGGGAAACCTTGCTTGAATCCAATGTCACTTCTAAAGTTTTTTTAAATACCCGCTGAAGTTCTAATTTTGACTTTCATCTCTTCATAAATTCTATGAACAACAGCTCTATAATGTAAAGGAATTTCAAGTTCTTCCATTCTAAACCACAACTTATCTCTAGGGACTATGTCAAATGACTTTTTGAAGTTAACAAAATAGTAGAATACTTCTTCTTTATCCCCCCAAACCTTTTCAATAATGTGTCTCAACGTGATGTTGTGATCCACTGTAGAATGCTTCGGCCTTAGACCCGCTTGTCCTTTTTCTCTCTTTTCTTTCACTTCTGCCCACTTCATGATTCTATTTTCTACCATGCTGCCAAAAATCTTTGCAAACAAAGGATTGATCAAAATGGTTCTATAATTGGACGGATTATTAATGTCTCCACTTTTGAAAAGGGGTATTGCTAGGCTAGTTGTCCAGACTCTTGGGAAACCTTGTTGAATGATGTTGTTGAATATTTCCATGATGTGCAATGCAAGAATGTTCCTTCCCCATTTTAGATACTCTAGTTGAAGTTCAACCAAGTCTTTTTCCTTTCCCATTTTCATCTTCTTAATTCCAATCTCCACCTCCTGTAATGTGAAGAGATTTGTAGTTATGTTGAGCCCCGGGGGAGGCTCAACCTCTGTTTCTTTCTCATAGAGTTGTCTTACATGTTAAAACCATTGATTAGCTGTAATATTATTTTCGATTTGCTTCTTCCTTGGTTGAAGTTCCCGCAAGAAAAGATTTGGGTTATTCTTGCCTATATATATTAACTCTTCTCACCTTGTTTGCATGAACTCGTCTTTTTTCTTTTTTAGTAACTGCTTATATAACTGTACATTCATCTTCTCCTTGCGTGTCTTTTTCAAGCTTCTCCTTGTCATTTTGCATTCCTCATCAAACCAAGCATTTACAGGAAAACAATTTGATTTTGATTTCCTATGTTTTTCTCTTTTGCACTTCTCAAGTGCCCTTTGAATTATATTTGTTAACTTATGACTGTTGAAGCTTTGGAAACCAGTTTTCTCTTTCTGAATTAATCTCTCCATCATTGTAGATACATCATATTCATGTGCCCATTTGCTTTATAAATACCATAAGTGGTATGTAGTAGGGTAATTGAGCATTATGTCATATGGTATGAAATAAATGGTGTATGGAGGTATATTGAGAGCCTACATTTTTAAATGAAGATATTTTTTTGAATATAGCCAATTAGTTTTATTGTAAAGACATCATTTTTTCCAAGATCATATTTTATGATGCATTCATTTATCTCTATAGTTGGATTGGTTCTCTCCGGAAAAGAGAACTCTCATGAGTGGTCCAGGAAGATAAAACACATTCTATTTTCAATGAACTTTGGAAAGGAGTTTGTGAAGGAGAAGGAGACAATTCACCTAAAAACCCCACTTTAGACAAGGAGCTTTTCATTTGGGAAAACAAGAACAGCAAGGCCTATTCCTTGATTACAATGTCAGTAAATGAAGAGGTGAATTGTCATATTCGCCATTTTCAAATTCTTTTGAATATTTAAATAAGTTGAAGGAATTATATGACTCAAATTTTTAGCTTGAAGTTGTTCAACTGGTGATCAAGTTGGTCAATCTTGAGTTGAAAAATGATGATCCTCTTGCCTTAGCAACAGAAATAAGATCTATTATGCATGACATAAAAGCCACTGTTGTTGAAATATATGTTCCTCTCACTTCTTTTGTTAAGGTACTATATCCCAATTATTCACATTATCTTGATTCATTGCAATCAAGTGGAAAAATTAAGGATATTTCGTTTAACTCCCTTGAGAAGAAGTTTGCTGAAATACATGAGGATTTTGAGAAGAAAAAACTTCTTAGTCCTCTGAAGAAGTTGTGTGTCTTTCACAGAAAAATAAGAATCGGGGACATGATTCTTCTAGAGGAAGAGGTGACCAAAGAGGAAGAGGAAGGAAGAATTTTAGAGGCGGGGGTATACATTTCCAAGGAGAAAGGTTTGATCTTCATTGCATATGGTGTAACAAAAATGGAAATGATGCTACCACATGTAAGATGCCTTCAGACATAATCAAGTAGGAAATAAATGAAGAAAAAGGTAAAACACCTGGTAAAGGGAAAGGAAAAGCACCCAATTCCACTCATTATGTTGTGGCACATTGCAACATTGGAGTAAATGAATACTTATTCAATGCTTCCCTTGCTTCATGGAAATATACCTGGTTGCTTGATTCGGGAGCAACTTACCACATGACTTTCAGAAGATATTTATTTGAATAATTCATTTACAATGTTGATGGAGCAGTCTACTTTGCAGAAAAGTCAAAACTCAAGCCATCGGGACTTGGCGCCATCAAGCTCAAACTTCCTGGTCTTCCAGACTTTCTTCTACATGAAGTTTTATACCTCTCGGAGTTGAGAAGAAACTTGTTGTCTTTAGTCCACATCCACCATCAAGGACACTCCATTCATATATTTGATGTCAAGGTTGAGGTCAAAAAAGCACGAGGTCACTCACTTGTCATGACTAGGATATAAGAAGAAAGACTTATGAAGCTACAAGGAATCTTTTCTCGTGCACATAAATTTTACATACAATTGTCACTATGATGAAGGTACACTTTCATCAAGTCTTTTATGGCATTTTTTATTTGGACATTTGAACTATGAAAACCTTCATTTGTTGAAGAAAATTGGTGTTATTGGTTTTCCAACTATTCCTAGGAAACTTAAGCAATGTGATGCTTGTATCTTAGGAAAGCACGACAAACAATTTTTTCATGATTCTCATTCCAAAGCACATAGAAATATTGAATGTGTTCATTCTAATTTGTGTCCTAGTTATTATTCCTTCTGCAAATGTAAATAAATATATGATGACATTTATTGATGACTACACCAGAATGTGTTGGGTTTATTTATTAAAGAACAAATCTGAATCTTTTGAAACATTTAAGAATTTTCATGCATGGATTGAAAATGATGCACAATCTCATATTGGCTCTATTCATATTAATAATGGAAAAGAATATACTTCAAATGAATTTGAAAACTATCTTCGCCGAAATGGGATCAAACATCAAACAACTATGTCATATAATCCCCAACATAGTAGAGTAGTTGAAAGAATGAATGAGATAATCTTAAATATGGTATGTTAAATGATGTTTTTCATTAATTTTAAGTTGGTGTTTTTGGCCGATGTAGTTCTATGTGTTGTGTATATAAAGAATAGGTTTCCATCTCATGTTATCAAAAACAAGACTCCCTATGAAATGTGGTATGACGACATTCCTTCGGTGAGGCATCTCAGGGTTTTTGTTTCTGTTAGCACTCAGAATGAACCTCAAGGCTGAGAAGAGGCAACTCTGAGGTAACCACAGACCAAGATTTCAATCTAGAATCTAGCCCTGCCAGACCAGAGAGGGCTCTCTCTTGGCCAAAAAAACATGGCTGCAATAACTGAATCTTAGGCTAGCTATGAAGAATAAGGATTTGGTTGAAAATTGTGGGTTGAAAACAGCAAGAGAAGGGACTATTGGGCTATGAATTTGGGGCTAGTTTCTGCCGGAAAAATTGGGGAAAAGTAAGCGCAATGTACAGCCAAATTAAAGATGTAATGAGAGAAGAAAAGAGAGAAAATACCACCGCCCTGTAGGCTTCAATCAAGGGATGGATCTACAGTGACAACTTTAGAAGAAAGAGAAGCATCGGTTTACTCAACAGAGCATCTAACATAGGATGGATTCTGAAAAGATAACCACTACATCAAACAACATAATCATTGTGAAAGGAGCATCGTGCATGGATGGATTCCTAACACTTCCCTTAGAGAATGCTATAAACAAATTAGCAGAAAAAACAAAGCATGGAAATGAATTTACAAGAAAAACATGTTGCACATTAAACACCGTGATGAATCCCAAATTTAAAGAGCAGAAAAAAGCTTTATTAAAATAATATTCGAGGAAAAATTTACACAGTCCAATAGAAGCCTCACTCTGCTGCAAAAATCCCACCCTTACACTCTGAAATTCATAAAATATATACAATTTTTTCATCCCTGTAATAAGGGAATTGAGCTCAACCATCTTCTTCAAAACAAAATCAGTTACATTAAATTTGGACCGAATTTATGAAATTAGGTGTCAAAGATGAACTCGTATCTCCTGAACCATAGCACTTGTTACAAAACTGAAAGATTTTTTTGTAGATAAGGTCATTTCGGAGAAAATCCTCTCTCAAATTTTGGAAATTCGTTTCCAGTTGCTCGGAATCGGTGCCACAAAATCATCTCTAAAATAGAAAATCATTAATAATTTAAATCTGTAAAAATGAGCTGTAAAGATCTAGTAAAATATTCCAATTAACGACACCTGTGAATAAACTGAGAGAGGTTTTTTTTATATGGCTCGTTTTTAACAAAAACCTCTTTGGGTTTCTCAAAATTACTTTCCATAGATTGTAACATGGCACCGCACTAAAATGACTAAAACAGTAAAATAACTGCAAAATTTGTTTTTTTTTAATGTAGCCTTCAAATATCACTGCATATCTCCCACATGGTAACATTTATGCATAAAATGAAGGAGGTTTTTGTTATTTAGTATGTGATGGAAAAAAACCTCTTTTTCTTTTGTAAAATTTCTGTCCAAACTGATTTTGTAGTAAACTTGTCCTTGTGTGCAGCAACTGACCTCAAAACATGCATAACCAAGAATCAATCATTCATTTCGATCATATCTTCTGATCCAGAAACCGGTTATAGGAGTGTGATATACCGTTGGAAAGATTTTTCTGAGATCCTTCTGATGGAAACATTTAAAAAATGTTTTTCACTAAAGATCATGTGAAAAACATCTAACAAAACCAGACATAGTAAGAGCCCATTTTGATCCCTGGTGATAGGCTGTGAAGACTGGAACTAACATCGGCTTTATTGGGGATGGTAGCTCCTTGGAGGTGTCAAGAACACCATAGACCAAGTGCCTCATCGATTGGGAAATATGGTCAGCAAGCCTCTATAAACCCAAAAAACTCATACCAATCCAAAAACATATACATACTGACATAAACCAATACCGGAAGCAACCTACCCTACTTTGCAGCAAAATTGGTAGATCAAGTAATGTTGTAATGCCAGACCAACCAATCAAGTAACTATGACAAGGATACTGCTTGGAAGTTCTTGAACCAGGACACAACTGGAAATGCTGGCAGCCATACATGTAGAAAAGGAGTCTGGCTGTATAAAAGGAAATCTGGCTTGTTATTCAAACTGACTTTTTTTTCCATATATGCCGCAACAAGATCAAAGAAACCAGACTCTGTTTTTTGGCCCAACTCCTCAATACATGCTTCCAGCTTGAAATTATTAATGCAAACATCCAAGGGCAGCATTACCTTTCCTTCCTTCTGCTAGAAAATGCCCCCAAAGAATAGGACTTGACAGTCCAGATCCTGGGACTGTATTTAGGTCTCCAATTCAGTTAGATCTTCTTCAATTTTGATGGAAAACTCTTGCAAAAATTTGAGCTTAACTTCATGGCTACATCGACAAGACTTCAAATAAGAAGAAAGAGATGAATCATAGTTCTCATCTACCTCATCATCTGTGCACATATCTTCCCATTCTCTAAAGCCTTGAATAGAGGGCACCTCTATTTTGAATTCTTCCTCTTTCTCCATCCATGTTTCTAGAAAGATACGCCACAACTCTACAAATGACTTAATAGATCTAACAGGAAAATTTTCAATCCATTTTCTACATTTTCCTTGAAATGAATCATAGAACAATCTGATAAAAACATCCTCTTTTTTTACTCTAAGAGATTCTACAAATGTTTTAAGATTTGTTACATGTTCAAGAGTTGAAGCCAGATCTTCCCCATTGAATTTAGGGCCATTACTCAAAATATATGCATCCTTTGGTAATTGATTAGGAAAACCAGGAAGATTAGAAAAATCAATACATGAATACCTTGAACAAATAGAAGCAATAGTTGAGTCCTTCATTTAGCCAGTGGAGCCACCATCAATACTTTGAAACTCGGGATTTCGAACAATGGAGTCACCAGATAGATGATTTCAGCCTTCATATGTGTTTGAATACTGTCCACCATCAGCAATCGGGCAACTTGAAAAATATTTCACGGAGAAGATCTGTCACCTCGTCCCCAGCAACGACGCCAAAATGTTAGCACTCAAATTGAACCTCAAGGCTGAGAAGAGGCAAATTTGAGGCAACCATAGACCAAGCTTTCGATCTGGCATATAGCCCTGCCAAACCAGAGAGGGCTCTCTCTTGGCCAACAAAACGTGGCTGCAATAACTGAATCTTAGGCTAGCTATGAAGAATAAGGATTTGGTTGAAAATTGTGGGTTGAAAACAACAAGAGAAGGGACTATTGGGCTATGAATTTGGGGCTAGTTTCTGCCGGAAAACTTGGGGAAAAGTAAGCGCAATGTACAGCCAAATTAAAGATGTAATGAGAGAAGAAAAGAGAGAAATACCGCTGCCCTGTAGGCATCAATCAAGGGATGGATCTATAGTGACAACTTTAGAAGAAAGAGAAGCACAGGGTTACTCAACAGAGCATCTAACAGATGATGGATTCTGAAAAGATAACCACTACATCAAACAACATAATCATTGTGAAAGGAGAATCATGCATGGATGGATTCCTAACACTTCCCTTAGAGAATTTTGTAAACAAATTAGCAGAAAAAAAAAGCATGGAAATGAATTTACAAGAAAAACATGTTGCACATTAAACACCGTGATGAATCCCAAATTTAAAGAGCAGAAAAAAGCTTTATTAAAATAATATTCGAGGAAAACTTTACAAAGTCCAATAGCAGCCTTAATCTGCTGCAAAATCCCACCCTTACACTCTGAAATTCATCAATATATACAATTTTCTCATCCCTGTAATAAGGGAATTGAGCTCAACCATCTTCTTCAAAATAGAATCAGCTACATTAAATTTGGACCAAATTTCTGAAATTAGGTGTCAAATATGAACTCGTATCTCCTGAACCATAGCACCTGTTACAAAAATAAAAGAGGTTTTTGTAGATAAGGTCATTTTGGAGAAAAACCTCTCTCAAATTTTGGAAATTCGTTTCCAGTTGCTCGGAATTTGTGCCACAAAATCATCTCTAAAACATAAAATCATTAGTGCACCAAATTTCTGAAATTAGGTGTCAAAGATGAACTCGTATCTCCTGAACCATAGCACCTATTACAAAACTGAAAGATTTTTCTGTATATAAGGTCATGTTGGAGAAAAACCTCTCTCAAATTTTGGAAATTCGTTTCCAGTTGCTCGGAATCGGTGCCACAAAATCATCTCTAAAATAGAAAATCATTAATAATTTAAATCTGTAAAAATGAGTTGTAAAGATCTAGTCAAATATTCCAATTCACGACACCTGTGAATAAACTGAGAGAGGTTTTTGTTATATGGCTCGTGGTTAACAAAAACCTCTTTGTATTTCTCAAAATTACTTTCCATAGATTGTAACATGGCACCGCACTAAAATGACTACAACAGTAAAATAACTGCAAAATTTGTTTTGTTTTAATGTAGCCTTCAAATATCACTTCATATCTCCCACATGGTAACATTTATGCATAAAATGAAGGATGTTTTTGTTATTTATTATGTGATGGAAAAAAACCTCTTTTTCTTTTGTAAGATTTCTGTCCAAACTGATTTTGTAGTAAACTTGTCCATTTGTGCAACAACTAACCTCAAAACATGCATAACCAAGAATCAATCATTCATTTCGATCATATCTTCTGATCCAGAAACCAGTTACAGGAGTGTGATATACCGTTGAAATATTTTTCCGAGCTCCTTCTGATGCAAACATTTAAAATATGTTTTGCACTAAATATCATGTGAAAAACATCTAACAAAACCAGACATAGTAAGAGCCCATTTTGATCCCCAGTGATAGGTTGCGAAGACTGGAACTAACAGGTTCCACCTGCTATGCCTTGATACCTAAGGAACAAAGAAACAAACTCGGTTAAAGGAATAAAAAATGTATCTTCTTAGGGTACTAAGATACCTCCAAATACTATCATTTATATGATGAATTTAATAAGAATTTTATAATATCTAGAGATGTGGTCTTTCTTGAATCTTTCAAGACTGACAATGTTGTTGAGCGACAACGTGATCGCTTGGATAGATTCGTACATGCGGGATATTTTCAAGAATTTGATAATGAGATTCTACATCTTTAAGGGGGATCTATACACTGGATCAATCTATGGAATATCCTTTTGAAACACTCTCTCCCCCTCATGAAGCTCCAGGCACCGATCAAGAAGACACTTTGAGTGATGTGATGGAGAGAATTGGGAGGCTAAATCTTCATTTATCCCCCTCTCAATCAATTGAGCATCCTAGGACATTTCAGAAAGGTCCTCCAAAATGGCTCAGAAAGACACTTGAAAGTGTTCATCCTGATGAGTTTGGAAAGACAAGAAAAATAAGCTCATCTAGACATAATGGAGGTGATGTAGACGATATTGATTCACCTATTGATATGGATGCTTCTTATGATTGTGAACTACATTTTTATACATATTTTGAACCAAATTCCTTCAAAGAAGTTGCTTCTCATGATAAATGGAAATACGTGATGTGGAAAGAATATGATGCTTTGATAAATAATGGCACCTAGAATCCGGTTGGTCCTCTATTGGGAACCAAACCAATTACTTGCAAGTGGGTCTTCAAGAACAAGTATAAAGAAGATGGATCACTTGACAAGCATAAAGGTAGGATTGTGGAAAAAGGTTTTGCACAGAAGGAAGGGGTTGATTATGAGGAGATTTTTTCCCCCACAAAAAAATGGGCTACCATCTAGACACTCTTTTCCTTGGTAGCTCAAAACATTTGGAAAGTCCATCAGCTGGATGGAAAAACTACTTTCTTGAATGGATATCTGAAAGAGAATGTTTTATGTCCCAACCATAAGGATTTGTTGTGAAGGGTCAAGAACAAAAATTATGCAAGCTTGTAAAATCATTTATGGCCTCAAGCAACCACCGCAATCTTGGTACGAGAAATTGACTGAGCATCTTCTAAAACTCAATTTCAAACACTATGATCCTAATGGTGCAACTTTGTTTGTCAAGAAAGTTGGAAAAAAAATTGTATATCTTGTGGTGTATGTAGATGATCTTCTCATGACAGGTAAAAATGATAACTACATTGCACCCATAAAGAAAGAACTGAGGAAAGGTTTTGAAATGACATATTTGGGGTATGTTAACTACTATCTTGGTACTGAAGTAACCCAGCATCCGAATTTTATATTCCTCTCTCAAAAAAAGTACATTGGAGATATATTGAATAGGTTTGGAATGTTTTATTGCAATCCTTTGACTACTCCAATGGAACAAAATTTAAAGATCACATCCACTTAAGGAAAATAATTTGAGGATGCAACAAAGAATAGACAACTCGTAGGAAGTCTCAACTACCTGACTACTACCAAATCGGACATTTCATTTATTGTTGGAATCCTCTCTAGGTTTATGAAAAAGCCTTGTGAGGGTCATTGGTCTGCTACAAAAAGAGTTCTAAAGTACTTGAAGGGAACTCAATAATTTGTAGTTTAAGTATATATATATATGGACTACTTCAGCTTGATTGAATACTTTGATTCATATTTTGATGGAGATAAAGAAACCAAAGTATCTACTTCATGGTATTTTATGAGTCTTGGATCAGGATTTGTATCTTGGTGTTCACACTAATAGTCAGTTCCAACGGATTCCATAATTGAGGCAGAATATGTGGCAACAACTGAAGTAAATAAGTAAATTTTGTGGCTCGGGAAAAATCTGGAATATCTGTTCAAGAAACAAGTGCATTCAACTCCTCTTTTGATTGAAAACACTTCTTCAATAAAGTTGGCCAAGATCCTAAAGTTCCACGATCGAACCAAGCACATTAATACAATGCATCATCTCATTTGGCATCATGTTGAGGCCAAGACAATCCACCTACTACATTGTTCCACAAATGAGCATATTGCAAGCATATTCACTAAATCTCTTAGAAGAGAAAAATTTGAAAGATTCAGAATGATGCTTTGACTCACCAACGTCTCTTCAGATTGTGGGGGGGGGGGGGGGGGGGGGTATGTTGACACTTAACCTTTGGGATTAGGAAAAATCCATGTAAATATTGTAAATAGAAAAATAAAGTAAATTGGAAGATGAAGAGACATTGGGAGATGAATCCAAACAGTCCCCCTTGCCTTGTATATATCCATGTTCTCTCTTAATGAAAAAACAAAATTGATTCATGTAGTTACTCTCTTATCCTGACAAAAACCATTCAAATTTTTTTGAAGGCCTTAGTAGCAAAGGCCTATGGAGGTCAATGCATCATGAGGGATTTTGGGGAAAGGTAATGGTAATGAAGTGAATAGCACTATAATTTCTTAAGGATTGGAATAGAGAGAAGGTAAAAATCTATTGCAAATCTTCAATCATATGAAGACTATGGTGAGTTTCTTTCCCTTGGTGGGTAAATGGATGGCCTTGAAAACATGGAAAGGAGGTAGAGTAAGGATTGGGGAAACCCGTGGATGGGTAGCTCAAGTTATTTTATACTATTAGATACATTAAAAATACCCTTAATAATATTGGATTCTATCACTTAGTATAAGTAGTTAACCTTGACCCAATATATGGAACTAAGTGTGAAAAACTAGTTCATGACTAAACTTTCAGGGAGATTCTACAAAATAATGGACTTAGCTCTTGTAAAATTTAATACATAATGAAATAATATTAAATTATAAGCCTATGATAAACTTATCTGGTATAAGAATAAATTAATTGGAAATTATACAACAAACCTAGGGTATAAGGTAAAAGTGGAAGAAAAAGCATAAAATGATAATAAATGATGGTGGAAATCCATATGGAAGTTTAATAGCCCTTTGAAAGCGAGAATTTTAATTTGGTTGGAATTTTTTTACCAAGGTTCTTACTTCAGATAATTGATGGAAGTCAACATTGGGGACCAATCAAATGTATAATGTGTACTATCTAAGAGGAAACCACATATCCTACTAATTCATTATCCATTTGCAAGAGAAGTATTGGTAGAGGAATTGAGGTTGATTTAAAGTAAAGGGAAGTGGGAAGTTGGCCATTTACAACATGCTTCGAAGGATGGTAAAAAGATAAATTAATGTCATAACATTAGTGTTTGATGGATAATTCTCTTCTGCTGATAGAAGTGAACTCCCTAGACCTAGTGTCTTTATCTAGAAACAACAAAGAAAAAAATACTTATGCTTTCCTTAGAGAAATTAGAACATGGAGGAAAGACCTACCTAGAATCTAGCGTGATTTCTCCTCTTCTCCTTGCTTGTAAGATTTATCTCCAATTCCAAATGATATAAATAAGATTTGCAAGATAACTAAAACAAGCAAGAGCACTGCAACATACAAATAGGATGTACTAACATCTCTACACAATGAGCCAATAAATAATTGTGATACATATGCATTAATGAGACCTAAGTATAGGCAAAAAAAGAACTTTTTGAATTAATGAAAGTAGGATAAATTACAACCCTTTACAGATATTGACCTTGTCGATGCCTCCCAACTATCTTGTCCTTCATTTTCCACAAAGCAAGCCTTAAATCATAGCTCAAGTGCGTGTATGGATAGTGGATCCTTAGGCATAAAGTAGAAGCATGAAGGCATAACTAAGAGTCTCCAAAAACCAACCCAGACTCCATGGGAGGCAGTGAAGTGATAGGGTAAATACAGTAGTTTTGTATTTACCAATCTAGGACTTAGATCCACATATGAGGGAGGATAAGTTCTAGTGATAAGAGATAATGCCTCAAGTATAGGAGTTCAATATCTTATTCAATATAAAATGGTTAAAACCACTCAGGAAGATTTTAGAAAGAGAAGATTCAAAATTATTAATAAATGTTTACCGAATTTTAGAGGCCTTCGCACCTATATCGAAGGAAACATGCATTGGTCAGTGCAGTTGTTCTGTTTACAAATTGCAATAGTGCAGGTTTCATGAAGGGAGAGTTTGATGGGTCAAAAAATGAGGTTTTTAAGTCTTTTAAAGCGTAATTCTAGTATTTTTGGAGAGAAGATGTTCTATGATTTGCAGGGAATTAATGTGAAGTGTTAAAGGATGATGATTGATCCAATTTCGAGGCCATCCGATTGGATGTGAAGTAAAAATTTTGAAGTAGTGGCTGAGGATTGAAGTGCTTTACCATGCAAAAATTTTGGACCAACAACATATTGGTTGAGTTCATCATCTGTTATAATACATTATCATCATGATATCATGGTTGAGGTAAGCGTACCCATACTCAACATATAATCCAATTTACATGTACAAAATTTTAAAAACATGTTTAGTAATGACATATGGTGGACCCATGCTTGGATGAATTTCTGAATGACCATATCCATCATACCTTGTGCTCTTGTATGAATCGTGAAATCATAGCTCGAATGGATGAAACTATATTTAGGATCTTCTACCTCGTCACTCGATAATATGATTCTAACCATGTGAATAAATGAGATGGATTCAAACATGGTAGACACCATATGATTACCTACCAATGATGTAATTTTTTAACAAATGTGAGAGGAACCACTGATAATGATAATGGTTCTCAAGGTACTATGGTACAATCTATGTGGTGCAAATAAATGAGTTGAAGTCGAACGCCACACAAAATCTTCGAGTCGAAGACCAATGATGAGAACCTATCACCGAAATCAAGGAACTTTCCATTGAGGTATGCAAGCTCCAAGGCACTGAAGGGAGTTTCTAATTCAACTTCCTAGATAATCTGCTGATGTCAAGTGGAAGTGACCTATCATAGGAGGGCCTTGATGTATCCCGCATCAAAGACATGAAATGGGTATCAAGATTTGAGATAGAATGGTTATGATGCACAGTTGATTTAGGAGTGGAAGGCATGAAGTGAGGCTTAAGGGTATTGTAATTGATGTCAACTGAGGATGGACTCTCTCTTGAACATATTGGTGACACTGACATGGAATTGGTAGCAATGACTCAAAGACCCGTCATGAAGGTGTAATCAATAAAGAGGCAAGTGGATTCCCTAAACCAAAATAGTCATGGATATAAAGTGAGTGTCATGTTCAAGAGCGACTCCCTGCCATTAATAGGTATTATGCCTTGTTTTCCCAATTTTCCAACCATTTTTGGCCAATACCCCTTTGTTTTTACAAACTTGAGGAGGATGGCATATGCTTGACGTATAATTTCTCCCTTCAGATGAATCCTTCTAAGTATTTTTAACAAACCCTAAGAAGGAGTGGTTGTGTATCATCATGCATAAAGAGTCAAACGTTGTTTAATAGGTTTACAAGTCCATTGAAGGCATAACTTGACTTTTTTTTCATCTTTAGAGAGTTTGAAAAAGAGGCGAAAAATAGAACTTCAATATGTCCCTTGTCATCATTTTTTCCCTTGGGCCCGAAAAGGCATAAAACAATACCCAAGAGAACCTTTTAGCCATGTTCAACTAAAGTATTCATTTTTCATAAATAGTCTACCCAGTCTCGAAAAGGGTTAAACTTATATTGGGAAGATGTATTTTCATTAACTTTAACGAGTTCAAAAAGACAAGTGTTCGACAAATTTTTCATGTTTTGGGAGTCTAAAAAGGGCTTAAAGAGGGCTCGAGGGGGTTCCTTTTTCGTAATTTTAATGAGCCCAAAAAAGTGATAAAATTATACTCATTCAAGAAAATGACCTGCATTTTAAATGTAATCTGCATAACATTCTTCAATTATCCTTTAACCTTCTCATAGCACCATATAAACATTAAAAATACATGACGCATGATATAAATTTGCTCAAAAACATTAAAAAATACTAAAATCGTGACTTATTTTAACCATAAAAGTGAAAAAAATAATTTCATTTCTTACCATTTTCATGTTACCAAATTGAGTGAGCTCTAATTGGTTTTTACCTTCAATCTTCAATAAGTGATTATGGCCAATCCAGTGGACCATTTTTAGTACCATCAGTTCCAAGTAGGAGGTTTATCATTTCTCTTCATTTTCGTGGTTTCCATTTCTCATTTCATGCATTTTTTGGGATTTTTTTTTAGTTTTTAGGACTAAATCATCGCCCTTGTCCCATCACATTCCTCTTATATCAAGAGGTACGATGGGTCTGCAAAGTTAACGTTGATCAAGGTGACCCAATGCAGTTACTAGGGAGGATAAGTGTGATGGGTCACTCTTTTCATGAAGGAATAATGCGATGGGCACAATAAGGGTTCCAAAAAAATAATTTTGAGTTGTATTTATCCCAAAAAAATTCAAATTGTTGATTTTATATGTTTTCCCATGTTATTTTCAGGTTTTTTACCAAAGTGAAAATGGATTTAACCTAGAGAGAAAGGGAGCATGAGGCTCAATACATGGTTTATGCCAATGATTCAACAACAATACAAGCTTTAAGGAATTTTGTGCTTCTAAAGTTCTTTATGATTCATGGCATGAGGGCCCAATCAGAGTTACTGAAATATTTGGTAAGATGATGGGATATACAGGGACATTAATTCAGGATTGGAGAACACATTGTCATAGTGGATGATGAAGATATATACTTCTTGATGGGGCTTTCACGCAGAGGAGCTCCCATTTCAATATTTGGATTTAGGAGAGGTGGAGAGATAGTGAAGGATTACATTGTTATCCATTATCTATCTTGCTTTGAAATGTCTAAGGATGGGAAACTTGAGATAAAGGATGTCGTTCAACTTCACCTCAGGACAATATTTTTTACTATTACTCGGTTGGTCGGCAGTGTTTATCTACACTTAGATGCCAAGACCCAAATGCATATGCCTTAAAATGCTTGGCACCCACGGTATTAAAGAGGTTTGAAGGAGCCTTAGTTGATCTAAAGGAATATATCAAGAGATAAAATACGATAATATTGAAGAAATTTGGTAATGGATCTATCGTGATAGAATTTACTTTACAGAGGGTTCCATTGCTACGACCTCAGCGGATATCCTGTGAGCTTCCTGGACCTAGAGAACCTCGAATGAGGAAATGGGTAGATTTGATGATTGGTCATTGAGGATCACCTATGAAGACATTCACTTTTATCTTCTTTGATTGGCTATGGGAACAACTGATTTGATTTAGTACTACCAATATGTTGGAGCTTATTTCCGTGGAGACCTAGAACTCATTTTACCTTAAGGTGAGCAATGGAATGATGCAGGTAAAAACAATGTCATTTTGAATTTTTTTTTTTTGGGTTTTACATTTTGTTTATGTATTAGAGACTATCTATTGGTTTTACATGCAGATATTGGACTTGTGAGACCATTAGGCATGTCACATCTTCATCGAAGGGCGCAACCACAACTGGTATAGGTTGGAGCAGCAGGGGCAGAGGAGGAGATGGTCGATCCTCACACAATGGAGATACTTTCTAAGTTCGAGCATCATGTTGAGTGTTTGAACCAAATTTCACAAGACACAGGGGTTGATGAGGTTCCTATGTGTCTACAATAGTACACTATAGGTGTGCCACCTCATATCAATCTATTGTTGTGCAAAGTTTCCCGTGAAATTGTATGTTATCGTGATCATCATCGGGATTAGGCGCCTAGGAGTATTTTCAGCCATATTTTTGTCTACATGTATTTTTATATTATATGCCATGGGCCATATGTGTCTCAGACACAATTTTGTAAAACCAAACACTATATGCAGTTTTCTATATATGGATGTTTTGTACTTATTCTAATATCTTACACAATGTATGATCATGATTATATATTTACATATGTCGCAAATTTCTATCTAATACATAATTGGATAATGCATTTGTTAATTTAATTAGACTTATAGGAGCACGTTGATACCAAATATAATGAAAATTTCGCTCTATGAGGTGAACCCTTAAAAACATGCATAACATAGTTGGACTTCTTATTGAATAAACATTATTTATATGTATCACCAGGAGTTGTGAATCAATTCTAACATCCAAATGACGAATACCACGTGAAATGGAATAATATAAAACTTTTATCATTTTTTTTCCAAGTAATTCTAATTCTATTATATGGTACAAAAAAAATACATATCAATACATTCCCGCTGAAATTGCAATACTATCCAATTCCGGTGGAGAGAATGTTCAAAGTAGAAAAATTGGGATTGCCCCTGTTAGGGAAACCAGTCCCAGAATTAAACCAGTTTTGAGTAGAAGTGTTGCCCTAGTTGGGGAAACCAGCAGACAACTTAGTCAACCAAAATTTAAACAAACTGTGCAGGAAAGAGTAAAGTAAAAAAACAGCTTTGGAATTGTTACTAGCAGAGAAGGGTGGCCTCGTGGCGCTATTCCTGCCCCAACTTGTCATTCTTCATTTCTTCAAGAGGTGGCTCTTCCATAATGAAGCAGTCATATTCATCTAAGGAGTCATCATCCTGCTTTGACATCTGGGTAGTCGGTTATGGCGTGGAGGCAAAGCGCGTTCCTAGAGCTACAACATTATCATCTGTGGTTGATTTATCGCCACATTCACTGTCCGAGGAGTACTCAGCAAATTTAGTGGGGAGAGTCATTGATTTTCTAGGATGCTGAGAATAGGCAGGTGTCATGGTGGATTTCTGCATGCGTTTTCGAGAGCCCGAGCCAGTGGAATTCGAAGGTACATCTGGGAGGCGCAACGAGAAGAGGGCTGAGACTTGTTGCAATTATGGAGATTCTATTGAATTCACATTGACAGTGAGCTCAACAAGGCCAAATCCTTCATTACAGAGGGATACAGAGCCATCATTGCAGAGAGGGAGAGGAGGGAGAGAGGGTTGGTTGCATCCTCAACCTCTCCGACACCGCATTCTATGTTGAAGAGGCATGGAGGTGTCGGACAGCTCAGGTGTGGAGGGATGGTGGACGAGCTTGCGGATGGAGAGCAACCAGGAGGCCTCAAATTGAATGGCGGGACGAATGGAGGGATGAAGGGCTGAATTCACATAGAAATGGTGAATGGAGGGATGAAGGGTCGAATTCACCTAAACAGAAAGACGATGGGGTGAAGCATAGGAATGGAATTCGCTAAAGGCCATGAAATAATGAGGATGGCAGCTACGAGGAAAGATTAAAAAGCCCAGAGTGAGGACGGTTTGTAGAGTAATGGCACCGAATTTTTTTCTGCAGGCATTAATAGCCCCCTTGTGTGAGCCATGCACGACCATGTGGCCATGCCAGCTGCCATGCGGAGGAGCGGCCCAGCTATGCTATTGTGAGGACACCCACATCCGGTAATTTTTTTTTATCATTGTGTTATAATCAACAATATTATTATTTGAGAAAGCTATGCAAACTCATTGACTCATCATTGTTAGCATAGATTTCCCACACTACAAAGAAAGGTTTCGGGTACTACGTCTAGAACCATCAACATAACCAACATATGGTTGAGGGAATTCCAACACCTGTAAATCAAATGTAATCCAAGATAAGTAGAGGCAGTAGAAAACTCTTAAGAAAACACACTGTAAACACACCAACAAACCTATATAGTGTGTACATAGTAATTATGTAGAAAGAATATAAGCATAGTATTTTTTGAAGTAAACCCCATTTCGGGGTTGTGCCAAGGGAATTTCATAAAATTCTACAAGTGCATAGGTCCCTTTCACAAGAATACATTTAATGATACATGGACCTAACCAATTGGTTCAAGTTTCCCGTCTCCTATTTTATTGGATTCTTGGTCATAAAAAAGGACCAGATCACCCTTCGAGAAGGCACGAGGTTTAAAATATTGGTCATATTATGCTTTGACACATTTTTTGTGATATTCATTGTCCATCACGACATCACATCGATTTTCATCTAGATAAGCTTGTTGAAAAAAATGTTCTTCTTCGGTAGAGGTTGTGGGAAGAAGCTCGAAAAATAGCTTTAAGGATGGAAGAACTACTTCCAGACCATACACCAGATGAAAGGATGTGAATCTATTCATAGTTCAGACAAATGCATGGTGTGCCCATAGAGAAAAAAAAATAGTAGGCCAATTCATTTTATGAATACCTACCATGTGTTGAAGCAATGTTTTCAAAATATTATTAATGGATTCTACTTGAACATTTTCCTGTGGGTAGTAGGGAGTTGAGCTATAATTTCGTAAGCCCAACTTGGTAGTTAGTTCATACATCATGTAATTGCAAAAAAAATTGACATGGTTTGTAAATATAGCTTGTGTTACACCAAATCTGGAAATGATGTGGTTGAAGAGAAACAATGCAACAGTTTTGTCATTGTTCTCGTATGTAGGCATTGCTTTGGCCCATTTAGTAAAATGATCTACTGCAATAAATATGTAACCATGCCCCTCAGTCAAGCGAGGGTTATTGGTCATGAATTTGATACCCCATTTGTAAAATATTCCAACAACGACAATTGGTTATAATGGAGCAGGTGGAGCGCAGGATTTCTAGTTATGGATCTGACATGCATGACACTTTTGGACCGCTAAAATACAATATCTTAACATATTCAACCAGAATTAACCTACACTTAAAATATTTTCGGTGGTATCATAGCCAGAAATATGTCCTCTTCATGCTCGAGCATGACAGTAATTCAAATCTTTCTCGGCCTCCTCATGAGTGAGGAACCATCAGAAAATTGTATCAACACCATAGAGGTAAAGAGTGTCACCAATTATGATGTATTGGTCAGCCTAGTATCAAATTCGACGTTAATAAGAACGAATCATTTTAGTCTGGAAATTTTAGGTATTGAGATAGATGATGAAATATCCATACCATGGATCAAAAGAGTCAACAAAAAAAAATGTTTCATCGGGGATAAAGTTTTCATTTATTGACTCTGATGTAGAGGGTGGGAGATCACAAGTTAGTTCGGAAAATACCAAATATTTCTTAAACTTGACTTGATGAATTCCAAATCAAACTCTTGGAGGATATCAATCCACTTTAATAATTTTCCCCCAAAAAATTGACGTGACAAGATAGAGGTCATAGGATTGCAATCAGAATATAGTGGCAGACTCTCTTGATAGCTTAGATAGTTTCCAAAGATAAATTTTCAACATGGGAATACTTAGCTTCAATATCTATCATATTACGGATCAAATAGTAGATAGGATGTTTGTCTCCTAAATCATCTTCTTGTACCAATACCATAGAGATAGTGGTAACAACTGCAACAAGATATAGGAAATAGACTCAATGATAATCAGGGGGATACATTAACAATGCTTGGGCTAATACACTTTTCAAGGCATGAAAATCATTTTGAGCAATATCATCCCAATGAAAGGGAACCCATTTTTCAAAAAACGAGTAAATCCTTTGGTAACTTTTACATAATTAGGAACAAAATGTCGTAGAAAGTTATCCTTCCCTTGCAAGCGTTGTAATTGAACAAGTGAAGAAGTAGGTGGAAAATCATGGATTTCCTGGACTTTCAGTGGATCAATGTGGATTCCTTGTTTGGAAACAATGAATCCTATAAGTCGACTAGATTGAACACAGAAAACACATTTATGCAGGTTTAATCGGATATTATAGTGTTGACATCGTAAGAATATGGTTTTGAGATGTATTGTATGGTCTTGATGACTCTTAAACTAGGCAGGAAAATTATCCAGGTATGGTTGCACGATATTCTTGATATCATGAAAAACATAATTCACTGTTCGTTGGAAAGTAGCTCCTGCATTCTTAAGACCGAAAGGAAGTTTGTGATAATCATACGTACCCCATGGAAAAATGAACACATTATTATGTTGGTCAGATAGGAGTATGTTGTTTTTATTGTAGCTATAGAACCCATCCATAAATAAGAAAATTTCACTCCTGACACAATCATCAACAATTTGGTCGATGAAAGGGGTTAGGTATTTGTCCTTCAGACAAGCTCTATTAATATCCTGATAATCGACCCATATTCTAATCATACCTTATTTCTTCATTACAGGATCAATATTTGAGACCCAATCGGTTCAAGGAATAGGATAAATAAAACCAACATGAAAAATCTTTTAAACTTTTTCCTTAATCACAACAACTTTCTTAGGGTAAACTAGACACAAACGTTGTCTAACTGGCTTGGCATCCAGATATGTTTTAATCTCATGCACCACAATATTGGGATCAATCCTTGGAATCTCTTCATATTTCCAATTGAACACGTCACATAATTCTTGAAAAAGGTCCTTATAAATCTTAATCTCTTCTGGAGAACAAGATGCGTCGATATGTAAATTTTCAATCATCTCGGGCTTAAGTGAAATGTCAATGGGAATAGTATCCTCTATATTTGCCAATTTTTTCTTATAGTTCACCTCATAAACGGAGATGGGCTTCTAAGGTTCCTCAGTAAACTTGGGGAAGAAATAGTCTTCAAAATTTCTCTCAAGAGTGTCATTCTGAGGCAAGAAAGACCAACAATGATGACTATCACCCCGCAGTTTCTCATCTTACATCATGATATCCATGATGCTTTCATTTGTGGGAAAGTTACCATAGAAATGATCAGATTGTGAAACTAAACTTGAAACTTGAGAGGGATAATCAACCAAATATACTAAGTTTTCATTTTCAGAATTTTTAGAATAGGCTAGGTTAATAGCCTTATAAGCTAACTCAACGAGGTTGAGTGAAATTCGTTCGCCAATAGATTCAATTTTAGAACTATCATGCACTATCCAAGGATCATATGGAATATTATTAAACAAAATAATGTTGATCAGAGAAACTGTAAAGGGAATGTCAAGAGGAGGAAGCATGAAATTTTCCATTAAGGATTTGTCTTTTAATAATCCTACTCCAACATTTTCAAAAGGTAGTGGGGTCCTTCCACAAGAGGTATGCTTCTAGTCTAGGAATCAACGGCGAAAAATGAAAATTTATTAATGGCCATGATTCCCCCTAGTGAGGGAATGCAATCATATAGAAATAGGAGACTACATCTACCATATTATAAACCCAAGTACATCCCAGTAAGAGGTTATAATCTAATGTTCCATCAATGACTTCAACCTATATTGAGATTGTCTTACTGTCTAATTCCACTGGAAAAGAATTGATAATTATGTAAGGCTTAAATCCTCTTCCATCCAAGGCTTTAAATGTCGTTGATGGTTGATTAAGGGAAGGAGAACCTAAATCTTTCCAACATGACATCGACATGATGCAGGTAAAGACATCTTTGTCCATAATGATGTAGAAGACATTTTTACCTCTAACCAAAACTTTAATCATAAATGAAAGTTTGGGTGGAATTTTAGGTGTATAATTCTTTTTATTGAACACAACGCGACTTGAATGTGAGGGATCCACTCCTTTAATGGTTTTTAATAGAAAAATTTTCTAAGCAGGATAGTTCTGCAAAACCTCGAGAGTGGACATAGTTGAAGGAGCTTGGGCTAAATCTTCAACTATATTATAATTTTCTGCAACTCTCGCATGCGGGTTAAATGATGATTTATGAATCACCCCTTTGGAAGGTTTACTCGTCATCTCAGGAGCAGGTGTTATATGTAAAAATCCCTTCTGCTGAAAAACATGATCTCCTTATAATCCTAAAGGAAGACTAGAAACAAATAGACATAAGAATAACGCTTTCCCTCATCTAACTTCATTCAAATCATTAAAACTAGAGAAGTGGAGTGGTTCTCTTACCTCTTCGTGAAATGCTTGATGAAGATCCTTGATATGTCCCGTTGTAGCTCCCTAGTGCTTTGATGAGACCTGAAAACAAAACAAACAATGAATCAAAGGAATCTGAAATATAATGATCTAAAACAAGCTTAATCTAATGATCAAGAAGATTAGAAATTGAAATTACCTTAATGAATACATAAAGAGCATAAACCATTCATAATTCCAATAATATAACACAATGATAAAAATGATTCAAATTTATTAATTCAGAGATAAAAGACGATCCTTACAACCTTGCTTCGATATCATGAAGGTTCCTCCCAAATTCGTCAAATCCTTCTCCTTGGATGATAAGCTTCCCAATCCAAAATTACCAGCATATGACTATCTTTTGTGAACTCCCCTAACTCTATAGCCTCTACTCAATTTATAGGACAAATGGAGTAGGTTTCAAATCCAAAAAAGAGGATTGAGATCCAGTAATAGAAAAGAGGAATGAGATCCATTAATAGTGGGATTAGGGTTCCTTGATCCAAGAGAATTAGCTCCATGTTCAGAGGGGTTTGGATCTAATAGATACAATGAAGAAGCTTCTAGTTGGGATATATTCGCCCAACAATGATTCTATAACTTAATTTTTATTTTTATTTTTCACTGAGTCATGTTTGCAGTCTGTAATGGAGAATAGAGGGCAGTTCTACGTGGGTTTTAATGGAAGAAACCATGCATGCATAGAAACCGACTAAGAAAGGTGCACAAGTCATGTTAAACAAGTTAAAAGGCCATTTTACCGAAAATTCATGATTTTTTCAAGAAATATAAATGTTTTACCTGCAATGGAGTGCATTGAAACATATGTATGGCAATCCATTTTAACCGTCAAGTGTCATGGTGACAAAATGACGTCTAATAGCAAGTTTCTCGAAATCCATGGCAACATTTGACTAGTTTGTATTTAGGATACATCCTGAACAGGTTGACTCACTTGAGGTGTAACTTGGAGAGGTGAAGGGATGGATTGAACATGTTGAAAAGTAGGAACCTGAGGCATAGTCGGAATAGGTCAATAAGGTTTAATTTGAGTTAATACCAAACCAAGTTGAACATGAAAGGTATGATTCCAAGGAGCAGCAATCATTCCTGGAAATGGAGCACTTGTAGGAAAAGGAATCGAATAAGGCAAAGCACCAACTTTTAACATTTGATAGGAAAATGGAAAAATTCTGGAAAGAGGTTTCCCCCTGCTGACGAGTAAGGATTAAATGGAGGCAATTGCTACCCAAGAGGAGGATACCCATTATAAGACAGAGTAGTCTATTTTAAGTGCCCTAATCCACTGAGAATTGACCATATTGATGCTTCAAAGGAGGCTAGGGAACAATAGGTTGAATAGGTTGAGATGTTCTCGTTAAGGAGGGACCATATGGTATTCCATATGAATATGGTAAAGCACACGTCTAGGGACCAGTCAATGCACCAAATAAGGTTCCAAACAATGACTAGTAGCCAGGTGGCACTAACATACCACCATACAGGTGATTTTCTGGAGAAGTTACAAACATAGAAGATGTCGCAACTTCAGTTGATTCACTCATGATGGCAGATATAGGTTGGGTGATTGTTGTTAATTTTGTCATGGCTAGGCTTCTCAAAGGATTTTTCCAAGGAAAGTTCAAGGGTGCATTAGAAAAAGGAGTTTGATGTAAAGGAGCTTGTGTTTTAGTATTAGAGGTGAATATAGGAAAATTTTGGTACAGAGGAGGTAAATCCTATCGGAATGGTAAATGAATAGGATTTTGAGGGATGGGAGAATCCACTTCATTAATCTCCTTTATGTTCAGTAACCTAGATGGAATGGGTTCTTCTTTAATTCCCAAAGACAAAGGTTGTGTGTGAGATGAAGGCAATGTTCCTGAAGTGATAGGTTCGACAACTTGAATTACCTCAGGTTGCAAGTATTTTGACTTGACAAAGTTGGGTTCAATGAATTCAAGTTCTAATTGAGGTTAAGTGGTTTCAATTGTTTCAACCTCACCAGTTTCTAAAGAGGTAACTTCAGTATCAGTACTAATGAGAAGTGGCAATTATCGTTGATTTACTTTGGATGTGGCTCCAAAAGGGGTAGCTCCAAATGTACTAAGTTATGTAGTTTTCATTTTCTTGTTCTTACTACGACTAGGTGTTTCCTCTAGAGGTAAAGGAGGAAATATTTGCATTCTACGTGAATGACGAGGGTTTTGAAGGTGTTATTCCATGGTAGATTAATTAATTAAATTTGGGTACCAGAGGACAAGTGGGTCCCTAAGGCTTTGATATTTGGACTAGGGAAAATTGTCCAAATGTATTTTTACTTTTCTCCTAAAGTGAATTTATAAGTGGTAAAGTCAAATCTAATTTAAAAGTGACTTATTAAGTGATAAAGTTACAAAGTCTAATTTTAAAGTGACTTTATTAAAGTCAATATGAAATTAGAAAGTGAAAAAGTGACTATGGAAAAAAAGGCTAAGTGGGTCTTTATTTAAGTAGGGTGAATTAAAAATTAGAAAGTGAGAATTAAATGCACATTTAATCTCAGCCCTAGATCTAAAGCTATCTCAAGCATTGGATTTAGGGGTTCACCAAAATTCACTTAGGGCTAGGTTAAAGGAGGAAAATAAGAGAAAATGTCATTCATTATTTCATGAGAATATTGAGAGAGAGGAAGAGAAGGAGAGCAGGAGAAATTTTATGAGTGTGAGAAGTTGAAGGAGAGAGACATTTCAGCAGTCCGTACAGCAATTGTAGGTTGCACGCTTTTCAAGGCAGCAATCCGTACAACATTTATTGTCACACTTTTCGAGACATATTTTCGTACAACAGCAGTGGGCACAAATTTCGAGGGGAAGAAACAATAGCAGGAAGCATGCATAATGAGGCTGAGTGGGCACGTATTTTGAGGCTAAAAGCGGTAGATGTCAATTTCGTATAGTCCGTACAACAGTACAGAATTTCTGGCATAGATTTCGAGGAGACCGTACAACATTTAATGTTGTTACCTCTTGCTGTAAAAATTTTCTTTTTTGACTGTTTTACTGATTGGCACATTTTCCGAGGCAGATTCAAGCACGGAAAATGAGATAGGTCTGTTATTGTAATTGCTGGAATTTTTCTGTATATTTCAGTTCTCTGTAAAAGAATTTTATCAGAAATAAAGAAGAGCTCTCAAACTGGTTTTCCCCAAGAGTTTTAGGGGTTTTTCCACGGTCACATTGACCAAAAATCAGCATGTTATTTTTCTGTGTGGTTGTACTATTTTATTGTGTTTTTATTTCTGCATGTCCAGCACTATGAAATTCCTAAATTTTTGTTTTCAAAAGATAATTTCATTTCCATAATTTTGAATGTATGATTATGGGAATAGGAATTTAACTATATGGGAGTGATAAGGAGAAACTGATAACCTGAATGGGGTCTAAAATTTCTACATGGTATCAGAGCTTGGGTGGCTGAAAAGTGCAGTTTGGGACAGCAAGTGAAAAATTATAGCAAGCTAATTTTTTACACAGAAAACTGAACATTTACCACAATTTTGAAATTGTCACTTTGTTAGGATAGCAAGCATGTCTTTGGGCTTGAGGATAGGTTGGACGGGCAGAGAAAATATAGTGCATGGAGGGAGAGAATCCAGAGCATCTTTGAGGAGGCAGAAGTGTGGGGCATAATGGTTCACACCACACAACACCCAGTAGCAGTACCTGCTGACCTTGTTGAGTTGGCAGAGTTTAACAAGAAGAATGATAAGGGAAAAAGACTAATTTTGGATGGTGTTAAAGACCATGTCATTCCTCATGTGAGAGGAAAGACATGTGCACATGATATGTGGACAGCCTTGACCAATATTTACCAGAACACCAATGAAAAAATAAAAGTGGTCCTAAGGGAGAAGCTGAAGGCCATTAAAATGGCTAAGACTTATGGTGTTACAGCATACATCACAAAGATCACTTCTGTGACAGATGAGTTGGTTGTTTTTGGAGAGACCATTCCACCCATTGATTTGGTGCAGATTACATTAAATTGTCTTCCCAAGACTTCGGAGAGTTTAGTGGGTGGAATTATTGCACTGGAGAACCTTCCCAGCTAGGAGAGGTTGTGGGATGATTTCATCTAGAATGAAATCAGAAAGAACCATCTTGGGGCAGCCAAGCAGGTTGAGGAGGATCACAATGTAGCATTGTTAGTAAGGGGAAATAAGGGAAAAAGAAAGAAGCAAGCTTCCACAAGTGGTGGTGGGGGCAAAGGTAAAGGTAAAGGTAAGCAGGTGAACAAGGAGAATGACTATTCCAAAGTTAAATGTTGGAATTGTCAGAAGTTAGGACACTATGTAGTTGTGTGTCCAGAGAAGAAGAAGAAGAAGGGAAAGGACAAGACCATGGTAGCATCAGTAGATATAGAGGACTTCTCGGAGAGCTTTTACCGAGAGTTTGGGTTCATTACTTTTGAGTCCATTAGTGCAGGATCACCTGCCACACAGGTTGAGAGGGAGTGTGCACTTCTCTCCACTAGCGAAGCATCTTCAGGTATTTGATATGTTGATAGTGGGGCTTCTTCTCATATGACAGGAGTCCGGGAGTACTTCTTGAAGCTTTCAAAGAGTGGCACTGATATATAGGTAGTACTCAGAGATGATAGCATTGTTAGAGCATTCGGTGTGGGGACATTAACATTTGATAGGGAACCCAAACCTCCCTTGAAAGTGTTGGATGTTCTATATGTTCTAGGGATGAAGAATAACCTTATATCCATTTCAGCATTGGAGGATACAGGGTATGAGCTTTTGTTCAGGAGAGGACAAGTGCTTATATATCCCAAGGGCACTCCAACTTCTTTAGCTAGAGTGATTGGTGTGCGCCATGCCAAGGTGCACAAGTTTTCATTCCATCCCCTTATGGAATTGAGTAGTAGTACCAGCAATAGAGCTAACAATTCATAGTTGTGCGAGATTTGGCACAACAGGATGTGGCATATGTATCATGGGGCCTCGAGAAAATTACAGGATATCACCACAAGTGTGACAGATTTCAATTCTGATCACCTTGATACATGTAGAGGGTGTGCTCTAGGGAAATTTTCCAAATCCCCTTTTCCCAGTAGTGACAATAGATCGACAGGTATTCTTGATTTGATTCATACCGATGTGAGCATTCGGATGTCTCATGTATCCTTGAGTGAATATGAGTATTATGTTTTATTCATTGATGATCACTCCAGGAAGACCTGGATTTATTTCTTGAAGGCCAAGAATGAGGTATTCAAGCGGTTTCAGGAGTTCAAAGCTCTTTTGGAGACTCAGATAGGTCGAAAGATCAAGTCCCTTAGATCGGACAATGGAGGGGAGTATACCCATGGTGAGTTTGTTGATTATTGTGTGGAGGCAGGCATCAGGAGGGAGTTCATAGTTCCTTACAGCACCTAACAGAATGGGGTTGTGGAGAGGAAGAACAGATCCATCATTGTGGCTACCAAAGCCATGCTACATTATCAGGGGTTACCGTTGTTTTTGTGGGTAGAGGCCTGCAACATTTTTGTGTACCTGCAGAATAGGAATCCACATCGTGTCTTGGGGCAAGTGACTCCGAAGGAGGATTGTTCCGGGAAGAAGCCTGATGTTGGTCATTTTCATATATTTGGTTGCATTACATACTCCTATGTTCCCATGGAGAAGAGAACCAAGCTAGAGCCCACTGCAGAGAAGGAAATATTTGTGGGTTATAGTGAGACCTTGAAAGCCTTTCAGATTTATATTCCCGTGAGGAGGAACTTTGTTGTGAGGCGAGATGTGACATTCGAGGAGGACAGGGTTTTCAGGAGGTCACGGGAGTTAGAGTATCTGGATTCACCAGACCCTCAGGAGCAGTTGAGTCAGTCACAAGGATCCAGTGGACAGGGATTAGGAGGTACATCGATTACAGTGTCAGGTCCATCAGTGATAAATGGCTCGCAGAGTCAGATGGGTGGTGCTTCGGGCAACATGCAGAGCAATCCGTAGAGAAGTTCACAGGGTAGCACATTGATGGATAGTTCACACGGTCATGAGGTTAGTTGGCAAGCCTTTAGGAGTTCAGGCTTCTGATGAGGATGAGGATTCTTTCACTCTGGTGGGAGAAGTTTGCTCAAGGAAGAGGAAGCCCAAGTGGCTTCAGGACACCTTGAGAGAGGGCACAAATGTTGTTGGGCTGAAGAGACGAGTTAGAGAGAGTAGACCACCTGAGCGGTTATGTAGCTATATGGCATTGGTTGCTAGCATCGTTAACTCCAAGCCTTCTAGCTATGAGGACGAAACTAGCCAGCAGATCTGGAGAGAGGCCATGCAGGAGGAGTATTATTCTATCATGAAGAACTATGTTTGGGAGGTAGTGCCAAGGCCTGAAGGTAAATCAATGGTTACTTCTAGATGGATTTACAAGATAAAACGTGTTGCAGATGGAAGCATCGAGAAGTTCAAGGCTCGGTTTGTGGTGAGAGGGTTCTCACAGGTAGAGGGAGTTGAATATGAGGATACCTTCACTCCCATGGCTCAATATAATTCCATTCACCCCATTATATCATTAAGAACAGAGATGGGTTGGAAGATCCACCAGATGGATGTGAAGACCGCATTTCTCAATGACTTCATACATGAGGAGGTTTATATTGAGCAGTCGCAAGGCTTTGAGGTGCATGGGAAGGAGTCCCATGTATGCAGACTGAAGAAGGCACTTTATGGCCTGAAGCAAGCTCCTCGAGCTTTGTACTCGAGGATAGATACGTACCTGCAGGAGTTGGGTTTCACAAAGAGTGATGCAAATATGAACCTATACTTTATTGTGGTAGGTGAGGAGCCTCTCATTTTGGTGTTGTATGTGGATTACATGGTCATTACAGGTGCAAAGAGACTCATAGAGGGTGGCTAGAGAGATCTTGCTTCATAGTTAATGATGAAGTACAATGGCTTGATGCATTACCTTTTGGGATTGGAGGTGTGGCAGGAGGAGGGGTATTTCGTCCTGGGATAGGGGAGGTATATTGTGGACATTCTTAGCAGATTTCACTTGGGGGATTGCAAACCCATGTTGACTCCCTCCTTTAGTTAGTAGTTTCCACCTCCCTTGGAACTCTCCTAAAGGATAGGACTCCCTCCCACCTTTGTAGGGATCCCAACCTCCTCTTTTTCCTCTATAAAAGGATCTATCTCTCTTGGTAAAAACTAGTTGAACAACTGAATAGCTACACTTGGAGATCTGATACTATAGTTGAATGACTAGAGAATATAGATTGAAGGAATCACGTTGAGGAGAGCTTGAATCCATGTCCTAATTCTGCCTGAATCCCTCTACAAGTATTGAGACGCGCTTCAGCTGAACCCCGCTGGAGGATACTGCGACGTCAAAGCATCGGTTGTACCTCTTCCTTATACTTATATATACATGACTATTGTTTGGTTCCACTATTGTGTTATGATGTTTGTGTAATGCGATAGCTTTAGCCCTCTTTGACTGGTTAATATTTGTGAGTGAAACTATGATGTCGTATGTTGTTCTCATTTCTTGTTCCATGTGTAGGTGTCCGGGTGTAATAGCGAACGGATTGTGATTTTCCAAGGCAGAAGCGAGAGGCTACTACTCTTTCTACAACAATGACAGCATTGGATTCCAGGTAGGTCGATCTACCATGTCTCTTATTCATTCGTTGACTAGGAAGCAACACTTTAGCATGTCCTTTTGTTTCTAGACCCACCCTAGGGCTAGAGGGATCATCTCTATCCACAGAGAGGATTTACCAACGTAACAAATTGGTGACTCCACTAGGGAAGAGTACGAGTTTGTCATTTCTTCCTGTTGGGTTAGTTTCAATTATCGATTTCATTTTTTGTCTTTTTCTGGTTTGTTTACTTAATTTTCATTCTCTGTTCAGCTCCAGAGTGTCAAGGTTGGCCTCTGCTCGTTAAGTTTTGGTTTTTCCTCTTTTTCCCATAGGTATCTAGCTTGGCGTGGTTTTTGTTTGAACAGTCGTGCCAATTGGCGCAGGTTTCTCTCTTTGCACTCGCACCAACCCCTGTATGGCGCATATTACATCCTTACAGTCGTGCCAACCCCTGTAGGTTTTAGTTTGACCTCATTAATGATTCTTCTGGTCAATTGTGCTTGCTTCTGGGTACTTTTTGGGTGTGATTTAGCCTTTGGAACTATGTTGACTACTGTATACTTCTTTCTTTCAATTTTTTGTCCATTTTCCTATCAGTGTCATTTAAAGGCCTTAGGGTTTATGAGTGTTCTTGTACACTGAGCCTTTCGTTTGAAAGGCAAGTTTCTTTGATTGTTGTCAAACTCGTTTCGTTTTGCACCATTACATTAAGTTTTCCTTGATCTTTCTGGGTGTTTTGGTTGAATGGTATTTTCATTTCATCAATTGATATTTCCCCGTAGTGCTCCAGTCATTGATTACATTGCTTGTGTTAGGTTGATTTGGGAAATTCTCTCTATTTGATCGAAAGTTTGCTGCATTAGCTTGAATGTTTTTGTGTTTGTTTTGCTTCGGTTGAGTCATTCAATTTTAAACCCCTAAATTTGAAAAACTAAAACTAGTGTTTTTTTTGTTTTCCTTTTGAATTAGTACATTGTGTGCTTTTTTCATTGAAAATATTAAAAAAATATGTTTTTCATTCTTTCGTTGCATCAAAATTGAAACATTCCTTTGCATAACTAGCCTTTGTGATCTAGGAAGGAATTTCATTTTCAATTTATTGTATTAGAGGAATTAGAAATTTTCTTCGTATACCTTATTTTTTTGTGGTTGTTTGAAAGATTTCTATCCTTCTTATAACTAGCATTCATCGAACTGAAATGATGTTCATTTGCATATAGTTTGCATTTAGGAAGTTGAGCTCCAAATTCGTTAGGGCCTGGAAATTGAAACCTAATTCAAGATTAACTTTAAAATTTTCAATGAACCTAAGGCAACATTGAAACCTAATGCAATATTTCTAGTGGTATAGGCTAGACGTGTTCCAGCGTCTTAAAACCTAGTAGCTTTCGCTTGCCTATTGGCTTCAGATAGCGCTAGTACGGACTTGTGCTCCCCGTACCGTCGTGTATATAAAGGGAGACCCCTCTAGGTTGCAATCCTTTTATCCATAGGAAGCCAATTCTGTCGCCTTATAACCATGATACACCAAATGCATCATTCGGGGAGACTACCTACACGTACGTCAAGTCCTTGGTCATTTCTGTTTCATTTGATCACCAAGGTGTATATGGAAGTTCACGGAAACCTGGTACACCCTCTTGCTTAGAATTCCTAAGAAGTCATTTCGATATTTTTGTGACTCTTTAAACAAGAGAAGAGATCATTGAGCACTTGTCCTTTCACGCTCATTTCAAATTGAAAGTGACTAGAGTCATATTTTTCCTGTTTCTCGACTCTTAAAACATGAAACAATGAATCTTGGTTTCAGTGTTATAAAATTAATCACCTACGATCACACGCCTATTAAAATTTTAGTACTTGGCCAGATTGATTTATTTGGTTCTTGTTTTGGCACCTTCGATTGGTTATATATTTTCCTTCCTATTTTGATATACAGTCAAAGTGGTGGAACATCCAGTTTTGTCGTCCTCACCGCCTCCTAGTGGTGGTTATTTTCCAGACGTTTCTTTTGAAACCCCTTAGTCCACTAGGTGTGTTGAGTTTTTGTAGCCTATTCTTCCATTTGTCCAACACCTTGCTACTTGATCTCTACTTGACGAGCCAGTTGAGTTCAATTGGCCCCCAACTTGGTTTGGTTTTTGGGAAGAAGGATACTTTCCTCCTCTTACGTCAGGTTCGCCTTTTGTTGCTGTTGCGGTACCTCCTAGTCCCCGTAGTCTTTTCGAAGATCTTACGGTGGACTCCAATATGGATTCCTCTAGTCCTGTTGGTAGTGAAGGAATGCCTATTTCCATAGGAGAATATCAACTCTTTCCTGAAGATCTCTCTCATGCCTCTATCTAATCTTCTCCACCATCGGTCTCACTTCCGCTTGGATATAGATCCTTGAGTCAGATCATGTCTGGCATTGTCTCCATTATGCAATCCAGTACAGTAACTCCTCCTCAGAGTTCGGTCCTACCTTCATTAGGGTTATCACCTTCGACTCCTAGTTCATCGGTTACTGTCACATCTATTCTAGTTCAACCAACATTTTGTGTGGCTTCTAGTTTAGTTTCCACTCCTCCTATGATTCCTAGCGGTCTTACTTTTGAAGAATATCTGTTGGTTGTTCAGCAACAGAGTTCTCAGGGTTCTCAGCAGTCTCAGGCTCCTGGTAATCCTCGATTCCATCACTATGATGTTGTTGGTAATCCCGTATATATCTATCTGCACCATTATGATGTGTATGGTAATCCGGTCTATTTTCCTCCTATTGATCCTTATCAGGTTGTTTATGATCCTTATCAAACTGTTACTCAATTGGGACCTACCCTTCTTGCGCAACCCTCTGGCTTCCAAGGACAACCCTCATCAGGACAACCTTTAGCTCAGTAGGGCCCTGCTTCTGGTCCATAGGGACAACCATATGGTCCACAAGGCCAACCTCCACAAGGTCTGCTTTTGGCCCAACATGGACAACCCTCTGGTCTTTCAGGTCAATCTTTGAATCAACCAAGATCATATTTTGGTCCCGAGGGGAAAAATTATCCGTCACAGGGACAACCTGTTGCACCTCAGTCACAGTCGCACGTTCAGTATGGCTCAAATATGGTGCAACCAAGACAACCCTTTGGTCCTTCTCCGGGTCAACCTAGTTGTCAAGGACAACCTGGTCCGTCGCAACCATCAGGCCAACCTTTCCCATAAGGACAACCTGTTGGTCCCCAACAACAGTTTCAACAGCTGGTTCAACCAACTCAGCAGCCATTTCAACCTGCCCACCAGCAGATTCCTTTGGTTCTGCAGCCGGTTCTACCTGTTTACCTTGCTCAGCAGCCTGCTCAACCTGCTCCGCAAGGTCAACCTACTAAACCGCAGGGCGTTTACTACCCTCAAGTTTCATATCAACCGGTATATAGCGTGCCTTAAATTCCTTACGCTCAAAATCCACCTATGTATCATCAACCTCAAAACCATGCTTACATTCCACAGCAGAATCCTTATACTACTCAACAAGGACCTCTGTGGTCTACTTCAACCCCATATCTTGGTCCTCAACCCCAGTATCAATCAAATTATCCTGCTTCTAATCCCTATGATCTGAATCTTTCGAGATAGAATGTATGGGGACAGAATCCTGCTCGGACTGGGTGGAATGTACATATGGGTCCTTATCAAAGACCTCTGATGACTTTTAATACTCAATTACCATTTCTTGCTACGTTGGAATTACCTGATGTGTCAAAGTTGACAAATGATCCCATTCTTCATAATCCCTATTGGCCTCCAGTTCTGACCAAGATTCCTGGTGATTGTCCTAAATTTGAGGGTAAACCTAGTGAAGACCCCCAAACACATGTTATGACCTACCACTTGTGGTGTTTCTCTAACTCTTGGGTTGACGATTCTATTTGGCTCCATATTTTCCAGCGAACTCTTACTGGTGCCGCTGCAACCTGGTACATTGAGTTGTCTCGTGGATTTTTTCAAGATTTCAATTCCTTAGCTATGGCATTCCTTACACAATTCCAGTTTTTGGTCCTCTATGAGGCTGGGACGCACCTCCTCACTTCATTGAAACAGGACCGAGCTACTCATATCTCGGATCATATTCATGAGTGGAGGCAACGTCGTCGCATGATCAAATTTGAAATTCCTGATCAGCTTCTAACTCATTGGTTCACTACCTCCTTTGTCAAACAGATCACCAAAGACATAGCTATGGGGGCATGTGTAACAGAGGAACAAGCCATTACTTACACCCAGTACCTCGATCTTGTGTACTCTCAATCTGGCGCTTTATATGATATCTTGCCTGATGCTTCTCGACCTAGAACTTCTAAACCTCTAGCGACTCCATCTGTTGACGATATTATTGGTTCCATATCTCAGACTCCTCAGAAGTCTCCATCTAATTCTGGGAAACAGAAGTCTACTTCTTCCAATAATGTTGCTTTTCAGCCAAATCTGAATTCTGGAAAACTCACAGAAGTGAATGTCGTTCAGGCCAATCTTACGGATAACGCTTCTAAAGTTAAGAAGAAGGGTAAAGGTAAGGCCAAAGCCGATACCCCAAAATAGGATTATTTGAAACCTCGTTCTGCTGATAGTTCTCAACACAAACCGAAGTATCCTTGTTTAATTTGTGACGAAGAGCACTTCACCAAAGATTGTCCTCGACAATTCGAAGTGATTCGATTTCTCAAAGGAACTCAAGGAGCTCCGGTTGTTCCTAAATAACCTTTTCCTACTCAACAAACTCATATGGTAGAGAAACCTTAGTCCTCTACCCCATTTCGTTCTCAGGTTTGTATGATGAATGGTTCTGCACCCATTTCTATTACTACTAGATCGAAAGATTATTCTATTTCACGTCAGGCAACCGGGAAGGAGATCACTAATGGTCCTCCTCCTCGACCTGTTTCTAGCCCTCTTGAGATTGAACGACCTAATACTGAATTCATTGTGCGACCACATTCCAAAGGTGTGCTCCGCAATTCTTCATACAATTCTAACGTCTGTGCCACTCAGCATTACAGTATTGTTGAGGAATTCGCTTAGGCGGCATCTGCAATGTCTGAGTTAGAAGTACTTCAGAGTTTTCTATCACAAAGGAAAGCATTGTTATCCGTGATAGGTGGGGTTGATCCTGTCGATACTAGCTTTCTTTCTTTCGATTTAGAGAATTGCGTCTCATGACTCCCGCACCAAATTGCGCTCATCATTCAAGTTGGTATTAATGGTTTGAACATTCACCGAGAATTCATGGACAAGGGTGCATCTACCTGTGCTATGTCATCTACTTGTTGGAAAGCCATTGGTTCTCCAGCTCTCACCTCGTCACCCAGTTCCCTTGAAGCATTTGATGGAAGAGAGTCTAAACCTCTTGGTGTTCTCACTAGTTTACCGATCACATTAGAAGGGAAGACAGTCAATGTCAAAGTTGAAGTCATTGATGCTAATCTGAATTATAATCTTCTCCTTGGTCTCAGTTGGACTCACGCTATGCTATGTGTTCTGTCTGCTCTCTTTCGTGTTTTGAAATTCCTACACGAAGGAAATATTATTACTGTTGACCAATTTCCTTTTTTCACTTATTCTTCTAAGAACAATGTTCCGTATGTGGATAAGATTCTTACTCCCTATGAGATCGTAGGGCCAAGCCTTCTCAAGGATTCTGCCCTCATGGGTATTTTTCCTCTTCCACCACCAAATATTGTTCAGGTCAGCATGATTTCTCGCACCGATGACCCATGGGTTATCCCTTCCCCTAAACAGATCGATTCTTTCAAATATTCGATGTCGTTGAGTCCAATTGAAATTGATTATTGTGAACTCATCGCCGCGTCAGATACTCTGTCCCCTAATTCTGCTCCTTCGAGCATGTCTCTTGACATTTATTCTCAATCCCCTTGGCTTGGTGATTTTGATACACCAGATACTTTGAAAGAAGTGTTTCCCTCTGATGAAGCCATCATGGAAATCATGTCTCTCGAAGATCTCCCGTGGAACGATAATCATCATCGTTCCTCATTTCTTCCAAGTCTCAGGACCATGTCTACTTGTCTTGAGCGTTTTTCTTCTCAGGTTCCCTCTCCTTCGCTTCAAATGTCTGTTCAGATTCATGAAGTTTTTTTGGAAGGTAACTTGAGTAACATTACACAGATGATGCCTATTAACATTTCCGTTAAACCGGGAATTGTTGAGAACATCCATATCGGGGTCACATGTTCTTCCGATGAAGTACAAGTCTATACTATCATTTTTCGTGAATTTCGTGATGCCTTTGCTTGGTCCTACAAAGAAATGCTCGGCATTGATCCTAGCATTGTGGTACATGCAATTCCTACTTACCCCAGTTCGAAACCTATTTGCCAGCGTCTTCATCCGGTTCATCCTTGGAAAGTTGTTGCCATTAAAGCTGAAGTGGAAAAGCTTCTCAAAGTTGGTTTCATTTATCTGATTCCCTTGACAGAGTGGGTCTCTAATATTGCTCCTTTAGATAAGAAACAAGGCACTATTCGTGTCTGTGTTGACTATCGTGATACCAATCGAGCTTGTCCCAAGGATAATTATCCTACTCCCTTCATCGATCATATCATTGATGACTATGCCAAGAGTGAGATTTTTTCCCTTATGGATAGTTTTTTTGGTCATAATCAGATAAACATTCTCCCAGCTGATCAACACAAGATTGACTTCATCTGTCCTTGGGGTACCTTTGCATATAAGAAGCTTCATTTTGGTTTAAAGAATGTTGGGGCCACATTTCAGCGTGCAATGTCCTATGCCTTTCATGATATTCGTCACATCGTGCAACCTTATTTGGATGAACTTCTAGCTCATTCGGCTAAGTGTAGGGATCACCCTGACCATCTTTGTCAGATTTTTCTTTGTTATAAACACTATAAAATTCGGATTAATCCGCACAATTGTGTCTTCTGCATTGATTACGATAGACTCTTATGGTTTATCATGTCTCAAGACGGAATTCGCCTCGATCCTCTCAAATTTGAAGCTATTATTAATCTCCCCTCTCCTTCCTCATTGCACCAGTTGCAGAGTTTACAAGGGAAAGCTAATTTTTTATGTCGTTTTATATCTAACTATGCTGAAGTAGCTAAAGGATTTCCAAGATTGTTGAAGTAGGGCATTCCTTTCTGTTGGGATGAAATCGCTCAGAAATATTTTAATACGTTGAAGACATTGCTTGTCAATGCTCCTCTACTCTGCCCTCCAAATTATCATCGTGATTTTTCCCTTTATTTAGTTGTCGCTTTCAGCACAATTGTGATCGTTTTGGTACAAGACAATGATGACGGTCATGAGCATGTTATCTGTTACTTGTCTCGTAACCTTCTCAACCCAGAAACTCATTATTCTCATGTCGAGAAGTTAGCGTTAGCTGCAGTTCAAGAAGTCCAATGTTTTCGTCATTATATTCTCTTACACAAAGTGACGGTGATTTCTGATTGCAACCCCATGACTTACATCTTGTCTCAACAATTGCTGGGGGGAAAATACTCTAAATGGATTGTTATCCTCCAAGAGTTGGATTTGGAATTTACTGCTGCCAAGTCTAAGAAATCATTAGTTTTTGATGATTTTCTTTGTTCTCTCCCTTCCGACTCCACTCCTTTTCGTTCTGAGGAATCCATTCCAGATGATTCGCTTTTCTTGATTAGCACCCTCGATCTGTGGTACGGTGATATCATCGTTTATCTCCAGACTTCGTCTTTTAGATCTAAGTTGAGGAAGGATGCCCGCCTACGCATCTGCCATCAGTCGCAACCTTATCGTATAGTCGAGGATACCCTCTATCGTATCAGAGTAGATTCCATTCTCAGTCGATTTTTGACCCTCGAGGAAGCTGAGAAAGTCCTCAATGACTGTCACAGTGGCACCTGTAGCGGTCACATGTCTGGTTATGCTACTGCTCAAAAAATCCTTCGTGCTGGTTATTTTTGGCCTTCAATTTTCAAGGACTGCATTGTCGCGGTTCGTAAATGCCATGATTGCCAAATTTTACCAGTGCAAGATGCGTGCGCCACCCGTTCCTCTTCATCCTATCATTACTTTTGGTCCCTTTCCAAAGTGGGGCATTGATTTTATGACGTGTAACCCTCACTCAGCCAAGGGGCATGCTTATATTATCGTAGTTGTGGACTACTTCACCAAATGGGCCGAATCAATGCCTACACTTGCCGTCGATGGTAAGATATCTCCTTATTTTATATTCAATCACATTATTGCTAGGTTTGGTGTCCTGCAAGCCATTGTTACCGATCATGGTTCCCATTTTCGGCATTATATGGTGGCGAAGTTGACTTCTAAGTTGGGTCTGCGTCACGACAACTCAACGTCGTGCTACCCTCAAGCCAATGGTCAGGTTGAGGCTGTGAACAAAGTCCTTGTCACTATGCTTCAGCGTACGATTGGGATCCATAAATCAAATTGGCATCTCATGTTATTTTCAGCTCTTTGGGCATACTGAGCCTTAGTTAAGAATGAAACTGGGTTCACTCCTTTCCATTTGGTCTATGGCTTGGAAGCTACTCTCTCAATTGAATGTGAAATACCTTCGCTCAAGTTAGTTGTTGAATTATTGCCAGATAATTCACCAAAAGAAGAGTGTCTCCTTTATTTAGAAAGACTGGATGAAACCTGCTGCTTTGCTGTTGTGGTTATCAAAACACAGAAAAAGCGGGTCAAGGCTCATTTTGACCAAACAGTTTTCCCTCATTCTTTCGTTGAAGGAGATTTCGTCCTCCTGTATGACCAAGATCATGATAAGCTGGGGGTAGGAAAATTTCAACCTATGTGGCATGGGCCCTACATCATTAAACATGTATTACAGAATGAGGCCTGTGAACTTATTGATTACGAAGGCCATCCTCTTAAACAGCGCAAAAATGGGTTGTATCTCAAAAAATATTATGCATGAGTCGTCCATGTGTAATAGATGTACATAGGTGTCATTTTCATTTTTTGTACATATTTTGGTTTGATGTGCTTTGTGAGCATTTTCCTGCTTATTGAGTCTTGCTTATGGTGCAGATGTCTATTACCCCTTATGTCGGTTTCATGGATGGTGCTTCCCACAGTACCAGGAATTTGACTTCGGAACCCTGGGTAATTTATGATCCTGCTGGTGAGTTGATAGATCTACAAGGTATTTTTCTAGGACAAGCTACAAAAAATGTCGCTGAATATAGCACTGTTATTGAGCTATTAACTGAAGCAATCAACCTTGGCATACGCGCATTGCTTGTAAATCTATATTCATAGCTTGTCGTTCTGCAACTCAATAGTCATTATTCAGTTAGAAATCTACACATTCTAAGATTGTATTTACGTATTTGTTTGCTAGAAAGACATTTTGATTTTTTACATATCATCATATTCCTAGATGAATGAATACATTAACTGATACAGTGGCTAACATTGTATTAGATAGACATTTGCGTAATTTGTAAAATCATCATCACATGTAAAATATCCATGTAGGAAAATATATATATATATATATATATATATATATATCGCATGTTTGCAGTTGTGTGCATCATAACTTAAAAAAATATATGTGTGTTTATGTTACATCCTCAGACATCACGTCTTCAAAATATGCAGATGAAAATAAAATCTAGGTGTCTAATTAGCATGGTGCAAGTGATAACATGTCACTTCCCATATGAGCCGCCTCAGCAAGTGGTGAATTCGGCTAGGCACCCCTCTAGTATGCCTCTGGTAGGTGCGTGGAACATAGTCAAAATGTGCATAGTCTGGAACTCCTCGGGTGATTCCCTCTAGATTACGCACTATCTCATCTTCCTCGTCGCCCTCGCCTTGAGGGTTGAAATCGTGAGGGATTCACCTCACTATCGGAGACATACCTGAAAGTATCTCTGCACCAACATCTGCAAACACATGGATTAAATGTTAGAACACACATAGATAAAAAAATCATAATACTCATAAAACTTTAAAAAAAAAAATTGAGTCTCACCCAAATCTTCATCCCAATCCTCTCCCTCTAGGAGTGGGAGGTCTGGATCATCAGTGAAATCTGTACTAGAGTAGGGCCAGTCCTCCACGAAAATCAGTTTTTGGTGGAGCCAATCGAAGAATTCCGGTCTCTAGGACATCTTTTGATTTCCCCCTACTCTTGGCATCAGAGCTGCCCATCGGGCCATCCATGGTTCTCTCGTTGGTGGTGCTAGGACTATGACCTCCTGTCGTTGGAAAATGGGTAGTCGTTCCAAGAAGAATGATACTAGAATAGATCCATAACCAAATTGCTTCAATTTGGTCTTCTTGCATTTTTTTATCTGGTGTTTCATGTTTATTGTCACGGCCTTTGCCTAGTTGTAGATGGTCAGTGCCAAGTAGTCTACAGCAAGAAGCAACTGTGTCTTTGTTGCTTCGTGTCATGCTTGTGATCCCGCAACTCATGTGATGGTATGTAGCACTACTCTAAGTGTCAAGTTTGGGATAGTCTGGATATCAACTTTCCCACTGCCTGATCCTTTTCGTGCTCCTGGACATACCCTGTCTATCACCATGGTCATGTTTTCCATGCAGGGCCGAGTGTCAATTAGGATGGGTGTTACTTCCGTCCATGATAATCTTGTTATGAAATAGACATGAGGGACTTCAATCTCAAGTTCTTGATCCCGAAGGATGAACTTCTCTTGATTTTCGTCCCATATGCTGATCAGATACTCCAATAACTCTGGTTGGGCTCGGAGACATGGCATTAGGAAGAATTTTTTCAGATCGCAATTTTAGAGAGCTTCCATGACTCTCTCATTTTCCATGGCTAGCTTGTCTTCTTCGCTATGTTCCTGTTCTTATCTATGACCATTTTTCTTCTTTCTACTGCAAACACATTCATATGAGTGGTATTAGCCATTTTTGAACCTTAAATTTTTGAATAATTGGGGTATTTGAGTGACATTTTACATAAAAATGGTTTGCGCGATTGGCACAAATGTTTTCCAAAAAATCGCACCAATGGATGCGCCCTAGTGTAGAAAATTGGGCGGTTGGTGCGACTCCATGCTCGAAACCCGCGCCGACCGTTGTGCCCTAAAATTCACATTTCCTCCCCCATAATTCGAAATTGGAAATTGCAGATAGAAAGAAATGACTTAAAATGACAAGAGGGATCTCGACTCTTACCTGGAACTGATGTATTTGAGAATGGTCTACTGGATTAACCGTTATCGTCACCACAAGATTTCACAGTGAAATGGGTAATTATTGCTCCACAAGAGGTAAAAAGTGAAAAGTAATTATTTTTACAATTTTTTGCATTTTATAACTTTTTCATAACCCTAATTAGGTTTTAAGACATATTTTTTTTATTATTTTATTATATTATTTTCGAGAAATGGGTTTTACACGTCCCTTGTGCAACAACAGGTTTTGATGCGACAGTGATGAAGTAATGAGTTATATTTTATACTTTTTCAAACTCGGTAAAAACATGAAAAATTCACTACTGGAGTCATCTTTTAGCCCTATTCTGACTCTCTAAAAATTGAAAATATTGTTAAGATTCTTGTCGTTTTGAACTCATTAAATGGATGCGAAACGATATTCACCCAGTATACGTTTAACCCTTTTTCGGGCTGGGATGAATTATTTACGAAAAAGGAATACCTTAGCCTATCACGACTAAGAGGTTCTTGCAGACAAGCAAGACCACCTACGAAAAGGGACTATTGGAGTTTTCTTTTTTGCCTTCTTTTCAAACTCCCTAAACATGAAAAGATGTTGAGTTCTCCCTTTGTCATACTCGTTAAACACTGATGACATCGGATTTTGTCGCCATGACGTTACTCGAGTTCCTCCTTCCTAGGGCTCGTAAAATGTACTAGGATGGATTTTTTCGAAGGAAAAACTTACAGCGCAAGCATATGCTATCCCCTTCAAGCTTGTTTTAAAAATAATTGGGTTACTCACCATAAATGGTGGGGGGAAATGGAACAAAGTTTTAGTTACGTTGGCAGTATGTCACTCTTGAACATGGCACTTGTCTGCATTCGTGTCGAGTTGGAGACATCTCATTTCGTCATTTTTGCGTCCATGGGTTTGGGTATCTCTTTTGACCTCTCATCCGCTCTTTGCCACGTCTTCATGAATTCAGATCCTTTGATGTCAAATACTTCCAAATCCAGTGCCGTGCTGCTGATATGTTCAAGAGAAGTTTGCCTCTACAGTTTTCAACCGCCCTCTAATTCTCTGTTGGTCTTGATTCACTATTATGTTCCTCTGTCTCGCATCGATGTTGTGGGAAACATTATGGCCCACCTTCAATTATGTCACTTCCTGTCGACTTCAACTCATTATCCAGGAATTTGATCGAGAGACTCTATTATGGTACCTTGGAGCCTACATGCCTTAATGGCAAGTTTTTCACATTTGACGCAAGCTCCACATCATTAGCCTTCGATCGAGTGATTCTGTGAATGTTTGACACCAGATCATTGTCCACACCTCGTAGATTGTACCGTTTGTACCTTGAGAGCCATTGTCATTATTGGTGGTTTCTCTTGTATCTGTTAACAGCTTTCATCATTGGCTGGTAATCAGGTAATTTTCTTGCATGTTCGACTTCAACTCATATATATGCATGCTTGAATTTGTACTTGTTCGGGTCGAGATGGAGCGCAAGACCCTAGATTTTGTTTGATAAAGTCTAGGATGCAGATTTTGGTGGATTGTTATGACTTATTACATGACTCTTTTGATTGGATGGTTGCGACCATACCTGAGTCTATTTGTTGATCCTTACTACTGGATGGTTGCATCCATACCTTGGATCTCATTTTTTATATATACTCTATTATGGATGGTTGTGCCCATGCCACATGTTCATGTATTAGAGATATCAGTTGTATTTGTAATTGTAGGTTTTCCGACAGCGGTGTTTGGTTCGAACGTGTTCTCATAAATCATTTCACCCCTCCCTCTCCCTTGGACCTCATGCTTTAGGGGGCATCTGTTACACAGCATTTTTTCATTGTCCCTGAAATCCCCATATCGCCCATTGGAGGGTCATTTCTTTGACCACTAAGCAGTGTCATGCCTTGAAAAAACCATCACTGCATTCCTTTACATGAGAATAACATTCCTCTTGTTGACAATTCCCTGAGCAGAACTGTAAAAACCCTTGTTTTTGCCTTGGCGCGAGTAGCTAGTTACACTCCCGTGCCAAGCTGGAAAATTAAAACTGAGCCCGTACCAATTGGCACTCTGTCCCAGTTAAGCACCTGCGCCAAGCTGTTTATGGAATGTTTTTTAAAAATAGAGGTGGAGGTTCTATTCCAACCACCTCGAGGATGAGTCATTGGAAGTGGTTGAACTGAAACAACCACAGACTCCCTCCTTTAGTTAGTAGTTTCCACCTCCCTTGGAACTCTCCTAAAGGATAGGACTCCCTCCCACCTTTGTAGGGATCCCAACCTCCTCTTTTTCCTCTATAAAATAAGCTATCTCTCTTAGTACAAACTAGTTGAACGGCTTAATAGCTGCACTTGGAGAGTTGATACTATAGTTGAATGACTAGAGAAGATAGATAGAAGGAATCCATGTCCTCATTCCGTCTGAATCCCTCAATAGGAACTGGGATGTTCTTCGACTGAACCCTGCTGGAGGACACTGGTTGAACCCTGCTGGAGGAGACTGCGACGTCAAAGCATCAGTTGTAGCTCTTCCTTCTACTTATATATACATGACTACTGTTTGGTTCCACTATTTTGTTATGATTTTTGTGTAATGCGATAGATTTAGACCTCTTTTATTGGTTAATAGTTGTGAGAGAAACTATGATGTCGTATGTTGTTCTTGTTTCTTGTTCCATGTGCAAGTATCCGAGCATAAAAGTGAACGGATTGTGATTTTCCAAGGCAGGAGCAAGAGGCTACTACTCTTTCTGCAACAAGGACAACATTGGATTCCAGGTAGGTTGGTCTACGGTGTCTCTTGTTCATTCATTGACTAGGAAGCAACACTTTAGTGAGTCCTTTTGTTTATACACCCACCCTAGGGCTAGAGGGATCGTCTCTGTCTGCATAGAGGATTTACATACGTAACAAATATCATTTCATCAGAGACTATGTTCAAAAGGGAGTTGTGAAGCTTGAGTATATTCCCACAGATGAGCAAGTAGTAGACATATTTACCAAAGCCTTACCATGGGTTAAGCATGTCTACTTCAGAGACAAGATGGGGGTGGTGAGGAACACTTTCCTCGGTAAGAGGGAGTGTTAAAATTTGGGTACCAGAGGACAAGTGGTTCCCTAAGGCTTTGATCTTTGGCCTAGGGAAAAGTTTCCAAATGTATTTTCACTTTTCTCTTAAAGTTACTTTATAAGTGGTAAAGTCAAATCTAATTTAAAAGTGACTTTATAAGTGATAAAGTTGCAAATTCTAATTTTAAAGTGACTTTATTAAAGTCAATGTGAAATTAGAAAGTGAAAAACTGATTATGGAAATAAAAGGCTAAGTGGGTCTTTATTTAATTGGGGTGAATTAAACATTAGAAAGTGAGAACTAAATGCACATTTAATCTCAGTCCTAGATCTAAAGCTATCTCAGCCATTGGATATAAGGATTCCCCAAAATTCACTTAGGGTTAGGTTAAAGGAGGAAAATAAGAGAAAAGTTCATTCATTCTTTCATGAGTGTATTGAGAGAGAGGAAGAGAAGGAGAGGAAGACAAATTTTTTGAGTGTGAGAAGTTGAAGGAGAGAAACAATTTAGCAATCCGTACAGCAGTTGTAGGTTGCAAGCTTTTCGAGGTAGCAGTCTATAAAATATTTTTTGGCATGCTTTTCGAGACAGATTTCAGTACACCAACAGTGGGCGTGAATTTCGAGGTCCGTACAGTGCAGATTTCGAGGGGAAGAAATAGCAGTGGGATTCATGCATTCTGAGGCTGAGTGGGCATGAATTTCGAGGCTGAAAGAGGTATTTGTCAATTCTGTATAGTTCGTATAGCAATACATATTTTCTGGTATAGATTTCGAGGAGACCTTACAGCATTTAATGTTGTTATCTTTTTCTGTAAAAATTTATTGTTTTGTTGATTGGCACATTTTTCGAGGCAGATTCAAGCACGGAAAACGAGATAAGCCTGTTATTTTGATTGTTGGAATTTTTCTGTATATTTCAGTTCTATATAAAATCATTTTATCAGAAATAAAGAAGAGCTCACAAATTGGTTTTCCCCAAGAGTTGTAGGGGGTTTTTCCAAGGTCACATTGACCAAAAATCAGCGTGTTATTTTTCTGTTTGTGGTTGTACTATTTTACTATGTTTTTATTTCTACATTTACATAACTATGAAATTCCTAAATTTTTGTTTTCAGAAAGTAATTTCATTTCCAAAACTATGAATGTATGATTATGGGAATGGGAATTTAACTATATGAGAGTGATAAGGAGAAACTAATAATCGGAGTGGGGTCTAAAATTTCTACAAATTTTAGAAAGAAAAAAAAAACAAATAAAAGAAAAAGGGGTAACTAGGAAAAAGGGTTTACCAATTCACTGTAAACTACAATATACCATTTTCGGTACGTGCATGAAATATCCCCCAATTTTATGTTCGGTGTATCACAGTTAACAAGGTAGTTAACTCAGTTACATATGGCAAGATTGCAACCTAGTGGGGATTCCAAAATATACCTGAAGGTACATAGAAGCGTATTCCATAGTATTGTTTTCTAATGCATTCTTTATGATGGGAAGAATTCCTATATACTCTTCATACGTGGAGCACCATTCTGATATACCTAAGGGTACGTCGAAGAACGATCCTATATACTCGGATGTAAGTGGAATACCAACCAAATCCAGAATGTAACGCAAACAAGTATTGATAGCTCCTACATTTAACAATGTCGAAACACATCTTCTAGCCTAGACCTCTATTTGTGTAATTAATGTTTCAAATGTTCCTTATTTAATTGAATAAATTAAAATTTGATCTTGATTTATGTTTCAATTTCAAGGATCATGAAACGAATTCACCTGAACTTCCTATAATCCAACTAGCATGATTAAAAGAACTCTTTTTATTTCAATGAAGATCTATATACAAGAATGAAGAAACAAACAATGATGTAACAAATAAATATGTGGAACACAAGAACTTCATAACCAGATCTTTAAATTTCATTATTCCAATTCAATTCAAATCCCTAAATGAAATGTAAGAAAAGTATTTTTTTTTCTTTTCCTTTTAATTTTAAAATGCAATGAAAAGATGAAATGTGACTAGATTATTGAATCAAAAGAATTCATACATAATGGAACTATAAATGAAAAACTCTTTTATCAAATCAACAATCAAGTCAAGTGATCAAAAACCCTAATTGATAAGAAGAAACCAAAAATCAAGCAAACTCTCATCAAACGGAAATCACACTCAAATTAAACACATGTATGGCTTTAGACGGACATTGACCAGTTTAGAGGCTCAGGAAAAAATCACTACAATAAAAAAAATAAAAATAAATAAATAAAATATTAAAAAAAAAATTAGAGAAAGGCATGAAAATGTAAATTTTTCATCCTATAGGGACCATCAGAGACTATATATGACAACCAGTGTGAGTCATCACACTCACAGATAGAGACTAGTGCGGTGGGTCACTCTATCTCAACCCAAGAAGTGTATTGGGGTTGGTTTTTCTCAAAACATGAAACACAAACCCTACCAAGCTCATAATTATACTTTCCTAACACTAATTACTATCTGAACAAGTCAAATTTAGTCACTTTCAAATGTCTAAAAATACTAGGCAAGGGAAACCACTAAAGGAACCTCTTGTTCCCTAGTGGAGTCGCCAAGTTTTTTGAAATATAATCCTCTTCTACGGACAGAAGTGAAATCCCTAAACTTAGTGGCTTGATTTAGAAACATTACACAAAAATAATTGTGATTTCCTTAGAGAAATTAGAATATTGAGAAAAAACCTACCTGGAATCTAGCGCAAGTTCTCCTTTCTCCTTGCTTGTATGCTTTATCTCCCACTCCAAATGTTATAAAGAGGACCAACAAGACAACTAAACAAGAAATAGCACTACACCATACAAATAACATGTACTAACATCTCTAAAAAATGAGTCAAGAAGGATTTGTAATACATATGCATTAATGAGACATAAATATAGGAAAACAAAGCACTTTTTTTATTAATTAAAGTAGGAGAAATTACTACCCTTCACAGACCTTGACCTTGTATATGTATCCCAACTATCTTGTCCTTCCTTATGCATAAATAAAGCCTTCAACCACAACTCAATTGCATGTATGGATAATGTATCCTTAGGCACAAAGTAGCAGCATGAGGGCATAACTAAGAGTCTCCAAAAAAAATCCCAGACTCCATGGGATGCAATGAATTTATAGAGTAAATAGGGTGGTTTTGGATTTACCAATATAGGACTTAGATCCACATATGAGGGAGGATAAGTTCTAGTGATAAGAGATAATACCCCAAGTATATTAGTTCGAAATCTAATTTAATAGTAAATGGTTAAAACCACGCGGGAAGCTTCTGGAAAGAGAATATTCGAAATTATTTTTTCTTTTTACTGAATTCTAGAGGCCATCGCACCTACAAAAAAGGACACATGCATTGGTCAGTGCAGTTGTTCTATGTATAACTTGCAACAGTGTAAGTTGCATGCAGGGAGAGTGTGATGGGTCCAAAAATTAGGTTTTTAAGTTGTTTAACCCAAAAAATTTCGACTTTTTGGAGAGAAGATGTTATAGGATTTTCAGGGGATGAATGAAAAGTGTTAAAGGATGATGATTGATCTGGTTTCCAGGCCATTTAGTTGGATGTGAAAAAATTACCTGTAAAAATAAGGCATTACCTTTTATTGTGAGTTGAGGTACTTATATTTCAAGAAATGATATGATATTCCAAGGCAACAAAATACTACCTAAACAAGTATGCCACAAAGTTAGATTCACTTATGGTGAAACATGGAAACTTGTAAAAGTTAAGATGTGAATCATTCTATTAAAAACATAAGTAACAAAGTTGTTGCTTAGTTATTATTTGATGATTCTTATCAAGGAACTCCAACAACATGCAAAATACATGACATCCTCTACCTTAACGCAAAAAAAAAAACAAAAAAAAACACTTAAACTTTATTACTTTCAAATATGGAATAAGGTTGGGGACAAATAATAGGATATGATTTTATGTACTATGGATACTCCTTAAAATTACATCAAAAATAGGAATTTTAATGTACAAGTTTTGGGTGATTCCAGGCTCATCGCTAAATTGGAAAAAGGGAGGAAATATATAGAAAATATGTTTTTATATCTTATCATGGAAATAGTTTCTAATACAATAAACATATTCATAAATGTTTCCTTCAATGATATGTATAGAGAATTCTGTAAAGAAGTAAACATACTCTTGAAAGAGGTATTAAGTATATAGGAGGATAAGCTTTATGAAGCATAATCAAATAAAGAAGGAATGTTCCTAAAAAATACTTAGTCACTTTTTAATATCAACTTGTCCTTGAGAAGCATGCCTCATGAGTGATGTAGAAATGCAATGTAGGAATTTGCATCTACAGGTCTTTGATGATTCCAAACTATTCATTGAATGGGAAAAAGGGAGGATTGTTACAGAAAGTATGTTGTTATATATTATTATGGAAAGAGTCTCTAAGATAAGAAAAAAATCGTAAATGTTTCCTTCTCTCATTTGTATGGAGAATTTAATAAGTATACATACTCTTAAAACAGGCGTTGATTCTACAAGAGAGTAAGCTTTATGAAGCGAAATCATGTAAAGGAAGAATGCTTTCAGAAAATACTTGACCCATTTTCTAATATCATCTAGTGTTTGAGAATCAAGAATAGAATCAAGTCTTCACTTAGCAAAGTTTTCTAATTCACAAGCTAACCTCCTGTCTAAGCCTTGTGCAGCAATTCTAGGCTTGCCTCTAGAAACTGTGCAATTCATGGAGCCAAACTTGACCTTGATGTTCAGAATTGTGCAGTCATGACTGGAATTCATCCTAGAGATAGAAAATTGTGTATTCATGACAGATAATTGAGCACTAAGCCCATAAACTGTGAAATCCTTCACTGAGGTCAGAAACTATGCAGTGCACTTAGCCGGGAGCTACCAGCTCCCCAGAACTGTACAATCCTTCACGATGATTTCAATGGAAATTTTTCCCAGAAAAGCAGAAAATCTAAAAAGAAAAAATATCCCTAAAATTTAGGGATCTATTTTTAGTAACATGAAGGAAGCACACTTACTATTTTTGGAAATTTTCGCCATGTGTCGCTTTTCTCTTTCTTTTTGGCATGCACGTCGTAAACCCTATTTTCTCAAATATATTTAATCGGTTCCCCTAAAGCTCATTCTCACACTTGATCTGGTAGCTCAATTATTATTGAGGAGATCAAGGAACCTTCAATATGATTATCGTTACTTTTCCGAGTGAGTTTTTCATTTATCGTGTTTAGTCACTTTTTTCTTTGCTTTTTGTCATTTGGCTTGCATTATGTGTTGTTTTGTTTATTTCTTAGTATTCATGTTGGTTTTTAACTTTCTTTAGCCTATATAATTTTTGTTTCAAGTTATTGTTTTCCTTTTACAAGTGTCACATCGGTTTCTTCGTTTTTCGCCGATGGTCATCGTAGCAGCGACTCTCCTCACCAATCTAGTTCACTTCTATTTTGTCCAGTTTTTGCACTTGACTTTTCTTGTTTCAATCACACTTAGTTATATATGCACTCAAGCTTTCACCATATCTCAGATATTCTTGCTTTTCACACTTCCCTTCAGCAGATCTGCCTTTCCCTTGGCCACAATTTATTTTTCTTAACTAGGAATTGCACAATATTGGGGCCCAAGCTTAGGGCTTGGCCTCAGAAACTCACAATGCATAGTGTATTCTGGCCCCACTGTGCATTGTGCATTTACAGGCCTCATCTAGCATCTTTTTCCACTGAGATTGTGCAATGCGTCGTCTCTCCCAGCTCACTGCCCAGGCTGAACTACACATTGTGCAGTCTCAAACCTCGAGCTTTGACCCTGACTGTAAGGACAGTGTAGTGCATATTTTCCTCATCTAGTCATGCCCTCTTCCCAGTGAGAATTGAAAAATCCTTCCATTCAGTTACCCGGTGTGTTTTATGAGCATGCCTTGAAAGTAGTTTTGCTTATAACTAATATTTTCTTGCCTCTAGTGTCTTTCTATCACACGGGTACATCAGTTGTTGATAATCTCTCCAAGAATTCAATATCACAATAGAATCCAAGAGATTTTCCTCAAAGGAAACCGTTGAAAGCAGTACTAGGGAAGCAGTTGAACAAGTTTAGGTGAACTTACCATTTTATGCAGACACTCAGTTTTTTATAGAGAAGGGATCAAAATTGACATCACAACAAATCAAAGATGATTTTAAAAATGATTTTCAGGCATACTTAGAGGATCGACAGGTGTATCTTAGCATCATGCATTTATGGCTTTTCAAGGTTGCATGCAGGTATCCAGCCTTCCCATGTGCGGATGTGATCAGTTGGGTTGTCTCAAACACTGATGTGAAAAGTATGACATTGAGCAACACCATTGGGAAAAATCTTGCTACATTCTTAGGCCAATAAATAACATGGACTCATTGTTCTATGCTACTCACATCTACATGAACACAAGAGATATCATCAAGAGATAGTGAAAGATGTTGAATTTCAATGATCTTGGGTCTAGGATTGAGTCTTAAAATATCTGACGCAACCAAACCAAGAATCTCAATAAAAATACTTTGCATAGCAGAATATAAACAACATTAAATGACACATGCACAAAATATAGACAAATTTTAATATATCTCAACCCAAATTAGTTATATTAAAAAACATATTGTGCAGCATTCTAGGGCTCCCATACCAGGGATAATGGCCCTCAATCATCCACTAGTACAAGATACAAATTGGGGCTTGGTGTCAATGCATCAACGACAATTTTTTCCTCAACAAGATACTTTGACCATATGGATGTCGCATTCTCTCTCAGCTCCTCTTGGTTGTACCATGTACATGCTCGGTCCTTCAGCTCTCAATATGCAGCTCCTGCCTCTATCAATGCTCCAAGTCCATCTGGCCACTGAACCTTGGCTATCAATATTCTCTTTATTTTTTCCTTATTCCATCACGGAAACAACATATCGAGACTCACGTCGAGTTGTTCACACCAGCTCTATTTATGAACAACTCTCAATCTACCCACTGCTACTCCTAAGCTACTCAGGGACTTCATTCCACTATGATCTTCCTACGATACACTAATGAATACCAACATATGGCACGGAGGGCTACCACCTATCACTGCAAGATGTCCATCTCCCACAATGCACATGGGCTAGGAGTAATTCCCATAATTTTTTGTAGAAGTCTTTCTCCACACACAAGCCTAGGGCTGCTCAACCGCTCCTCTGGTTCGTCAACCCTTGAGCTCAACAACTTCCACTATAGAAACCATCTAATTCCATGAATATATTGCACATTGGGCTCCAACTTGGACATTATCACACTATCCTCGAGCATACCATAAATTCCAAATCCACGTCCACACTTGGTCCACTCTGTTGAGATTCAACAAGAAGATCCTAGCGAAAATTATACACCTACATTAGGATGGAGCCTCAGGCTATTTTTAGGTGGAAGTCTATTTTTAGAATGCATGAGAAAATTCTATTTATAGATGATGTCTATTTATATATGGTGAGAAAATTCTGTTTATAGATGATGTTCTATTTTTATATGTATGTGTGAGTTCTATTTATAGATCTCATGTCTATTTATAGATGCATGTCGACTATTATTATCCCTTAATAATAGTTGGACAATAAACATTAATCTATTCTCAATGAGCACTTGGAAATAGTTAACTAAAGTGGAAAATCAGTTAGCTATAGGAAATTTGAGTTCAAATTTTGGTTGGTGGGACATGCAAGTGGACTTAGTTGTAACTGAGTGATTCGAATTTGTAACAGAGTTGGATGTGTAGTTATGTGAGTTGTAAAGTAGTTTAACTCAGTTAAGTGAGTTAAAATCAGTTGTGCTAGTTGTAAATGAGGATACACTAGTGAGAGATCAGTGAATTAATTGTTTAAATTAATTCACAATCAGTGGTCTCACATGCAACTGAAGATTTTATATTGTTAATTACATGCATGTCAGATCTAGTGGAGACCCAGCTGAGATGTAGGTGAAAGGGACAGTTTGACTATCAGTTGTGACATTAGAGGGTGCACTCATGCAACCACACACACATTGGATGTGCCCATGAGGATTGCACATTCAAGGCAAGAAGTATTCCATTCATTCAGGGATTGATATCAGCTGGGATTGTGCAGTGGAGGAAGGTTGTCTGGAGGCAGTAAATTGGCGCATGTATTTGTCAATTTTTGTAAGACAGTGTGAAACGATTGTATAATGTATTGAGAGCTATTGGATTAGATTTTTGTATGATATTGTTTCATGATCCATGATATATACATAATATATGATAGTGGGGTTTTTAGCTTTATTTTTTCCCGGTTAAAACATCTGTGTTATGTGTGATTGATATTTATTCTTAATATTGCAATTGACAATCGTGTTTTAAATTACGCAAGAATTTTTGTAGAAGCGATTTAGTATTTAATAGTGGTATATAATTGTTAGATCAGGAGAATCCAGGCAATACATAATTTTTATTAAAATTTCTACATGGTATCGGAGCACAAAAGATTGCAATTTTGAAGTAGGAGTTGAGTTTGTTGGTGGAAACAATTCGAATTTGCAGAAATATTTTCTTGGTGCTATAGTTGAGTAAAAATCAAAATGGCTTTCAATGGCTTGCGACTAAAGTATGCACTCGAGGGCAGCTCTAACTAAATTTCCTGGAAGGACAGGATGGACGCGGTGCTCGAAGATAATGGCTTGAAGGAATTCATCGACATTGATGTTCCTAAGCCCACTTTGACGGATGTTGCATTACTTGATGCATGGAAAAAGAATGTGGCAAAGGTGAGGAGTATTTTATTGGAAGGTGTAAGAGACCACATTGTCTCATTCCTTCATGGGAAAGCCACATCATATGCTATGTGGAAGGCTTTGACGGAGCTTTTCCAAAGTAGCAGCGACCATAGGAAATTGGCGTTGAAAGATAAACTCAGGAAGATAAAGATGGAAAAGGGCGACAATATTCCAAAGTATCTCACAAATTTTGTCCAATGTCGGGATGAACTGGGGAGTGTGGGAATCACTGTTGCTGATGATGATTTGGTGAGCTTAGCTCTCTTGGGACTTCCTAATAGTCGGCATAATTATGAATACTTTGTCAACGGACGGGAAAAACTGTCGGATTGGGAACGACTATGATAGGATCTAGTGCAGGAGGAGTTCAGGCAGAACACTAGATATGGCTCTTCATTAAAGCATGATGATGAAGAGGATTGTGCTTTGGTTGCCAAGGCAAGGAAAGGGAAGGGGAATAAATTCCATTCAAAATCTGAGTCTAAAGGCAAGAAGCTGGATTTTTCCGAAGTGAATTGTTTTCACTGTCACGAACATGGGCATCTCGCTACTAATTGTCCGCAGAAGAATAAGAACAAGAAGGTTGTTGGAGCTGCAATTGGTGAGGCCCTTGCGTCGCAATTTTAACTTTATTTCTCTTTGATCGCATGCATGGCTTCAATTTCATTGGGATCGGTCTGGTATCTGGATAGTGGTGCTTCCTTCCACATGATAGGAGATAAGGAGCTTTTCAGTGACTTGGAGGAGAAATATCTCCAAATGCATATAGAGATGGGTGAAGATGGATGATATAATGTGACTGAAATTGGTACCATTACCTTTTATAGGGAGTCAGGTAAACCATTTTAATTGAAAGATGTTATGCATGTTCCAAGTCTGAAGAAAAAATTGGTCTCAGTTGCAATGTTGGAAGACAGAGGCTATGACATTGTTTTCAACGATGGAAAATATTTCCTGTGACATAAAACAACAGGTCAATCCAAGAGGAGAGGGATTTGAGTTAAGAATCTCTACAAGTTGGAGGTAGATGGTTGCACTGCCATGATGGGCAAGGCAAAAAAAATGGTGAGTCGAGATGAGGGCGAATTATGGCACAGGCGATTAGGCCATCTTCATCATGGAGCCTTCAAAGTCATGTAGCAAATATCTACTAGAATTCCAATGGGAACACTTTCTCAATTAGATCAGTGCAAGGGTTTCACCATGGGGAAGTATGTAAATTCCACCTTTCATGAAAAGGATAATCATGCTTCGGTGATCCTGGAGAGAGTTCACACAGACTTGTGTGGACCATTCTCGGTTGCTTCAACAGAAAAACATAGGTATTATGTTATTTTTGTTGATAAATTTTCTCGTAAATGCTGGATATTCTTCATGCAGAAGAACGATCAAATATTCTCAAAGTTCTGTGAGTTTAAGGCATTGGTGGAGAAAGAGTCGGGGAAACAAGTGAAGGCTCTGAGGAGCGATAATGGTGGAGAATACATCTCTAATGAATTCAAAGACTACATTCTTGGGCCAATAAATAACACGGGCTCATTATTCTATGCTACTCACATCTACACGAACACAAGATATATCATCAAGAGATAGGTGAAAGATGTTGAATTTCAATGATCTTGGGTCTAAGATTGAGTCTTAAAATATCTGACACTACCAAACCAAGAATATCAATAAAACTACTTTGCATAGTAGAATATAAACAACATTAAATGAAACATGCACAAAATATAGACAAATTTTAATATATCTCAACCCAAATTAGTTATATTAAAAACATATTGTACAACATTCTAGGGCTCCCGTACCAGGGATAATGGCCCTCAATCATCCACTAGTACAAGATAAAATTTGGGGCTTGGTTTCAATGCATCAACGACAATTTTTTCCTCAACAAGATACTTTGACCATATGGATGCCGCATTCTCTCTCAGCTCCTCTTGGTCATACCATGTACATGCTCGGTCCTTTAGCTCTCGATATGAAGTTCCTGCCTCTATCAATGCTCCAAGTCCATCTGGCCCCTGAACCTTGGCTATCAATATTCTCTTTATTTTTTCCTTATTCCATCAAGGAAACAACATGTCGAGACTCATGTCAAGTTGTTCACAACTCTATTTATGAACAACTCTCAATCTACCTACTACTACTCCTAAGCTACTCAGGGACTTCATTCCACTATGATCTTCCTATGATGGCACGGAGGGCTGCCACCTATCACTGCAAGATGTCCATCTCCCAAAATGAACATGGGCTAGGAGGAATTCCCATCATTTTTTATATAAGTCCTTCTCCACACACAAGTCTAGGGCTGCTTAACTGCTCCTCTGGTTCGTCAACCCTTGATCTCAACAACTTCCACTATAGAAACCATCTAATTCCATGAATATATTGCACATTGGGCTCCAACTTGGACATTATCATGCTATCCTCCAGCATACCATAAATTCCAAATCCACGTCCACACTTGGTCCACTCTGTTGAGATTCAACAAGAAGATCCTAGTGAAAATTATGCACCTACACTAGGATGGAGCCTCAGGCTATTTTTAGGTGGAAGTCTATTTTTAGAATGCATGAGAAAATTATATTTATATATGATGTCTATTTATATATGGTGAGAAAATTTTGTTTATATATGATGTTCTATTTTTATATGTATGTGTGAGTTCTATTTATATATCTCATGTCTATTTATAGATGCATGTCAACTATTATTATCCCTTAATAATAGTTGGACAATAAACATTAATCTATTCTCAATGAGCACTTGGAAATAGTTAAATAAAGTGGAAAATCAGTTAGCTATAGGAAATTTGAGTTCAAATTTTGGTTGGTGGGACATGCAAGTGGACTTAGTTGTAACTGAGTGATTCGAATTTGTAACAGAGTTGGATGTGTAGTTATGTGAGTTGTAGAGTAGTTTAACTCAGTTAAGTGAGTTAAAATCAGTTGTGCTAATTGTAACTGAAGATACACTAGTGAGAGATCATTGAATTAATTGTTTAAATTAATTCACAATCAGTGGTCTCAACTGCAACTAAGTATTTTATATTGTTAATTACATGCATGTCAGATCTAGTGGAGACCCAGCTGAGATGTAGGTGAAAGGGACAGTTTGACTATCAGTTGTGACATTAGAGGGTGCACTCATGCAACCACACACACATTGGATATGCCCATGAGGATTACACATTCAAGGCAAGAAGTATTCCATTCATTCAGGGATTGATATCAGCTAGGATTTTGCAATGGAGGCAGGTTGTCTAGAGGCAGTAAATTGGCGCATGTATTTGTCAATTTTTGTAAGACAATGTGAAACGATTGTATATTGTACTGAGAGCTATTGGATTAGATTTTTGTATGAGATTGTTTCATGATCCATGATATATACATAATATATGATAGTGGGGTTTTTAGCTTTATTTTTTCTCGATTAAAACATCTGTGTTATGTGTGATTGATCTTTCTTCTTGATATTGCAATTGACGATCGTGTTTTAAATTACGCAAGAATTTTTGTAGAAGTGATTTAGTATTTAATAGTGGTATATAATTTTTAGATCAGGAGAATCGAGGCAATACATAATTTGTATTAAAATTTCTACATGGTATCGGAGCACAGAAGATTGCAATTTTGAAGCAGGAGCTGAGTTTTTTGGTGGAAACAATTCGAATTTACAGAAATATTTTCTTGGTGCTATAGTTGAGTAAACATCAAAATGGCTTTCAATGGCTTGGGGCTAAAGTATGCACTCGAGGGCAACTCTAACTAAATTTCCTGGAAGGACAGGATGGAGGTGGTGCTCGAAGATAATGGCTTGAAGGAATTCATCGACGGTGATGTTCCTAAGCCCACTTTGACAGATGTTGCATTACTTGATGCATGGAAAAATAATGTGGCAAAGGCGAGGAGGATTTTATTGGAAGGTGTAAGATACCACATTGTCTCATTCCTTCATGGGAAAGCCACATCACATGCTATGTGGAAGGCTTTGACGGATCTTTTCCAAAGCAGCAGCGACCATAGGAAATTGGTGTTGAAAGATAAACTCAGGAAGATCAAGATGTAAAAGGGCAACAATATTCCAAAGTATCTCACAAATTTTTTCCAATTTCGAGATGAACTGGGGAGTGTGGGAATCACTGTTGCTGATGATGATTTGGTGAGCTTAGCTCTCTTGGGACTTCCTAATAGTTGGCATAGTTATGAAGACTTTGTCAACGGACGGGAAAAACTGTTGGATTGGGAACGACTGTGATAGGATCTAGTGCAGGAGGAGTTCAGGAAAAACACTAGATATGGCTCTTCATTAAAGCATGATGATGAAGAGGATTGTGCTTTGGTTGCCAAGGGGAAGAAATTCCATTCAAAATCTGAGTCTAAAGGCAAAAAGCTGGATTTTTCCAAAGTGAAGTGTTTTCACTGTCACAAACATGGGCATCTCGCTACTAATTGTCTGCAGAAGAATAAGAAAAAGAAGGTTGTTGGAGCTGCAATTGGTGAGGCCCTTGTGTCGCTATTTGAACTTTATTTCTCTTTGATTGCATGCATGGCTTCAAGTGCATTGGGATTGATCTGGTATCTGGATAGTGGTGCTTCCTTCCACATGATAGGAGATAAGGAGATTTTCAATGACTTGGAGGAGAAAGATCTCCAAATGCATATAGAGATGGGTGAATATGGACGATACAATGCGATCGAAATTGGTACCATTACCTTTTATAGGGATTCAAGAAAACCATTTCAATTGAAAGATGTTATGCATGTTCCAAGTCTGAAGAAAAAATTGGTCTCAGTCGCAATGTTGGAAGACAGAGGCTATGACGTTGTTTTCAACGATGGAAAATATTTCCTGTGACATAAAACAACAGGTCAATCCAAGAGGAGAGGGATTTGAGTTAAGAATCTCTACAAGTTGGAGGTAGATGGTTGCACTGCCATGATGGGAAATGCAGAAAAAGTGGTGAGCCGGGATGAGGGCGAATTATGGCACAGGCGATTAGGCCATCTTCATCATGGAGCCCTGAAAGTCATGCAGCAAATATCTACTAGACTTCCAATGGGAACACTTTCTCAGTTAGATTAGTGCAAGGGTTTCACCATGGGGAAGTATGTAAAGTCCACCTTTCATGAAAAGGATAATCATGCTTCGGTGATCCTGGAGAGAGTTCACATAGACTTGTGTGGACCATTCCCGTTTGCTTCAACAGCAAAACATAGGTATTATGTTATTTTTGTTGACAAATTTTCTCATAAATGCTGGATATTCTTCATGCAAAAGAACGATCAAATATTCTCAAAGTTCTGTGAGTTTAAGGCATTGGTGGAGAAAGAGTCGAGGAAACAAGTGAAGGCTCTGAGGAGCGATAATGGTGGAGAATACATCTCTAATGAATTCAAAGACTACATTCCTGGGCCAATAAATAACATGGACTCATTGTTCTATGCTACTCACATCTACACAAACACAAGATTTATCATCAAGAGATAGGTGAAAGATGTTGAATTTCAATGATCTTGGGTCTAAGATTGAGTCTTAAAATATCTGACGCTACCAAACCAAGAATCTCAATAAAACTAATTTGCATAGTAGAATATAAACAACATTAAATGACACATGCACAAAATATAGACAAATTTAATATATCTCAACCCAAATTAGTTATATTAAAAAACATATTGTACAACATTCTAGGGCTCCCGTACCAGGGATAATGGCCCTCAATCATCCACTAGTACAAGATACAAATTGGGGCTTGGTTTCAATGCATCAACGGCAAATTTTTCCTCAACAATATACTTTGACCATATGGATGTCGCATTCTCTCTCAGTTGTAACATGTACATGCTCGGTCCTTCAGCTCTCGATATGCAGTTCCTGCCTATATCAATGGTCCAAGTCCATCTGGCCCCTGAACCTTGGCTGTCAATATGCTCTTTAGTTTTTCCTTATTCCATCAAGGAAACAACATATCGAGACTCATGTAAAGTTGTTCACAACTCTGTTTATGAACAACTCTCAATCTACCCACTGCTACTCCTAAGCTACTCAGGGACTTCATTCCACTGTGATCTTCCTACGATGCACTAATGAATACCAACATATGGTACGGAGGGTTGCCACCTATCACTGCAAGATGTTCATCTCCCACAATGAACATGTGCTAGGAGGAATTCCCATTATTTGTTATAGAATTCCTTCTCCACACACAAGTCTATGGCTACTTAACCGCTCCTCTGGTTCGTCAACCCTTGAGCTCAACAACTTCCACTATATAAACCATCTAATTCCATGAATATATTGCACATTGGGCTCCAAATTGGACATTATCACGCTATCCTCCAGCATACCATAAATGCCAAATCCACATCCACACTTGGTCCACTCCGTTGAGATTCAACAAGAAGATCCTAGTGAAAATTATGCACCTACACTAGGATGGAGCCTCAGGCTATTTTTAGGTGGAAGTCTATTTTTAGAATGCATGAGAAAATTATATTTATATATGATTTCTATTTATATATGGTGAGAAAATTCTGTTTATAGATGATGTTCTATTTTTATATGTATGTGCAAGTTCTATTTATAGATCTCATGTCTATTTATAGATGCATGTTGACTATTATTATCCCTTAATAATAGTTGGACAATAAACATTAATCTATTCTCAATGAGCACTTGGAAATAGTAAACTAGAGTGGAAAATCAGTTAGCTATAGGAAATTCGAGTTCAAATTTTGGTTGGTGGGACATGCAAGTGGACTTAGTTGTAACTGAGTGATTCGAATTTGTAACAGAGTTGGATGTGTAGTTATGTGAGTTGTAAAGTAGTTTAACTAAATTAAGTGAGTTAAAATCAGTTGTGCTAGTTGTAACTAAAGATACACTAGTGAGAGATCAGTGAATCAATTATTTAAATTAATTCACACTCAGTGGTCTCACATGCAACTAAATATTTTATATTGTTAACTACATGCATGTCAGATCCTGTGGAGACATAGCTGAGATGTAGGTGAAAGGGACAGTTTGACTATCAGTTGTGACATTAGTGGGTGCACTCATGCAACCACACACACATTGGATGTTCCCATGAGGATTGCACATTCAAGGAAAGAAGGATTCCATTCATTTAAGGATTTCTATCAGCTGGGATTGCACAGTGGAGGCAGGTTGTCTGGAGGCAGTATTTGCCAATTTTTGTATGACATTGTGAGACGATTGTATATTGTACTAAGATTTATTGGATTAGATTTTTGTATGACATTGTTTCGTGATCCATGATATGTACATAATATATGATAGTGGGGTTTTTAGCTTTAAATTTTCTTGGTAAAAACATATGTGTTATGTGTGATTGATCTTTCTTCTTGATATTGCAATTGGCGATCGTGTTTTAAATTACGCAAGAATTTTTGTAGAAGCGATTCAGTATTTAAAAGTGTTATATAATTGTTAGATCAGGAGAATACAGGAAATACATAATTTGTATTAAAATTTCTACATGGTATCGGAGCATAGAAGATTGTAATTTTGAAGCAAGAGCTGAGTTTGTTGGTGGAAACAATTCGAATTTGCAGAAATATTTTCTTGGTATTGTAGTTGAGTAAACATCAAAATGGATTTCAATGGCTTGCGGCTAAAGTATGCACTCGAGGGAAACTCGAACTAAATTTCCTGGAAGGACGGGATGTAGGCAGTGCTCAAAGATACTGGCTTGAAGGAATTCATCGATAGTGATGTTCCTAAGCCCACTTTGACGGATGTTGCATTACATGATGCATGGCAAAATAATGTGGCAAAGGCAAGGAGGATTTTGTTGGAAGGTGTAAGAGACCACATTGTCTCATTCCTTCAAGGGAAAGCCACATCATATGCTATGTGGAAGGCTTTGACAGATATTTTATAAAGCAGCAGTGACCATAGGAAATTAGCGTTGAAAGATAAACTCAAGAATATCAAGATTGAAAAGGGCGACAATATTCCAATGTATCTCACAAATTTTGTCCAATTTCAGGAGAACTGGGGAGTGTGGGAATCACTGTTGCTACTGATGATTTGGTGATCTTAGCTCTCTTGGGACTTCCTAATAGTTGGCACGGTAATGAAGACTTTTTCAACGGACGGGAAAAACTGCCAGATTGGGAATGACTGTGGTAGGATCTAGTGTAGGAGGAGTTCAGGCGGAACACCAGATATGGCTCTTCATTAAAGCATTATGATGAATAGGATTTTGCTTTATTTGCCAAGGAAATTAAAGGGAAGGGGGAGAAATTCCATTCAAAATCTAAGTCTAAAGTAGCTGGATTTTTCAAAAGTGAAGTGTTTTCACTGTCACGAACATGAGAATATCGCTACTAATTGTCCGTAGAAGAAGAAGAACAAGAAGGTTGTTGGAGCTGCAACTAGTGAGGCCCTTGCCTCAAAATTTGAACTTGATTTCTCTTTGATCACATGCATGGTGTCAAGTGCATTGGGATCGGTCTGGTATCTGGATAGTGGCACTTCCTTCCACATGAAGAGAGATAAGGAGCTTTTCAATGACTTGGAGGTGAAAGATCTCCAAATGCATATAGATATGGGTGAATATGGACGATACAGTGTGACCAACATTGGTATCATTACCTTTGAGAGGGAGTCAGGTAAACCATATCAATTGAAAGATGTTATGCATGTTCCAGGTCTGAAGAAAAAATTGGTCTCAGTCGCAATGTTGGAAGACAAAGGCTATGACGTTGTTTTCAACGATAGAAAATATTTCCTGTGACATAAAACAATAGGTCAATCCAAGAGAGGGATTTGAGTTAAGAATCTCTACAAGCTAGAGGTAGATGGTTGCGCTACCATGATGGGCAAGGCAGAAAAAGTGGTGAGCCGAGATGAGGGTGAATTATAGCATAGGAAATTAGGCCATCTTCATCATGGAGCCTTGAAAGTCATGCAGCAAATATCTATTGGAATTCAAATGGGAACACTTTCTCAGTTACATCAGTGCAAGGGTTTCACCATGGGGAAGTATGTAAAGTCTACCTTTCATGAAAAGGAGAATTGTGCTTTGGTGATCTTGGAGAGAGTTGACACAGACGTGTGTGGACCATTCACGTTTGATTCAACAGCAAAACATAGGTATTATGTTATTTTTGTTGATCAATTTTCTCATAAATGTTGGATCTTCTTCATGTAGAAGAAGGATCAAACATTCTCAAAGTTCTGTGAGTTTAAGGAATTGGTGGAGAAAGAGTTGGGGAAACAAGTGAAGGATCTGAGGAGTGATAATGGTGGAGAATACATCTCTAATGAATTCAAAATCTTCTATAGCAAAGAAGGAATTCGAAGAGAACTCATAGCGCCTCATAACCCACAGCAAAATGGGGTCACGGAGAGGAAGAACAGAACAATCGTGGGTAAAGCACGAGAAATGTTGCATGATCAGGGACTACCAATGCATTTGTGGGCAGAAGCATGCAACACTGTGGTTTATGTGCAAAACCATTGTCGTCATAGATTTCTTGGCATGAGTACACCTGAAGAAGCTTTCACTGGTAAGAAACCAGATGTTTCTCACTTTAAGATTTTTGGCTCATCTGTTTATGTGCATGTGACCAAGAACTCCAGGAAGAAGCTGGAGTTGACTTCTAAAGTTGAGATATTTGTAGGATACACAGAAACACCCCAAAATTATTGTGTATTTTCTTAACATTAATATGATTGTTATCCGACGGGATATAAAATTTGATGAGGGGAAATCGATGTGGTTGTTTCTTGAGAGGGAGCTAGACTAGCATGCGAAGGAGGAACTTTTGATTCCCAAAGATGAGTCTCTAGATGTGGGTCAGCCATAAGAGGAGGTTCATGGAGTGGAGGAGTCTAATCATGCAGAGCCAAACATCATAACTGGTAGAAAGCGTACCACAGAAGCTAATAGGTTGAGACTTGATGTTGCGCAGAATGTAGGAGCCCCTACTCCACAGCACAGACAAAGATAATCTCCTGACCGATTTACTAGATACATGGCTCTCATGAGAAATTGTATTGTGACTGAGCCATCTTCCTTTCAAGAAGCAATGCAGGAGCCCACATGCATAGATTCAATGGTGGAGGATTATGACCCCATTGTAAGAAACATTTCTTGAGAAATTGTTCCAAGGCTGGTTGATAAATCAGTGGTAGGTTCGAGATGGATCTACAAGGTAAAGCAAGCTCGTGATGGGAGTCTTGAGAAATACAAGGCCAGATTTGTGGCTCGGGGCTTCTCACAGATCGAGGGGGTTGATTATGAAGAAACCTTTCCACCTGTTGCATGGTATTCTTCCATAAGGACCATCCTTGCTCTCTGAGCGCAGATGGGTTGGCACATTCATCAGATGGATGTGGAGACTGTGTTTCTCAATACGATCATTGAGGAAGAGGTGTACATAGAGCATCCTGAAGGATTTATATCTTTAGCTGCGAGTCGCATGTGTGCAGACTCAAAAGAGGGTTGTATGGGCTGAAGCAAGCACCCCGTGCTTGGTACATTCGGATAGACAGTTATTTCACTGGACTTGGATTCACCAAGAGTGAAGCAGATGCAAACCTATACCAAATTGTGGTGGAGGGTAATATTTTAATCATTGTTATTTATGTTGATGATTTAATACCGACTGGTAATGAGAAGCTGATACACTCATGCAAGGAGAACCTCGCAAGGGAGTTCGATATGAATGATATGGGACTCCTTCATTATTTCCTTGGATTGGAAATATGGCAGCGAGATGGTGAAATTTTTGTGTCTCAAGGAAAGTATGTAAGGGAGATACTGGGTAATTTTCACATGGTGGGCTACAAACCCATGGATACTCCTCTTCCTAGAAACTGGAGGAAAGAGTATTCTACATCTGGAGAGGTAGTGGATGCTACTGTCTATCGACAGTGGGTGGGCTTTCTAATGTATTTAGTGAACACGAGACTAGACATATGCTATGTGGTTAACCAGCTAAGTCAAGTGATGGTTAAGCCTACCAAGCTCTTTTGGAAGGCAGGTAAGCATGTCCTAAGATACCTAAGGGGCACATCTAAGTATGGCTTATGGTACAGACAGACGGATGAGGTGAAGTTGCATGGATTCACGAATGCATATTGGGCGAGCAACCCAATGGAAAGAAAGAGCATATGATGGGGGATAGTTAGTATCAAATCTACAATTGTTTCTTGGTACAGCAGGAAGCAGATATCCGTGGCACTCACTTCAGCGAAAGCGAAATACATGGCAGCAATTCAAGCTACATGTGAGGCTATCTGGATGAGAAAGATCTTGATTGGTTTGTTTGGTTCTCATTTAGATCCGATAATGATTCATTGTGATAATCAGAGTTGCATTAAACTCTCAACTAATCCTGTTTTTCATGATAGATATAAGCATATAGATATCTGGTATCATCATATCAAATATTGTATGCAGTGGAAGATCATGGTTCTTTAGTACATTCCTACGAAATATCAAGATGTAGACATTTTGACGAAGGTGCTCACCATGAGAAAATTCGAATACCATAGAGGTAGGATTGGGGTGAAGGATAATCCCTTTCTTGTTGAGAGGGAGTGTTGAGATTCAACAAGAAGATCCTAGTGAAAATTATGCACCTACACTAGGATGGAGCCTCAAGCTATTTTTAGGTGGAAGCCTATTTTTATAATGCATGAGAAAATTCTATTTATAGATGATGTCTATTTATATATGATGTCTATTTATAGGTGGTGAGAAAATTATATTTATAGATGATGTTATATTTCTAGATGTATGTGTGAGTTCTAATTATATATCACATCTCTGAGAAAATTATATTTATAGATGATGTTATATTTCTAGATGTATGTGCGAGTTCTAATTATATATCACATCTCTATTTATAGATGCATGTCGACTATTATTATCCCTTGATAATAGTTGGACAATAAACATTCATCTATTCTCAATGAGCACTTGTAAATAGTTAACTGAAGTGGAAAATTAATTAGCTATATGAAATTTGAGTTGAAAGGTTGGTTTGTGGGACCTGCAAGTGGACTTAGTTGTAACTGAGTGATTCGAAGTTGTAACAGAGTTGGATGTGTAGTTATGTGAGTTGTGAATTAGTTTAACTCAATTAAGTGAGTTAAACTCAGTTGTGCTAGTTGTAACTGAAGATACACTAGTGAGAGATCAGTGAATTAATTATTTAAATTAATTCACAATCAATGGTATCACATGCAACTAAAGAGTTGCTACTATTAACCACATGCATGTCAGATCCAGTGGAGACCCAGTTCAGATGTAGGTGAAAGGGACAGTTTGACTATCAGTTGTGACATTAGTGGGTGCTCATGAAACCACACACACATTGGATGTGCCCATGAGGATTGTGCAGTCAAGGCAAGTGGGATTCCATTCATTCAGGGATTTCTATTAGATGGGATTGCGCAGTGGAGGCAAGTTGTCTGGAGGCAGTAAATTGGCGCATGTATTTTCCAATTTTTGTATGACAATGTGAGACGATTGTATATTGTACTGAGAGCTCTTGGATTAGAGTTTTGTATGAGATTATTTCATGATCCATGATATATACATAATATATGATAGTGGGGCTTTTAGATTTATGATTTCCTGGTAAAAACATATGTGTTATGTGTGATTGATCTTTCTTTTTGATATTGCAATTGGCAATCATGTTTTAAATTCCGCAAGAATTCTTATAGAAGCAATTTTGTATTTAACAGTGGCATATAATTGTTGGATTAGGAGAATCCAGGTAATACATAATTTGTATTAAAAATTTCTACACACTCTCACGTTGCCCTCCAATAATCCATGAGTGACCAATCCTCGTTGTAACATATGCTCCTAATTAGGGAATCCAATACCTAGAAAACCCCTCCATATGGCTCCTAATATACTTCACCAACAGTCCTCTCCTAGGACACTTATTACTCCACTGTGAGATATTCTCCAATGAAGGCACTTGCTCACTGAATCAAGCCTCCAAATTGGCTCCCACAGGCTTCTACAAGTTCTGTCCACACTTGGACATGATCCAACACCAAATCAACACAAAAAAAAATTGTATCATACCTCTATTTTAGGATTGCATTTCTGCAATGCAAGTCTGGTCCTGGTTAGGGCTGAAGACACACTGTAGCAGCTCCTTATTCCTCCTTCGATACCTCTTATAAATTTGTGGTCTTGTTGTTCATGGATATTAGTGATGAAGGTTGTCCCTTAGGATGATTTTAGGCTAATACTAAGCCTCGCATCCTTGTCCACGCTACCCTGAATTTCTCTAGACCTCTACGGAACCCTTCATCGGCCTTCAGAACCCCTTGAATAGGCCTCTTGAACCCCTGAATTGGCACTAGTCCCTATGTCCCTTAAACAGAACCTCTACATAGCAATATGCACCCTAAAATGGTCTTTTTTTCACCTCTCTATCACGTGGCCTATCTCTAGAATTGTTGTGGACCTGTGAAGGGAGTATCCCAAGCCCAAAACAACCTTTAACCTTCATGATTTTTCCTCCTATCTATGGCTAGTTCAGAGATGATATGATGGTAGTTTGATGCTCTTAGATGGTCTAAATGACCTCCACTCCCCTCCTATTTATACACAAATAGAAGGTCTCCATGAATTAATGAAGGGTCATGTTTATTGGAAGAATTATCCTCAAGCCTGCATGACTTTATTATCCAAACATTAATGACAACTTTGAAAATTCATAACTCAAGTTCTAGAGATCTGAATTGGAACGCCAATCTATATCACCATAGATTTTCCAATTCTTAAAGTATTCATGGTTTTGGACCAAATTCCGATGGGTTAAAACCCCCATGCTTGCAATCCAAGCCCCCAAGTGACTCTTTTGGCACTTTTCCCTTGTAACCCAAAACCCTAGGTCATGGAGTACATCCCAAGCTACTCAAAAATCAATACTCCCTCTTAGCGAGGTAGGTACTTCCAAGAGTAGGAAGTAACCATAATCATGTCCAGTGACACTAACCCATATGGCATCCATCACTTCAACATACCTTGTAGAATGAATCCAAAAATATCAGTAGTGCCTCTGCCTCATCACATTTGAACATGAAGATCCCAAACCTTCATAGGGTTGCTCTCTATGAGCCTAAACTATCTCCACTTGCTCATTCCTACAAGCACTCATCCTCCTAGATCATATAGCACTCGTACAAATCCCTCCAATCTCGGATATGCAACATCTCAATTCGATGAATATTTTAGCCTGCCAACCTTTAGTCCATCACATGAATCCATATCGATCAACTTGATATTGTCCATGCACAAGTAACCCTCAAGGTATCCCAACCGTCCATGACAATTCATGGAAATTCCATGATTAGCAACATGTGTTACAACAAACTGCTTTTCACCAGGCTCACCACCAATCCACCAGAACTCCTAGCCAATCTCGCTTCCAAGCCAGTTAATACCACATCTCCATGTATTTAGTTGAACCCTCTACTCCATTATGTAGACACCCACAACTCCCTCTGAGTTGCTTTGTTTTGCACACTCTTATTCATTATCCCTCAAAGTAGCTAAGATACGCTCTGATACCATGTTGAATTTTCACGATATTGGGTCTAGGATAGAGTCTTAAAATATTTGATGCTACTAAACCAAGAATCTCAACAGAACTACTTTTCATAGTGAAATATAAATAGCATTAAATCACACATGCACAAAATATTTAAAAAAATACATTTTTCAACCTAACTTTGTTATATTAAAAAAACATATAGTACAATAGTCTAGGGTTTCTGTACCAAGGATAATGGCCCTCAATCATCCACTAGTACAAGATACAAATTGTGGCTCGATGTTAGTACATCGATGACCAGTCTTCCCTCAACAAGATACTCTGACCATATAGATGTTGCATGCTCCCTCAACTCCTCTCGATCGTACCCTGTACCTGCCTGGTCCTTTGGCTCCTGATCTGTAGCTACTACCTCTATCAATGATCCAAGCCCATCTGGAAACTGAAACTCAGTTGTCAATATGATCCCTAGTTATTCCTTAGTCCATTAAGGGCACAACACATCAAGACTCATGTCAAGTTGTTCACAACTCTTTTTGTGAACAACTCTCAATCTTCCCACTCCTGCTCCTCAGCTAGGGACTTCAGCCCACTATGGTCTTCCTGAACTACATCGATGAAGACCAACATAGGGCATGGAGGGATGCCACCTATCACTGCAAGATTTCCATCACTCACAATGAACACAGGCTAGGAGGATTACCCATCATCTGTTGTAGAATTCCTTCTCCACACACAATTCTAGGGTTTCTCAACAACTCCTCTGGTTCGTCAACCCTTGAGCTCAACAACTTCCACTCTATCAACCATATAATTCCATGAAGATAGTGCACATTAAGATCCAACTTGGGCACTCTTTCGCTATCCTCCAGCAGACCATAAATTCCTAATCCACTTTCACACTTGGTCCACTCTCACGCTTCCCTCCAACATTCCACGAGTGACTAATCCTCATAGTATCATTTTCTCCTAGTTAGGGCATTGAATACCTAGAAAACCCCTCCAATTGGTTGCTAACATACTTCACCAACATTCCTCTCCTAGGACACTTATTACTCCACTGCGAGATCTACTCCAATGAAGGCTCTTAATCCCCGAATCAAGCCTCCAAATGTGCTCCCACATGCTTCTACAAGTTCTTCCCACACTTGGACGTGATCCAACACCAAATCAACACAAAACACATCATATCATTCCTCTGTTTTAGGATTTTATTTTTTCAATGCAAGTCTATCCTAGTTAGGGTTGAACACACATTGTAGTAGCTCTTTATTCCTCCTTCTAGACCACCTATAAAGTTATGGTATTGTTGTTCATGGCTCTTAGTGATGAACGTTTCCCCTTAGGATGATTTTAGACCAATATTAAGCCTCTCATACCTCTCCATGCTATCCATACTTTCTCCAAACCTCTATGGAACACTTCAATACCCTTCAACACCCCTTGAATAGGCCTCTCGAACCCCTGAATTGGAACTAGTCCCTGCGGCCCTCAAACAAAACCTCTACACAACAATCCACACCCTAAACATCCTAGTGTTCACCTCTTTTTCATGTGGCCTATCTCTGCAATTTTTTTAGACCTGTGAAGAGGGTATCCCAAGCCCAAAACAAACCTCAACCTTCATGATTTTTCCTCCTCCAATCTGCAGCCAGTTCAGATATTATATGATGGTAGTTCGATGCTCTGGTATGGTCTAAATAACCTCAAATCACCTCCTATTTATACACAAATATAAGAGCTTCAATAATTAATGAGGGGTCATGTCTATTAGACCAATTCTCCTCAATCCTACATGACTTGATTATCCAACATTAATGACAAATTTAAAAAATCATAACTCAAGTTCTAGAGATCCAATTTGGGTGGTTTTCGAAGTGTTGTAATCTGAATGCTAAGCTCTACCACCTAAAATTTATCATGCTAAAATTATTCATGGTTTTGGACCAAATAATAATGGGTGAAAAACACCATGCTTGCATTCCAAGCCCACAAGTGACTCTTGTGTCATTTTTCCCTCCAAACCCCAAACCCTAGGGCTTGGAGTACGTCCCAAGCTACTCAAAAATCAACAAAGGAGCCAACGAATTTTATACAGACACCAACCTACATGTACAAGACAAAAGTACTCAGGAAACCCTATCACATTTTTGTCATACTCACTTGCATAATCCATGGAAAACCAAACATAGAGACCTTTCTTGAGGATTGGGCTATCTTGTTGAACCAGGTAGTGAACAAGGGGAAGTCATTCAATTGGTCATATTTTTTGGCTCATCAGCTGAGATTCCATGTGACACAAGCTCGAAATCCACCAAAGGGTGATAAATCACGCTTCTACATGTTTTCATACTTACCAGATGAAATATGTGCACAGAATCAGTTTCCTCCCAAGAACTAGAGATGGACACCAAGAGAAAATACCATACATATATATTGTAAGCTACTCTTGGAGTGCAGTCATTGCAGAGTTATGGAGCATCTTACTAATCACTTCATTATCCAACTTTACAAATTCATCTTTCAGGAGGACCCACCTTGCATGACACAAGCAGCTATGGAGGCGATATCAGAGATCGCAGATTGGTTCGCCTTACTAGATGGAAAATTAATCAGAGTATTCAGCGGGGAGAAGCCACCACATATTTTACCAAGATACACCACCAACAAAATTTTCATGCAAGAGGTATCTTTTCATATCTCCATGGGTTTTTCAGTAGCACTACATATGACTAAGAAGGTGTCATGGCCAACTCTCCCTTTGTAGGTCATATTATATGTAATATCCCAAAATGGGGAAGTAGCAATATTTGAACACAATAATGGAAATAACAGTGAATAACATTATACCAATATTTATGAAAACCATGGAGCCATTCTATTATATAAATTAGCAACAAATGAGTATAATATAAGAGGGCACAACTCAAATAATCAAGGCAAACAAGCCTCCCATGAATACATAAGCCAAAGATGGAATGTTGTTATATTGCGGAATGCTCATGAAAAAGAACAGTGCAGTCATAAATGGTACAATGCTACTAGAAATGTGCAATAATATAAATATGCAAATACATGGCTCATACAATGCCGGGAGTGAAGATCTAATCTCCCAAATACATTTCCAAGACAACCCGGGAAGGATTTCTGGAAATATGCAAAAATTGAAAAATGTCGGAATGCAGTCCAAGGACTGAATAGCAGCTGCAACTCAAGATGAATATGGTTGTAGATGATACATGTGATGAATTAATATCATCCAATGGAACCTTCAGGTGAAAGGCTAATCCAATCACTGAAGATCTCACCCTCCAATCAATCAGTGCAAACCCTTACTGCAAATACTCACTGAAATAACGCAGTCAAGGAGAGGGATTGTGCTGTAGGAGATGGAAAATAGGTTGGCCAAGTGTCGAGATATTAAATCAGCTCCAAAGTCTTCCTCACTGATCCCCTAAATGAATGGAAGCTCCCTCCTCTGAAAAACAAGCTCTGGAAGTGGTGTTCTCAACCCTCCACTGCAACACCCTGCAACACAACCCAGCTCTAAGCAGAAATTGTGCCATAGCTAAAGGAGGTAGCTTGGCCTCAAGCATGGATGTGGAGAAATTTAGTACAAGATCCCTTAAGAGGCCTCTCAAGAAAGGAGAAGGAATTCCTAAACAGGAATGCCTTGTGCTAAGCAGCACAGAAATCTCAGCTAAGCAATTGGAGAAAGCACAATAGTCATGCAGACCACAAAATCAATAATCCATATCATGTCTTGATATGGCTGCCTTGCCCTCCTTTTATACAAATGGAAGCCCTCTCACCTTGGGTCCTACTCATTAGGGTTTCCTCCACCAAGGAATATTCCTCCCACTATCTCTGCGTTGTCTCCAAAGATGATCTCCACCTCCTATCCCAGCATTGTTGACTTGGTCAAACTTGACCTTTTCCACATGCAAATTCCCCTTTTCACACATGAGGGTGTGAAATCCAGCCATAATAATGATCCCTTTCCACATCATAAGGGATTTTATTCCTATTTCTAAAATCTCTTTACCCATTTATTCATCTCCTAGGTGTAAAAAAAACAAAAATCAATATTCCAATTAGCTGCATGCTAAATTTGGAATATTACATTATACAAGATTAAGAATCTCAAGGTCACATATGTCGAAGGGAAAGGCATATTTAGATTCGAGTTCGGCACAAATATTTAACATCTGTATGATTCAAGGGGATTTGAAAAGACCACTATGTGAGAGTATACTTCAACTGGGTCAGCGAGATATATTAGTGGCCAAAGGAGGAACCATGGAAGAACTATTATAACTCTTCCCGACCAAATGAATCGATTAGTATGGTTGGGACTCCTCAAGTTTTTCTGCATATAGAAGAAGTTCCAGAGAAAGAAACAACAACAAGAAGTGGTTCGATGTAGGAAAAATGAAAGGGGAAGGTAGCTGACAGTACAAAAGAGAAACAAAGTTAGAGAAGGAAATAATATACTCTCACTGAGAAAGTAGCTTTGGCAGTCGAATCAAATAGGGGACAAATTCAGCAGAGAGCAGAGCGGAGAAAGAGAGAGAAGAAATCCTTAGAGGAAGCAGTGCAGAGAGTGCATAGAGAAGAACAAGAGTTGAAGGAAGAATGGGAGCTTAGAAGAAGAGAACAAGAGGAGATATAGAAGCAAGAAGAGGAAGAAAGGAAAGTTACCACAGAAAAAGATACGGCACCAATACAGGTTGAAGAGTAGATATAGGATCATCCAGATGTAGAAGGAGTGAGCGAACAGATGCAGGAATGGGAGTTTTCTAAAGAGATTTAGAAGTTAATTGAAGTCACGAACATGGAAGTGGGACCAAAGCCGCAATATGAATATGTGGACCTGATGCCTAGCACACCTCAGGCCACCTTTAAGATTCCACCACCTTCAATCACAGATCAATCCCTGAGCGTGGAAGGGGAGCTAGTTCCCCTTGATGATGATCCAGTGATGGATCTGTATAATCTATCATTTGATGAACTACAAAATAATATTATACAAGCGTGTTGAAGTCACTTCCCATATGCTCATACAATGCCAGAAGACACCAGTAAGAATCCAAACACCATTGTTGATGCCAGATTGGCCTTCCCAGGAGCAACCAGATCGAACGCTCAGTGTTTAGTCATCGATAATGACTATTTGGCACATAATATACAGGTACTTCGATAATAGAATGAACAACTTCTTACAACAGTGAAAAATGCACCTTCTGCACAGGTATACCACGAGGAGATAAGAGCAGTGATACTTGTTGAAGTATCCACACTTGGAGACATTATGTGGGAGATTTATGAGGAGTTTGTGACTGTACATAAGGAAGTTTTCCACTTAAATGACTTGCAATGGAAGAGAAAATAGTTTTTCAAGATCCTTAAGAATGTAAAAACTGCCATCATCATCGTGCATGAGTGGACTACGCGATACAAGGCTGCACTGCTTACACTAGTGAAGAAGATGAAGCTGCAGGAAGAGTTAGAGAAATCTAAAGTCTGGATGTTGATCCAAAACAGAAATAATCTCACCTCATTCTTTGAAAACATTCAGGCCTCATATGTACGGATATACATTAGTTTGGACTTCATGGTGAGAACCCATCAGATCCCATCAGTTGGTACACTCACCGAGACTAAACGCAAATGGCAAGTCCAGTAGGATATTGATCAGTAGCTGGAGCAGATGGCCACCCGAAAGGACATGGATATCAATATAAATAACTTTCAGAACTACATCGGTGGCCCATTTCAGATCGGAATGATGTTGCTCCTGATTGAGAAATAGGTTAAGACCGATTCCAAGAGATTGTACCTGAATGCTATGGAGGTAAGAATCCGCTTCCAACCTGACATTATCTTAAATTTTTAGGAGACCATCATACAGTACCAAGCTTGGAATGAGTATGTGACTGAGAGACACCAAGTCTAAGATGTCTGGCTTGATTTCACTCCAAATCCAACATCATAGTGTTTTGTCTTTTTACGCTATCGAGTTGTCTCTACCCTAATTGTTCTTATATGGGTATGAGTGGAAATTATAATAGTATTTGTAATTATTGTATAACTGAAATTTCATGTGTCCATGATGGAATGTGAAGATTCATATGTAATGTGAGGATTTATGAGGGGAGTCTAAGAGTCACAAAGGGGGCATGCCAAGATTCACCCCCATTTGGTTATAAATACATCCTCATAACTCTTGTAATGGGATTTTGGGATCCAATCTTTTGGCTTGGCTTAGGCTTATAAAAGGCTTGGGCATTTTATGTATTCCTTCGCTTCTCCGTAGCATAGAGGGAGTATACTTATTTGTGAGGAGAAGGTGTTGTTGACTTCACGTTCCACTATTGGGGCAAGTGGGTCGTCATGTTATATGTATCAATGGAACTTTCACTTATAATAAAAGCAGAGTCAGCATGTCTTCATGCATATGATGTAAATATAGTAGGAATATTCTTGTTATGTTTGTGATGTATGTTATTTAACTTACGCATATGTTTATGAACTATTTCGTTTTCATTTGAGCTTCAACGTCGCTCTCTACTTTAATATGAAATCAAACCCCCTCACGCACACCCTATTTGTTGATATTAAGATTTTAGATGAAGATAAGTGTATCAGTTTATTTTTTTCACTTCCAGACTCATGGGATTGTATGGTTGTTTCCATAGGTAGCAATGCAACTACCTTAAATTTTTATGAAATAGTCTCATCATTGTTTTTAAAGGGGATGAGATGGAAAAACATGGAGATCCAGAGTGGATGCCTTATCTGTAAGAGGATTCTCCCAAAACAAAAATAGAAATAAGTACTCAAATGGGAGATCCAAATCTAAGGGTATATCTAAATCTTTGAGAAAAATTGTAATGGTATGCTATAAATCCATAAAATAAGGGCACTGTAAGAAATATTGTAGATCCAAAACTGCTGAGAAAGGAAATGGATTTGATGATGTTCCTTATACAAAATAAAAATCCACCTCATATGGAGGTACCTGGATTCTTCAAGTACACATGTAGATAATGAGGCATGGTCTATTGACTCAGGTGCATCCTTTCGTATGACTCCCCATAGGAAGTGGTTTTGTGGGAATGAGAGATATTAGAGTGATGATGTCTTCTTAGGTGATGACAGCAAAACCAGAATCATGGGACAAGGAAAATTCAATTTGAAGTTGATAGGTGGAAGGAATAGGACACTCCCTAGTGTTTTGCACATTATAAAATTGGCAAGAAATCTAATTTTTTAATCAATATGGATGATGTGGGTTTAAAAATAGTGTTTGATAAAGATTCCTACAAGATGTTTCAAGGTGCATTGGTATTGATGAGGGGAGTTTGGATTGGAACTTTGTATAAGTTGTTGGGTAGTACTCTTATTCATGGGTGCAACATTTCTATTGTTTCGGAGAGTGGAGCAGAAGAAGGAAATAATATTATAGTCTTTGGATAAAATACCATGTGATGGCATTAATGAATAATGCATATCGGATATAAGGGCCTTCAAATACTACATGATAATGGTATGGTAGAAGGTATGTTGAATATCTTTTTGGATTTTGATTTTTGTGAACATTGTGTATATTTGAAGTAAAATCGGGTGGTGTTCTACTATGGTTCTATGAAGGTAGAAGGAATATTAGAGTTGGTGCATAGTCATGTGTTTGGACCTGTGTTAGTTCCATCATTGGGTAAATCTGTGTACTATGTCTCATTTATAAATGAGGTATTAAAGAATGCATGGATATATATCCTTGGAAATAAATTTTAATTCTTTGACAGGTTTAAAAAATTTTAGGCTCTGGTGGAAAATCAGATAGAGAAGAATATCAAGGTGTTGAGGATAGATGATGGTGGAGATTTTAGAGGGAAGGAATAAAATAGTTCTGTGAGAAGTGTGTTATAACACGAAATAATACTGCTCCAGACACACCTTAGCAAAATGGAACTACAAAAATATAAATAGGGCATTGATTGAAAAATCAAATAACATGCTCAATGGTGTTGGATTAGGACAATAATTCTAGGAAATAGTAATGGATATTGCACGTTACTTGGTTAATAAATCACCTTCATCATTGTTAAGGGATAAGACTCTACATGAGATATGAACTAGTAAGAAACCCTCTCTCTTATATCTCAGGGTATTTTGTTGCGATGCATATGCACATGTTCCAAAGGAGAAAAGAACCAAGTTGGATAGTAAATTTGAAAGGTGCATCTTTATTGGGTATAAAAATGGTTTAAAAGGTTACAATATTTGGAACCTATAAATAAATAAGGTTGTGTATAGTCGAGATGTGGTATTTAGAGAAGTGAAGGGTGTCATGAAATGGAAATTCCTACCAAGGCAAAAGAAATTATAGAAGGTAGAGTTTGAACTTAAGGATTAAGAATCAGACTACAGAATAACATGAACCAGAAAAGGAAGAACAACAACCACACACTCTAGTTTTGAGGAGATCAATTTGGGAAAGAAGGTGGCGAAAGAGGTATACTCCATCTAATTTTTAATCAATTTTTTTTCACATTATTGATGATGATCCTAGAATTTTTAGGGCGGCATTGGATTCATAGGATGGAAAACTATGGAAAAAGGCAAAGGTTGAAGAAATGGCAACCTTAGACAAGAATGAGTCTTGAGATTTGGTGGATTTGTCAGTTGGAAGAAAACCCATTGGTTGTAATTAGGTGTTTAAGAAGAAGCTGAATGTGAAAGGAAAAGTGGAGAAATACAAAGCTCAGCTAGTAGTATTGTGGCGATGTTTTTTTTCCTACCACCAAGTTAGCTTCTATTAGATTAATTTTATCTATTGCTACTACTTTTGATTTTGAGGTAGAATAGATGGATGTGAAGACAAAATTCCTACATGAGGATTTACAAGAAGCATCCAAAAGGATTTTCAATGAAGAGTAGGAAATAACTAGTATGCAGGCTACAAAAGTCTTTGTATGGTTTAAAGCAATCACGAAAGATGTGGTATCAAAATTTTGGTACATATATACAGGGACTTGGCTTCATAAGGAGAAAAGTGGGTCATTGTGTGTATTTTAAATTATTTTGTGATTATGATATTTATTTTCTATTGTATTTGGATGATATGATATTGGAAATGACAGAGAAATTATCCACGATGTGAAGATCTAAGTTTCCTCTAAATTTGACATGAAGGATCTTAGTGCTGCAAAATTTATTTTGGGCATGGAAATTAAAAGAGATCAAGAAAATATGGTTAAATCACAGGAAATATATCGAGAAAATATTGTAGAGGTTTAATATGCATGAAGGTAAACCAGTGAAGGTTCCTATTCCTATAGGTGTAAATTTATATGCAGAATAGTGTCCCGAGGCACAGGAAGAGGAAAAGGACATGTCATGTGCTCCATATGTGAGTGTAGTTGTAATTTTGATGCATGCAATGGTTTGTGCCATACCATAAATTTCACATGTAATGGGAGGGTTAAGCAGGTTTATGTCAAAACTTAGGAAGGAGCATTGGACAACATAAAGAGGGTTTTTAGCTATCTGTGTAGCACTATTGATTTTGGTTTGTGCTACCAAGGAATATCAACATTGGGTAGAGTGTTGGACAGACATGGAGTTGTTGATGCATACAAGGTTGGATATCTAGACCACATAAGATATACAAGTGGGTATGTGTTTAGCCTGTTTTGAGGTGTAATAATTTGGATGAGAAAGAGATAGTATGTTGTGGCACTTTCACCTATAGAATATTAATACATGGTAGCCACTCATGCAAGCAAGGAATAAATTTGGTTACAAAGATTTTGTTTATGTATGGCGTTGGTGCAACAAGATATAAGAAGTGTGACAACCAAAGTGAAATTTTCTTAGTAAAGAACCTTGCTTATCATTCAAATACAAAGCATATTGGTGTTCAATATTAATTTTTCAGGGATATGGTTGAAGGCAAAAAATTGTTTTTGGTAAAGTTGGACACTTTGAATAATGTTACAAATGCATTAAAAAAAAATTGAGAATTGATAATTTATATTGGTGTAGAGAAACAATGGGTGTTACTACCCAATATTTGTGATTGTGTACTCTTATGCCCCCATGTGTGCAAAGAAAACAATTGGGATAATGTTGGGCACATGTTATATTATTTGCATGACTATTTATACATGTGATATGTATGTGCCAGGCATAGAGCGGGGTCACAAAGTGGATGGGCTTTAGGGTAGCACCTTGAAAAAATAATAATAATAATAAAATTAAATAAAATTTTGCATGTGTTTTCATTGATTTATGACAAGCAATTTTCGAGCACGTGGTGGTTTTGCATATTGTTTTGTAGATTTTATCAAAGGAACTAAAGATATATTTTAATATGGGGTTAATGGATTGGGGTTTTATAAATGTTATGACATGTATATAATGTAACATTACAACATAATGAAAAAACAATTTGGTTTTCTCAATTTTGGGTACTAGGAGAAAAATATATGTGTATATTTTCTTTAATTTACATTGTATCTTTTGTATTAATTTTAAGAATTTTTTTGTAGGTATTACCTATACAAGGTTATAACCTACAATTCCACACACTCATATGCTCGTGAACATGTGAAATCCTTTCAATATATGAGGGTTCCATGTACTAAGTGGCGGGACCCTTCCTAAAAGCACCAAAAATGAGCATGTGGCACCTAAATGTTTTCCATATTTAATGCCAAAAATGACATAACACTTGGTATTGAAAATGCATCAAGAAAATCTAGTTTTGACTTTTCCTTGATCAAACTAGATTAAAATTCGAATTTCAATTTCAGTAGCATACTTGGAGGTAGTTAACTGAGGTGACATGGATTTTGTCACTCAGTTAACTTGTTAGGTCCCTATATTACTAGTGTAGGCCCTTATTATTGTTAGTGTAGCCCCCTTATTATTATTTTGGTACCCTTGTAATCCCCATATTTTTATTATTATGCCCCATAAAAGACCACTATTGTTATTGTTGTGCCCCTACATTATTATTGTTAAGTCGGATAGGATTATATTGTGACCCTCTGGACTCCTATATATAGAAAGGAGGTTTTTTCATTTGTATTATCTAAGAATTGTTAATTTATGTAATGTAAAGGAGGTTTCCCCCTCAAAGAGGTCGATTTCTAAGTCGTTGATCTCTCTTTTCTTCTATTTTGTGAGCTGGTTTCATAACATTTGGTATCAGAGCTTTGGATTCTAGGGTTTCATTGTTGCAAACAGTTCATCCTGGAATTTTTTATACGAATTTTTTTCTACGAAGTTTACGACACTGAAGAAAAAAAAAACCCCATTTGATCTGAAATCCCGAGGAACGCTGTGTAAAAATTCAGATCTTGGTTCACTATATTTTTGGAGATATGATCTGACGAAGTGAGTGTTAGCCCCCTAATTTTCCCTTCCTAAATCTTAACCATTTACCCCTGTTTCACCTCCTTTATGTACCCTCATCCTGCACCAGTCCAAGCATGGTGACATATTTTGCAGAAACCTTTATTCTTCATATTTTAATTCGATTTAGCATTTATTAAATATTTATTACATGATTTCTTACTTTTAAATTATTCTTTGTAATTTATCGATATCTCCAATGTTGTTCGGTGGTTAGAATGCTTATCATGATTGTTGATCCTAGTGCAGGATCGGATCTTGTATCATGACCAGCACAGCAGATCTTCACAGCGAATCTGAATCCTCTTCATCACCGCCTTGACTCAGAAGTTGGCGCCATGACAGCACGAATCCGAAGGCAGCCAAAGATTAGATCTATGAAGGAAGGAAGCCAAATATTGGTTACAGCCAGTTTTGTAAAACCGTTTCATTTTGAAGACCGAACAATCTGAATTCTGCATTTTTTTATGTAACAATTGAACGATCTGTTTTGGCCTTCGGCCAACAGATCTATATAATGTAATTTGTAAATAGGACTTGGTAGCGAAAAAGTTTTAAAGAATAGAGAAGAACAGAGAGGCGATAGCAGGTTATTTTGTTATCGCATGAATTTGGGTTGAACGTGTATTCACGCATGCATTTGCCTCAATGATCTAATAAAAAATGAATTTTGCCTCAGCTTCATGAATGGTGTTTTATGGTTTGATTGATTAATTAAATTAAGTGCTAAGTAGCATTTTCGCTTAAGAGGGAAACGCGTTGGTTGGCTAGGGCCCAGCCAAACCTGCACGTTTACCCCATTCCTTCTTTCTGTAATTTATGTTTTATTTTCAAAGTGTGATTTATCTTTTATCACATAAATTCTTGTTTGTGTGAAACGAATCCGTTGCGTGAAGCAAATAGAATCTACTTTCCTGCAAATTAATTTCTTGAAAATTTACTTTCCTGCACTTGATTTTGAATTGGCTTTCTCTGCCTAGTTCAAGCAGGAGAAATCATCCTGCACCAGTGCATGTTGGTGTGACATTTCCTTTCTGCAGTTTTGGTTTATTGGCTTTCTCGCCTGGTCCATGTAGGAAACATACACTTGCACTAGTGCACATTGGAGTGTTACAACAAGTATTTATTTACTTTCCACAACTTTCTTTCATTGAATGATTATGACAGGATAGATGTTTATGTTTCTTTATTTTTTGCACTTCGTTAAATTCATAAACATTTACTTTTCATATATGCAATCTGGTCTTACAACAAAGTAACACTAGCAACAATTAAACAATCATTTCGAGAATGAAAAGTTAAGTGCAGGAAGCTCTGATTTGGTGTAAGAACTAGTTTCTTGTCACAAGATCTGAGTGCTCTGAACCTTGAACAGTTCAAGCCCTTGCATGAAGTAGAAAAACCTTCAGTAAAGACAAAGTTTATACTTTCTACATAAAACTCTGATCCTGCACTAGTGCAGGCACTAGTACAGGACATATTAATGCAAGAAAGAAATCTCTAAGGAAGTATATTTAAGGGCCCATATAATGAGACTGCTAAATTTCCTCCGCTGAAGAGAAACACACTCTTAATAGTTAAGCATAATCAGCTAGATTGATTGCCTTTTTATCTTTGATCCCCTTTTTCGCAAATGAATTCTTTCTTGTTTCATTCTTAGATTATTTTGATGACTCAAGTTATCTTTTTCTAGCCTTGATTATGCAATATTTCCCTCAAAGAAAGTAGGGAATTATATCAGAGAGATTCATAACATCTCTGGAATTGCCTGTGCTTCGTCTCTAAGTTTACGAATCCCCCGGGTTGACAATTAAGTGTTGAGGAGTTTTCTTAAGTGTAATTCCTGCACCCAACATTTCGGCGCCGTTGCCGGGGAGGCAATTTGATTTGGTAAGAATTTTCTGATTAGACAATAGAGGTAATTTTTTCCCTTATTCCTGCAACATTGTTTGGAAAAAAAATTTGAAGGAATTTTACTGGTGTTAATTGATTTCTAACAACATTTTTTATAATTTATCTGTTATTTTTCTTTTCTTTTTTTATTTTTGAAATGAATGCCTAGGAAAGGTAAAGGTTCGAAGCCCATTAAGGGCCAAAATATTTTTTCTCATATTGGGTCTCCTTCTGCAAGCAGGAAGCCCAATTCAATTCAAACCCATCACGCAGGAACAATCCACCTGGATTTTGGTAATAACAACTCAAGTGTGGACCAGCCTGTGGAGAGCAGTACAAGTAAGAAGGGAACAATGGTGAACCAAGAAGATCATTTGGAAGGGACTGGTGACAACCAGGTAAGTGAAGGACAATCCATTTTTGTGTTTCCAATTGTGGATCCTGATACTGTATCACAAATGAAGAATATTCCACCATCAGCTCTCCCTCATTTCCATGGTAAGGTTCATGAAGATCCTGACTCTTTTCTATTCGAGTTTGATATTCTGTGTAGAAGTTATGATTATGCAACTGAGGCTCAGAAGTTAAGATTATTTCCTGTTACCCTTAAGGACTTAGCTCTTCACTGGTTTATGGGGTTAGAATGAAACACCATAACTTCTTGGGATCAGATGAAGAGAGTATTTATGTCTAAATATCAAGAATATTGCAAAACTCGAGATATGCAGGATGAAATTTTTACAATCATACAAAATGATGATGAAATGCTTGAAGATTATTTGGAAATATTTTTGTATATTTTACAAAGGTCAAAACTTAAGGTTGATCTCAACACTATTATAACCTTTTTCTTAAGAGGACTTACTGATAATGCTAGAAACAATTTGAATCTGTTAGGACAATGTGATATTTCTCAGCAAAATTTTGATCAAATTTGTGAATTATGCTGGAAATTTCCAAGAAATCAATATAGATCCGATAGAGGAACTCGAAATAGAAATAGAAAAACTGAATCTACTGATGTTATGATTATTGGACTAGAAACTAAAATGGAAAACATGAAAATTGATATAATGAACATTGTTACCAAACAGTTAGACTCCTTAAAATTTTAGCAGAAACTCATGAAGGAACAAGAGTAATTATGTATTTTTTGTCCTAAATGTAGAGACAAGCATCCCCCTAAATAATGTCCTCTTAATTTGAAAGAAACTAATAAGTGTGCTATTTGTGCAGAAGACCATACCACAGAAAAATGCCCCTCTATACTAGGACTTAAAGCTGTATTTACAGGGGGACATCCTGAAGCTGAATACTTGAATGCCATGGGAGCAAGAAGGAATTGGCCTCAGGTAGGTACAGGTATGGCTCCTGAATTTCCTCCACACTATTTTGATTATAATTCGCATGCATATTCTTATCCTAACTCTCATCAACAGTGGTAGTATGGGAATCAATATCAGCATGGGCAACCTTCTCAACCATGGCAACAAGGTTGGAAAGGGCCGACTCATTTTCCATATTCCTACCAGCCACCTATGCAGTCATACCCATCTACACATGCACCTTATTCAATGCCTCAAATTCTGAGTCAATACCCTCCACCATTGCCTTTACCTCCACCCTTTCGACCTCCTCAATTTCCTTCTCAAACTATGCCCAATCCTAATAATAATAAAGCAATTCAAATTATCCATATAACAAACCCACCTTTATCATTCGAATACCAGTCTATTCCTGTTGGGGTTCATGATATTCAATTAAGATCGGGTAGGACTGTAACATCAGAAAATCAGAAGCAACCTATGGTGATTGTTGAAGATAAAGGAGAAGAGGAAACTCTTAACCATTCTCCAAAAGTTGTCACTAAGCAGCCCTTACCCTCTAAATCCTTTCCATCCTCTTCCAACTAGCCTCCCTTCCCAGAGAGGCTAGTAATGGAAAGGAGTGAGTCTATTTCTGAGACCATTTTGGCATCTGAGCTTCGGAATATTTTCATTAAGATACCTTTGCTTCAAGCCATCAAAGATATCCCCATTTGTACCAATATTATTAAGGAACTCTGTCTCAAGAAACCCGGGAGGAAGAAATTGGAACCCCGAACCATTCAATTTTTTAGTAGGGCAGCAGATTTAATGACGGGATGTGTGTCTATGGAAAAATATACTAATCCCGGAAACCCTGTTGTCACAGTTCAGATTGGTAATGTCCTTGTCTCTAATGTTCTTATAGACCTGGGGGCAGCCATTAATGTCATGACTAAGAAAACCATGGATCAACTTCAGATATCTCATCTTCGCCCTACTCCCACTGTGATTGAATTAGTAGATAGATCCAAAATTAAGCCAGAAGGAGTATTGGACGATGTAATCATCTCATTAGATTCTTGGGAATATCCTGCTGATTTCATTGTGCTTGAACCAAAGAACCCAGTAGCAGGACATCCCTTGATCTTGGGTCGACCATGGCTTGATATGGCTAATGCACATATTGGATGTCGTTCCGGTGATATGTATATCTCACATGGAGATTATAGGAATAAAGTTACCTTATACCCCCTGCTAGATCCATTCAGGACCATCGAAATACCTTATGGATGGATCAAAGCAGTGATGAAGAGACTCAGTCTATTTCCCTTATTCATCATTATACTGGGTCTTCATAAGAAGATGAGATTCAAGATTTCCTGAATAATCTAGACATTATGCCTAATTATTAGCCTTTGAGCCAAATTTTCAGCCTAGATTTTCAAGAAAAGCATGATTCTCATTCTTCTGTGCCACTGCATTTGACCACTCCCTTAAGTACTCCTAAGCCTGATACCACTCTTTTTGAGATTAGCCCTGGTAAATCCTTGTATATTAGTTCAGATTTGGGCTCATCTCAACAAGAGCAGCTTGTGAATTTATTGCAAAACCATCTTAGTGCCTTTGCTTGGGGTTACGAAGATATGAAGGGTATCCCTCCTGAAACTTGTACACATCACATCTATATTCAGGAAGGAACCCGACCTATCTGACAACCTCAAAGGCGAATGAATCCAGCTCTAAGAGACATTGTGAAAGAAGAAGTACAGAAACTCTTAGATGCTGCTTTTATTTATCCTATTTCCGACAGTCAGTGGGTCTCTCCATTAGTACTAGTACCTAAGAAATATGGAAGATGAAGTATTTGTATTGATTATCAAGAATTGAATAAAGCCACTCATAAAGATTACTTCCCTCTCCCTTTCATTGATAAGGTGCTTGATACCCTTGCAGGAAAGAAATATTTCTCCTTTTTGGATGGCTTCAGTGGTTATAACCAGATACAAATTGCACCCGAGGATTAGGCTAAAACTACTTTTACATGGCCATGGGGGACATTTACTTACAAAGTGCTTCCCTTTAGTTTATGTAATGCCCTAGCTACCTTTCAAAGGGCAGTCCTGGCTATATTTGCTGATCTGGAATTTGTAGAAATTTATATGGATGACTTTTCTGTGTTTAGTGATTCTTTTCAGGAAGCTCTCAAAAATCTAGAGAAAGTACTTCTTCGTTGTCAGGAAGCCCATCTCGCTTTGAGTGATAAGAAATTTATATTAATGTGCAAAGCAGGAGTGGTGCTCGGCCATTTGATTTCTGACAAAGGTATCCAGGTTGATCCGGAAAATATTGAAATCATTCTGAATCTTCTTGCACCCAAAACTCAAACGGAAGTAAGAGGTTTTTTAGGAAATGCTGGTTACTATAGGAGATTCTTTGAAAAAATTTCAAAGATAGCTACTCCTCTTTTCCGACTTCTAGCTAAGGATAGTGAATTTTCTTGTTCCACGGCTTGCCAACAGTCTTTTGAAACATTGAAGGAAAATTTGGTACGGGCACCAGTTTTGTGAGGTCCAAACTGATCCCTGCCTTTTCACATTTCCTCTAATGCTTCAGATTTGGCTATTGGTGCAGCCTTAGGACAGGAGGAAAATAAAAAATCCTATGTTATTTATTAAATAAGTAAAAAAATTCTTCCACTGAATTAAACTATACAGTTACAGAGAAGGATTTTTTAGCTGTGATTTTTGCAATTAATAAGTTCAGACACTATATTACAAGATATGAAGTATTTGTACATAATGATCATTTCGTGATTAAATATTTGATGAAAAAACCATTGACAAGCGGTAGAGTGAATAGGTGGTAACTATTGTTACAGGCGCTTAATTTTACTATTGTTGATAGACCAGGGAAATATAATGTTGTAGCAAATTTTCTTTCTAGATTAGATAATCCTGATGAAGCAACTCTTGTTAATGATGATTTTCCAGATGAGCATCTTTTTGCTATGACCACAGATTCTCCGTGGTTTGCTGACATTGCTAATTACTTGGTTACTGGAAAAGTCCACCTCACTCATCCGCCTGTGAAAAGTGGAATATTATTCAAAAAAGTGCTGCATATTCCTGGATTCAAGGAGACCTCTTTTACACTGGTCCAGATCTGATTATCTGTAGATGTCTAAGAGAGGAGGAAGTGTTTGACATATTGAAATATTATAATGATGAACCATGTGGAGGCCACTTCGCTGATAAGCGAACTGAATATAAATTATTATGTGTTGGTTACTTTTGGCCTTCCTTGTTTAAGGATGCCAAACAGTGATGTGATAATTGTCAACGAATGGGCCAGCCTAATCAAACCAATGAAATGCCTTTATGCCCCCAAGTTATGATTGAGCCTTTTGAAAAATGGGCTATTGATTTTATAGGTCCAATAAATCCAACATATTTAAGTAAAAATCATATTTTGGTTTGTACAGATTTCGTTACAAAATGGGTAGAAGCTAAAGTTGTTTCTTTTGCTACAGAAAAAGTCGTTGATTTTAATTTTTTTCTGAAATCTTTACTAGATTTGGTGTGCCTAGATAAATTGTTTCTGACAATGGTCCGTATTTTATTTCTAATCTGGTACAGGGAGTGATGGAGCAATACAAGATCCGGCACAGGAAATCCACGCCATATCACCCGCAAGCAAATGGCTAGGTGGAATCTACAAACAAAGTGATCAAGTCCATTCTTACAAAGATAGTTAATATGCATCAGAAAGACTAGGTTGAAAGATTACCAGAAGCTTTATGGGCATACAGAACCACTTGGAGGAATAGCACGGGACATACACCATATGAGCTGGCATATGGAAAACAGGTTCTGTTACCGATTGAGTTCCAGATCAAAACCTTCAAAACTACAGTTCAGTTAGGATTAGATCTCTCCAAGGCACAACAATAGCGTCTTCTTCAATTAAATGAGTTAGATGAATTTCGCAGAGATGTTGTTCAACAGAATATCCTAATTCAGTAGCAGCGGAAAAGGTGGCATGACAAGATTATTCAGAGAAAAAAAAAAAAAACAGTTCCAACCAGGTGATTGGGTACTCCTCTATGATTCTAGATTTAAAAATTTTAAAGGGAAGTTCCATACACGTTGGATGGGACCTTATGAAGTGATTCAATTATTCGAGAATGGAGCAGTAGAAGTTAAAACTATTGATGGACAAGATTCAGTATTCTTGGTAAATGGGCATAGATTAAAGAAGTATTTTCAGCCGCTTGCCAAGAAAGATTTTACACAGCAAGTCCAACAGCAATTTGGGACGGTAGTGGTAAATAGTAAGACCAACCTTTTGAAAACTTGAACTCTTCTTCTTCTCAAAGAAAAAAAATAAATTTAAAAATAAGAAAAATAAAAACAAAAAATTAAAAATTAAAAAAAAAGTAAAGAAAAAAATAATTTCCTGTAATTGTGAAAATCAGTTTGCTGACATGATAGCAAAAGGGTCAACCTGAAAACCAGCTTGCTGGCGGGAAGATCAAAAATTTATAATAAAAATAGAATGTTGTTTGATCTTTAGATATGCTAGTAACCACCGAGTAAAAGCAGGCTCAGCAGAACCAACCTTTATACAATTGGGGTAATTAGCATGGATATTTTTTATTTTTCAAGTAACGCTTGATTCTCGCTGTAGTTATTTGTTCTTGCACTAGTGCAGGCAGACCTTCCAGAAAATTTTCTGCCTTTCTTCATATCCCATTTCGTAATGATCCCTCAGTTTTCTTCTTGAAATCCCAGTATAATTTACCTTCCCATATTCTTCTAAATTTACCCTATCCGCTTCGTAAAAAATTCCCACTTACCCCGAATTTTTTTTTTCCCTATCCCACTTATGTTTATTCCCTCTATGGTACTATTCCTAGAATCCATGTAAAGAAATTCCTTCCCATTCTAAAAATTCCCCTTTCCCACTTCTTTGTTCCCTCGTGAATTTATTGTAGAATCTGATACACAGAGCAAAAGGATATGCTCTGAAGCATAAAGAAAGGGTGAAGAAAAATTCCATAATTAAGAAAATTGTTAGAAGTTCAGCCTATATTTTATTTAAATTCTCTGTTTTTATTATGCTTGCACCAGTGCAAGCATCTTGTCCTATATAACAATGTAAACAAATACCAGCAGAACAGCTTAGTCAAGTGGCGTAAGCATAACAGTGCAAGCATGCACCCCATCCGAAGCATAATATTTCTTCTTTTCAGAAGTGTATGCCATAGGAAAGTGGTCATCATAGAAGTTATGAGAAATTATTTCATTTAGTAATAAGTACTTATGCTATCATATCAACTAGGAGAAATATTTTTCAAAGTACAAAGTTTTTTAAGAGTTAAGAGTCATAATTATTTTTAATGAATGCTAAATATTTTTTGATTATGAAGGAATGTGCGAATATTTAACCGTTTCTTAGACATAATTACTCCTTATTCCGCCATAACCTTAATTTCCTTTCACTCATATCATTCCCTTACCTAGCCGTTAAAACCGCCGCCACCAGTACCAATCTAGCACGATTCAAAGATGCCACGAAGCTACGGCTATTTTGGTGGAAGGAATTAGTAATGAGATAGAAAGGACGGGAAGATGGTTGGATCCCTATTTATAAAAAGCTCAATTTTCCGGTGTTGCATGCAGCTTTCGTTGGACTGTTCATAATTGTTAGCAACAATGCCGCCTGTTCGTTGTGAACCATCATCCCTCAGCGAGGTAGATCAAACTGTCGAGTTTCGCAATAGTCTTGCACTATTGCGAGACTCAGGCTTTCTTCTGTTCCTGCAGAAATTTAACGGGCACAACAGGGAGGTAGCCCTACAGTTTGCACAGAGTTTTAAAAACGGCCGTGTAAAGATTGGGCCCCTGAGATTTAAAGTCACAGAGAAATCAATAGTAGCAGTGACGGGATTACAAAACACTGGTGTGCAGTACTTTAAAAATCAGAAGCTCGAGAGGAAGCGCTGGCAGTGTTTCATTGTTGATAAAGAAAAGAACGTAAACTAAAAGAAAGGAGTTCGGCATAGTTCCTTGTTGTGACAATGGTGGGACCTCCTTTTTATTCTTCAGAAATTCGTGACTTGTGAGGGGAGGTACTCCCTCACCTTTGTGTATCATTTCAGGATGCTGCAACACTTTGAACCCGGCTAGCACGTCCAATGGAGGATGGATTTCACTTAATTTTTTCTTAGGATTTTAGAGAAGATGGCCAAGGGTGTATAGGGAGCACGAGCGGACTATGTCGATAAGAAATTGTATCATCACATCCTGATCAAAATCCTGGTCTAGAAACAATTGAAGACTAAAACTATGACATGAGAGACGATGTTGGAATAGCTAAAGGAAATGGAGAACCCAACCAGTACGAGCAAAGGATTGAGTAAGAGTGCGAATAAAAGTCCTTCCTACACCAGTGCAAGAAGGAAACGAACCAGGGAATCAGCAAAAAAAAAAAAACAGTCCCATCTCCAAAGAAACAGAAGATAGCGGGTACACCTGTTGAAGAAACTCCTTCGAAACCCCTAGCACATGAACAGACCCTTAAGGAAGACAATTTGCTGTCAGTCCTTACGAACTCAAAAAAATCTGTCGAGGTTTAAGACGATATACTGTTGGCTAATTTCCTTAAACAGAGCCGAAAAAAGGACGATGAACCTTATGCGGGTGTAGAACCACAGTCTCCACAAGAAATTGAGTCCCCTCCTGCAACAGTGCAAGACAGACCAAAACCAGAAGAGATGGCACAGGAACTAGAGGAGTCGGCACCGAATAAGGAAGATTTGGCACAGGAAGAATAAGAACTGAAAGAGCTACAGGATGAAGAAGAGCCGGAAGAAGTGGAAGTAGAAGAAGAAGAACCAGAAGAGAAAGAAGAAGAAGAAGAGTTGGAAGAGTTAGAAGAAGAAAAATAACCAGAAAAAGAAGAAGTGTTTATTGAAACTCCAAGGGATACTGAGGTCCCTGAAGAAAATACAGCCCCTGTTGAGATAGAAAAGGAAGAAGATTCGGTAGCTTCTGCTACTCGGATACTTGACCTTGAGAAAGTACAGAATTTAGAGCAACTCGTAGCCAAAACACAGGAAGAAAAAGAGCAGAATAAGGAAGAGTTCACGGTGAAGATCCAAAAGAAGAAAGGAGAAGTCAGGGTATGGAAGTACCGTGCTTCACAGTGTTTTAGACGGCTTAAAAAGGTGACGAAGAAATTGAAAAGCAGCAAAAAGATAAAGTCTGAAACATTGCAAACTGATGATAGTATGCCAGAGCAAGAGTGAGTTGGAATGCTCAAATTTTTGAAGTTTTTTTTGCAGAGGTAAAGAGTTGTGTGAGGACACACAACATCTTAGGGATGGGAGGATGTTAGCCCCCTAATTTTCTCTCTTTTTACTACTTTTCCCTTCCTAAATCTTAACCATTTACCCTTGTTTCACCTCCTTTATGTACCCTCATCCTGCACCAGTCCAAGCATGGTGACATATTTTGCACAAACCTTTATTCTTCATATTTTAATTCGATTTAGCATTTATTAAATATTTATTACATGATTTCTTACTTTTAAATTATTCTTTGTAATTTATCGATATCTCCAATGTTTTTTGGTGGTTAGAATGCTTATCATGAATGTTGATCCTAGTGCAGGATCGGATCCTGTATCGTGACCAACACAGCGGATATTCACGGCAGATCTGAATCCTCTTGATCACCGCCTTGACTCAAGCAGTTTCCACCATGACAACATGAATCCGAAGGCAGCCAAATATTAGATCTGTGAAGGAAGGAAGCCAAAGATTGGTTACAGCCATTTTTGTAAAACCGTTTCATTTTGAAGACCGAACAATCTAAATTCTGCATTTTGTTATGTAAAAGTTGAACGATTTGTTTCGGCCTTCGACCAACAGATCTATATAATGTAATTTGTAAATAGGACTTGGTAGCGAAAAAGTTTTAGATAATAGAGAAGAACAGAGAGGCAATAGTAGATTATTTTGTTATCGCCCGAATCTAGGCTGAACGTGTATTCATGCATGTGTTTGCCTCAATGATCTAATAAAAAAGGAATTTCGACTCAGCTTCATGAATGGTGTTTTATGGTTTGATTGATTAATTAAATTAAGTGTTGAGTAGCGTTTTCGATTAAGAGGGAAACGCGTTGGTTGGCTAGGGCCCAGCCAAACTAGCACGTTTACCCCATTCCTTCTTTCTGTAACTTATGTTTTATTTTCAAAGTGTGATTTAGCTTTTAGCACATAAATTCTTGTCTGTGTGAAACGGATCCATTGTGTGAAGCAAATAGAATTCACTTTCCTACAATTTACTTTCCTGAAAATTTACTTTCCTGCACTTGATTTCGGATTGGCTTTCTCTACCTGGTTCAAGCAGGAGAAATCATCTTGCACCAGTGCATGTTGGTGTGACATTTCCTTTCTGCAGTTTTGGTTGATTGGCTTTCTCACCTGGTCCATGTAGGAAACATACACCTGCACCAGCACACGTTGGTGTGTTACAGCAAGTCTTTATTTACTTTCCGCAACTTTCTTTCATTGAATGATTATGACAGGATAGATGTTTATGTTTTTTTATTTTCTGCACTTTGTTAAATTCAAAAACATTTACTTTTCATATATGCAATCTGGTCTTACAGCAAAGTAACACTTTAATTAATTAAACAATCATTTCGAGAATGAAAAGCTAAGTGAAGGAAGCTCTGATTTGGTGTAAGAACTAGTTTCTTGTCACAGGATCTGAGTGTTGTGAGCCTTGAACAGTTCGAGCCCTTGCATGAATTAGAAAAACCTTCAGTAAAGACACAGTTTATACTTTCTACATAAAACTTTGATCCCGCACTAGTGCAAGCACTAGTGCAGGACATATTAATGCAAGAAATAAATCTCTAAGGAAGCAGATTTAAGGGCCCATCTAACGAGACTGCTAAAGTGCCTATGTTGAAGAGAAACACACTCTTAATATTTAAGCATAATCAGCTATATTGATTGCCTTTTTATCGTTGATCCCCTTTTCGCAAATGCATTATTTCTTGTTTCAGTCTTAGATTATTTTGAAGACTCAAGTTATATTTTTCTTGCCTTGATTCTACAATATTTCCTTCAAATAATGTAGGGACTTATATCAGAGAGATTCATACCATCTCTGGCATTGCCTGTGCTTCGTCTCTAAGATTACGAATCCCCCGGGTTGACAATTAAGTGTTGAGGAGTTTTCTTAAGTGTAATTCTTGCACCCAACAGTTAGGGTTTGTGCAGGCTCTATAATTTCATCTCAAAGAGGTGACCTTGGGAAAATCATCATAACTTTCTCTCTGAGCATCAGATTCAAATTCTGTAAATAGTGGAAAAAAATTCACATAATCTGGTTTCTTTTTTATCGATTTCAGAACCAAAATATGAAACAGTGACATGTGGCACAATGTTCAAGTTCTCTCTACTGAACCAGTCCATACTTAGGCCATTGTGGTAAATTGAGCATAACTTTGTCTTGAAGAATCCAAATTAGGTTTGACCTGTCGAATTAGAACTATGACTTAGAGCGATACTATAGGTCTGAAGTTCAAATCTTGGGGATCCAAAATCACATATATACAACAGGATCAATAGCGAGCTCCTCAAAAGCAAGAAAAAGGTGTGTATCTTTTTTTAAATTGCATAACGTTTGTTTGAAAAATCAGTTTGAAGTGATTTCAATGACATATTTAAGAATAGATATCAGTATTGGGTTCTAAATGCCTCCCAAAAATAATTCCACACCCAATAATTCCTCAGAAACTTCTACTAAGATGCATGAAGAGTAAGAAGTGCAACATGATATATCAAAATTACAATACCATGTGCAACAAATGTCGCTCTCGCAAAAAGTAACCAAAAATGAAATGGAAGTTAAAATGGATGGTTTAAGAAAGGCATGGAAGCTAATATGAATGGAATGGAAGCTAATATGAATGGCGTGGAAGCTAAGATGGATGGTTTGAAGAAATTCAAGGATGATTGGAATAATGGCATGGAAGCTAAGATCGATGGTATATAAGAAAAACTAAAAGTAGACATGGAAGGTTTGAAGGAAGGTTTTACAAAATTGCTACAAGAAATTATTCCTAATGGCGAAAAGGTAGTAGAGGAAACTCACGATGAGAACAAAATAAAAGTTAATCATGATTTCATAAACTCTAACATTAGATTGAAGATTGCCATATTCCAAAGATCGATATGAGGAATTTTAATGGCAAGGATCCTGTAACATGGATACTACAGATGGAGCAATATTTTTATCTCCATAATGTGCAAAACACAAAAAAGGTATGTATTGCAACTTTATATTTAGAGCACAATACATTTGTATGGTATCGATGGCTTTCTCTCGTAAAAAAATTGTCACTTGGTCATTTTTTATGGAGGAAATGATAGCACATTATGAGGATAAAAAGAGAAACACCTTCTTTAGCCAATTGATAAATCTCAAATAAAATGGTTCAATGGTGGAGAACATTGAGGACTTCCAAAAATTGAATATAAGGGTAACTAATATTCCAGAGGAACACAGGATTGATGTCTTCATAGGGACTTTAAAGGATAGCATCCAACATGAGGTTCGCCTTTGGGAACCTTATTCATTGGAGAAGGCATTCAGGTTGGCAAAAAAAATTGAAATCAAAATTATGGTGACAAGGAATCCTACCACTCACAACTATAAATATGGAATATTGCTACTCCTAGACTTCCACAATGTACAAGGTTGATGCCACAAAAATTGGAAGAAAAAAGAGCAAAGGGGCTTTGCTACAGTTGTGATATAAAATACAATAAAGGTCATAAGTGTGTTGAGACGAAACTATTTTACCTAGATTGTGAAGAGGAGTAAGAAAATGAACATGAAACATAAAAAGAATAGGATATACACCAGAAACCAGCCATATAAAAAGAAGAAATGAATCTGATCATATCCTGTAATGCATTGGCAGGAATTACCGTTGCTCAAACCCTCAATATAGAAGGACATATCGAGAAGAAAAATGTAATAGTGTTGATTGATTCGGGTAGTACCCGTGTTTTTATTCATTGTAAGATAGACAAGGAATTGAATTGCTTCCTATACCCAACACCAAAGTGTCAAGTGATGGTTGCAAATGGAGGAACTATAGATTTCTCTGGAAAGTGACATAATATCAAGCTAACCATGGAGGAATATATATTGAATAGTCCAATGCTCTCCATTCCAATGGGTGGTGTTGATGTTGTACTAGGAGTACAATGGTTACAATCTTTGGGGACGATAACTTTTAATTTTTAAGAAATCTTCTTGAATTTTTTTTCGGAAGGAAAGGAATTTGAATTACGGGGTAGCTAGGAAAGATAATAAGCTCTAATTTCATGACAAAGATTCTAAAGAAATAACAACGAGATGTAATTGCACAATTATGCTAACTAGAAGTTCCAGCATAAAAATCATCTATTTCTCTAGATCTCCAAAAATTCTTGGACAATCATTCCAAGTTTTTTGAAACTCCCAAAGGACTCCCACCTATTCATTATCATGATCATGCTATTCATTTAATTCTAGGAAGTGCTCCTCCAAACATCAGGCCTTACATATATCCTTATGTCCAAAAGAGAAAAAGTGAATGTATGACCGCAGAAATGCTAGAGGCTCGTATAATTCAGCCTAGTAAAAATTCTTTCTCTGCTCCAGTACTATTGGTGCACAAGAAGGATGGATCATGGCACATGAGTTTAGATTATAGGGAGCTCAATAAGCTTATATTAAAGATAAATTTCCCATTCATGTGATTGATGAATTATTGGATGAATTACATGGAGAAATTTATTTCACCAAGTTGGATCTCCATTCAGGATATCATCAAATTAGAATGAAGATAGAAGACATTCTGAAAACAACATTTAGAGCTCATGAGGGTCATTATAATTTTTTGGTCATCCCTTTTGGCCTTACCAATGCACCTTCTACATTTCAAGGGTTGATGAATTCCATTTTCAAACCCTTCCTTAGAAAATTTGTGTTAGTATTTTATGATGATATACTAATCTACAACAAGTCTTGGAAGGATCATGTTCGACATGTTGATAGGGTGCTTAAACTATTAGAGGAGAAACAATTATATGCAAAAACCTCCAAATGTTTCTTTGGAGTACAAGAGGTGAAATATCTGCATCATATTGTATCTCAGGAGGGTGTTAAGGCAGACCCTAACAAAATTAAAGCCATTAAGGAATGGAAATTACCCACAACGATAAAGCACTTGCAAGGATTTCCTAGGTTAACAGGGTATCACAAGTTTGTTAAGAAATAATTGTTTTGGGATGGCCTTAAATCTGATATTCAAAAGTTTTTGGCAGAATGTTTGGTTTGCTAGAAAAATAAAGTTGAGACAATTAGGACCCCGGATCTTCCACAACCTTTATCCATTCCAAGTCAACGTTGGGAGGAGGTTTCAATGGATTTTATCACAGGTTTACCTAAGTCCAAAGGAAAGAGTGTCATCATGGTGGTAGTTGATATACTTACCAAGTATGCACACTTTTGTGCATTATCTCATCCATTTAAAGAGAGTACAGTTGCTACTGCATTTATGGAAACAATTCCAAAGCTACATGGAAACCCAAATATTATTGTAAGAGATAGAGATCCCATTTTCATCGGAAATTTTTGGACGGAATTATTTTCTTGTTTGGGTACTCAACTTGCTCATAGCTCATCTTATCATCCTCAATCCAATGGGAAAACTTGGATAGTGAATAAATGTTTGGAAGGATATCTTTGTTGCTTTATATATGATAAGAAAACACAATGGTTCAAGTGGTTACCTATGGCTTAATGGTGGTATAACACTTCCTTCCACACTGCAGCTAAAATGACCCCATTTATGGAACTTTATGGATATCATCCATGATCCATCACATCATCTTTAATAGAAAATTATAAGGTTAAAGCAGTGTAATATCACATCAATCATCAAAAAAAAGTTCTCCAACTCTTAAAGGATAACCTAAATTTGGCACAGAATCAAATGAAACAACAGGAATATCAACATTGTAGCGACAGAAGTTTTGATGTAGGCGACTAGGTATTTTTCAGCTACAACCATACAAAAAAATGTCCCTCAAGCAATCGAAAAAGGATAATAAATTATCGCCAAAGTACTATGGTCTGTACAAGGTGTTGCAAAATATTGGTACTATGGCATACAAATTTGAGCTTCTTAAATCTTCCCCAGTGCATCGAGTTTTCCATGTTTCATGCTTAAAAAAGGTTATAGGTGACAAACTTCCAGTTCAAACAATATTTCCAAAACATGATGAGGAAGGAAAAATCATCTTGGAACCTGAAGTAGTCACGGAAACAAGAACTCGACAACTACGAAATTGATCAATTTCATAGTATCTCAACAAGTGGAAGAACTTACCCACTGAATATTCCACATGGGAGGATGAGAATTTTATACAGAAGCATCTGGAACTACTCAAGTGTTGAGGAAAACACTTTTTTGAAGGAGAGGGGAATTTTAGGTCCTTATATTACTAGTGTAGTTCCTTATTATTGTTAGTGTACCCCCCTTATTGTTGTTGTTGTACCCCTGTAGTCCCCATATTGTAATTATTGTGCCCCGTAAAAGACCACTATTTTTATTGTTGTGCCCTTACATTATTATTGTTAGGTCGACTAGGATTATATTATGACTCCATGGACTCCTATATACAGAAAGCATGTTTTTCCATTTGTATCATCCAAGAATTTTTCATTTATGTAATGTAAAGGAGGTTTCCCCCTCGAAGAGGTTGATTTCTAAGTTGTTGATCTCTCTTTTCTTTTATTTTGTAAGCTAGTTTCATAAAATAACTCAGTTAATTCAAGTTGGAGACACTTGAGTTCAATTCAATATGATTGAATGTTAATTTTTAGCAATATATTTTAGTTAATTTGATTTGTTTTCAGTTAAACTAGTTCCAACTATTGGAGAAACTATTGGAAGGTCAATTTGTGCAGTGTAACTCCAGTCACACTTAGTGGTCATCCAATTAATTGATCAATCAACCCAAAATAACTAATGCATGCAAAGAATTAGAGTTACCCAATTGAGGTTGGAGTTCAAGGGAAGTGTACTATTAGTTGTAAACTAATCCAATTTGTACAAGTGGTGCATGCAATCAAAGGATGGGCCTACAGAAATTACATAATCCAATTGAGTTATTTCCCTCAAAAATAGGGTTTAATTCCTCAATGAAAAACATAATGAAATAGGGGCTTTGAGGCTTGAAAATTTGGCTAAGTATTGTCAGGTTCAGTTAATCAGAAAAAGGATAGAAGATACAGGTGCGGGTTGTGCTCAAGATTGAGCAAGCATATTGTATTCATTTAGATTCTTTGGTTATTGAAATACAGATAGTAATGGGTTTTGAGAAGTTTCTTTCACATAGATAAATATGTATGCATGTGTAATGTTTCATTTTTCATGTTAATCATTTGTGTTCTTAATCGTGAATTTGCTTCCGCAGATCAGTAGAGTAGCTTCTATTCAAGTGATTTAGTAAAATTCACGAGCAGTTTAGAATCTACACATTAATTTATAGATAGTATCATAGCTATGTTCATAGCAGAGAAGAGATTTTGAAGTTTTCATTGCAGAAGGTTCGAATTTGAATATTAGTATTATAAGTTTTCTCCAAGACTAAGAAGATCTATTTCAATGGACTCAAGCTAGAGTATGCCTTGAAAGGCACCTCAAACTTTGTTGCTTGGAAGGACCGCATGGAGGAAATATTGGATGAAATGTGCTGCTAGAATAGATCAATTAATATATAGCAAAACCCCAAGCATATGATGCCCATCTTTCTTAATTAGATAAGGACATGGCCAGAGCGAGGAGAATCTTATTGGAGGGAGTGCGGGATCATATTATCTCGAATATCCATGAGAATGAGACTTTGTTCGCAATGTCTAAAACATTGACTTACTTGTTCGAGAACAATATTGACCACATGAAGCTGGAACCCGAGGACAATCTTCTAAGTATCAACATGCAAAAGAATGACACAAGTCTGCAGTACCTGAGTAGGTTTACATAGTGTCGTAATGAACTTGGTGGGGTCGATGTTAATGTCCATGAAGAAGACTTGGTTTCTCTATCCCTTTTGAGCCTTCCCAAGATCTAGCATAGGTATCAATATTTTTTAAATGGTAGAGAGAAACTACCAAGTTGGGATTGATTATGGTCTGATCTAGTGCAAGAAGAAATAAGGTAGAATACCAGAGACGAGACTTCATCCAAGGAAAAGGATGAGGAGAATTGTTCCTTGGATGGAAAGTAAAAGAAAGAGAAATGGAATAAATCCCAATCCAAAGCATCATATAGTCAAGGGGACAAGAAGAAATACTTGTCTAGAATCAAGTGCTTTCAGTGTCATGAATTCAGGAACTATGCCACGAAATTTCCACACAAGAAGACAAGCAATAATACCTAAGGAGGAGTGGTATGTGAAGCTTTGGATTCACAATTCAAACTTGAATTCACCCTCATTTCATGCATGGCAAGCATAGTGATGGGAAGTGTGTGATATTTGGATAGTGGTTCCTCGTTCCACATGACAGGGAACAAATATTTTTTTAGTGACTTGTAGGAGAGAGATCTCCAGATTCACATCGAGATGGGAGATGATGGGTCAACACAGTCACCTTTCAGAGGGAGTCAGACTCCCCTATTAGGCTCAAGGATTTTATGTTTGTGCTAGGCCTAAAGAAGAATTTGGTTTCTATCACGGCGTTGGAATATCGTGGCTACGAAGTGATATTCAGCAAAGGAAATGAATTTCGAAGGCACATCGCCACGGGACAAGTGAAGCAAGTCGGGGTTTGAGTGAATAACCTCTACAAGTTGGATGTGGAATATTGTGCTACTTTGAGCACAAAGGGGGAGAACGTGCAGAGTTGAGATGTCGATGAATTATGGAATATAAGACTTGGAAATTTCCATCATGGAGCTTTTAATATCATATATTAGATCATCACATACCTCCCCAAAGGAGCACTAGAGTAGAAAAATACATGCAAAGGGTGTACCTTGAGGAAGTACACCAAAGCCACCTTCAATAATTGGGACAGCGTGGCACATGTAATCCTTGAAAGGATCCACTCTGATTTCTGTGGACCTTTCTCGACATCCTCCACTTCTAAGCATAGGTATTATGTTATATTTGTAGTTGATTTCTCACATAAGTGCTGAATTTTCTTACCATACATTATCCATTTTTTTTTAATTTAAAGCTCTTGTTCAGAAATAAATTAGCAAGAAAGTGAAGGCTTTCATGAGAAATAACAGAGGTGAGTACATGCCAAATGAGTCTAAAAAATTATGTGTAAAGGAAGGCATTCGACGAGAGTTGACAGCACTCCACAACCCACAACATAATGGGGTGGCTGACATGAAGAACAAATTGATGTGGGAGCAGTGAGGGAAATGTTGCATGACCAAGGCCTACCTCTACACTTGTGTACCAAATCATGCAACACAATGGTCTATTTGCAGAACAAGAGTCTTCATCGGATTCTTGGCATAAGTACACCAAAAGAAGATTATTTCAGGGAATAAACATGAGTACACCAAGATCTATAGCTATGGCTTCACTAAAAGTGAAGCAGATGCAAACCTTTACCACATTTTGGTAGAAGGTAAATTGTTGAGTGTTTTCTTATATGTTGATGAATTTATTTTTACTGGTGATGAACACCTTATCAGGTCCTGAAAGGATGACCTTGCAAGAGAGTTTGAAATGAAGGACATGGGTCTCATGCACTATTTCCTTAGTTTGGAAGTATGGCAAGGAGAAGGGGAATTGCTTGTCTCTCAAAGAAATTACGCCAATGAGATACTTCAGAATTTTCGCATGGAAATATGTAAACCCATAGAGACTCCTCTAGCGACTAAATTTAGGAAAGAGGATGCCACTTCAGGCAAGGAAGTGGATGCTACCATGTACAGACAGTTGGTGGGTTCACTCATGTATCTGGTGAACACATGGCTATACATGTGTTATGCAGTCAACCACTTGAGCTAAGCCATAGTTCGATTAACCAAATTGTTTTGGAGGTTTTCTAAACATTTTCTACAGTACCTCAAAGGAACTACTCATTTTTTACTATGGTACAAACAAACAAAGGGAGTGAAGTTATGTGGCTTCACATATGCATATTGAGTGGGGAGTCCATCAGACCAGAAGAGCACATCAGGAGGAATTTTAAATGTTGGGTCTGCAGCAGTTTCTTGGTACAGTAGGAAGCAGATATATGTGGCACTCAGCTCAGCAAAAGTAGAGTACATGGCTTCCATTCAAGCAGCATGTGAGGCGATCTGGATGAGAGAGATTCTTGTTAGGTTATTTGGTCATATGATGGATCCTACTATGATTTACTGTGATAATCAGAGTTTCATAAAGCTCTCTAAAAATAATGTTTTTCATGATTGATCCAAGAACATATATATCATGTACCACCATATATGAGATTGTGTGTAGAGGCGGATCATGTTGTTGCAGTACATTCTGACAGAGGAACAACATGCAGACATTTTGACAAAATAATTGTCAAAGAGGTAAATTTGAGTTCCATAGAGGCAGGATTGGGGTGGTAGATAATCCATTTTTTGCTGAGAGGGAGTGTTTAAAATGCAACAAGAAAATATATTTTTGACTTTGCCTTGGCCAAACTAGATTAAAATTTGAATTTAAATTTTAGCAGAATACTTGGACTTAGTTAACTGAGGTGACGTGGCTTTTGTCACTCAGTTAAATTAGTTAGTTTGAGTTGGAGACACTTGAGTTCAGTTCAATATGATTGAATACTAATTTCTAGAAATCTATTTTAGTTAAGTTGAGTTATTGTCAATTAAACTCATTCCAATTGTTGGAGAACCTAGTGCAAGGTCAAGTTTTGCAGTGTAACTTCAGTCACACTAAGTGGTTATCTAGTTAACTAATCAATCAGCCCAAAATAAATTATGCATGTAGAGAATTAGAGTTACCCAGTTGAGATTGGAGTTCAAGGGCAGTATACTATCATTTGTAAACTAATCCAAGTTGTACAGGTGGTGCATGCATTCAAAGGATGGGCTTGCAGGAATTGCATAATCCAATTGATTTATTTCCCTGAAAAGATAGGGGTTAATTCCTCAATGAACAGCAGAAGGAAATAGTAACTTGGAGGCTTGAAAATTTGACAATATTGGTCAAATAGAAGATACATTTGTAGGTTGTGCTTAATCTTAAGCAATCATATTGTAGTCATTCGAATTCTTTGATTAATGCAATTCAAACAGTAAGGGGTTTTGATCAATTCCTTTCCCCTAGATAAATATTTTTGCACGTTTGATGTTTCCTTTTGCATGTTAATTATTTTTGTTCTTCATCGTGAATTTTCTTCCACATATCAGTAGAGTAGCTTCTCATATTGTGATTTAGTAAATTCCATGAGGAGTTAAGAATCTGCACATTAATTTCTACACTTGGTTACAATTTTTTCACATTAACATAAGATCTTGGGTAATATCATGTAGTAATGTAGGGTCATTGATAGTTTGGCATGGAATGCAATACCGCTCATCGTGATGTGCTCAACATATGGTTATTCTCCCTATACTCACAAGGAAATAATATAGTCAACGAGATGAGATGCAAAGGGAAGAAAGTACATGTTATGTAAGTGTTGGTGTTTTTTTAGTTTAGGGATGGAAAACAATGAGGGCTAGATAATACTAATCACATAATTTCCTTAGTGATAAATCCTTTGATAATCAACTTTTCAAACTTCATACAACTCGAATATTCATGCTGAGAAGATGATTATTAAACCAGTGGGGTTGTGTGATTTGAGGAGCTACTTAATCACTTGGAGATCATGTGTATTTATCTTTAGCTAGGATCGAGTTCCCTCGCTTATTATATCAAATGTTAAAGCTACAAAAAAAATAACTGTGTGTATTTGTTTAATTACCAGTTGTCACTCATTCCATGTGGCTATATATATATATATATATATATATATATATATATATATATATATATATATATATATATATATATATGTATACATGTATATATATATATATAGATATGTATACATGTATATATATATATATATGTGTGTATATATATATATATATATATATATATATATATATATATATATATATATATATATATATATATATATATATATATATATATATATATATATATATATATATATATATATATATATATATATATATATATGTATATATACATATATACATATATACATACATTATATATATATATATATATACATACATACATACATACATACATACATATATACACATACATACATATATATATATATATATATATATACATACATACATACATACATACATACACATACATACACATACATACATATATATATATACATATATGTGTATATATATATATATATATATATATATATATATATATATATATATATATACATACATACAAATACATACATACATACATATATATATATATATATATATATATATATATATATATATATAAAATACAATTTATCAAATTGTTACTCATAGCATTAGAACTAGCATAATTTCATTAACCTAACATTCATAATTCTTTTATTTATATGTAAAAGTAGATATGCATTCATATTAATATAAATAGTAATAGAAAAATGAGACTAAGTGATCGCTAGTGAGATGAATCTCTACAAATGTGACTAGGGACATTTTACTTCCTGTTCCACATTTTTACCCCTCCTTCATTGGTGTAATTTGGGGGGGTGAAATTCTCTACTCATTCAAAAAAAATCTTCTCCAAATAAATGGCATATTTAATTGCATAAAAAATATTTCAATTGGAATCCTACTTTCCACCCCTAGAATTTCAGGCACTTAGAGCAGTGACACCTTTGGTCCTAAACAAATCAATGAAATATCAAACCAAGTGATCAACGAGAAATAACTGGTGAACGTGGACTCATAAAAAGATACATGATTCATTAGAAGCACCATGGAAGCCAGGACAATGTATGCTTTAAATAGAGGAAACGCCCAAATATGAAATCAAAATGGAAAAAATGTCCAGCTAAATATAGTACATGAAGTACCACGCAATCATTGGAATTTTTTTGGGGCTCTAGCCTTCAAGAAGAGATGCCATAATCTAGATATATTCCCATTGGAAATGGAAGGGAATTATTGATCTCAAACTCAAATCCAAGGTCTCCTTCACCATAATTTTTGAGGTGTAGGAGGATCGAGAGAATATATTTGGACGTTCAAATTTATTTTGTTCTACATGCTTATACTTCAAGTACTAGATAGATAAATTCAACCTGGAGAAAGAATATTTCACCTACACTCATGTATGGATTAGGAACTACTCGTTCCCTCTAAAGTATTGGGATCCCAAAATCTTGGAAGGCATCAACAATTTGATAGGATCCTTTGTCAAGATATATAAAGATACCAAGTAAGGAAGGTACATAAAGTTTGGGAGAAGATGTGTGTATATTAATCTCTTAGCACCCCTCCAAGCATATATTTTTATAAGCCATCGAAACTCCACTTGGATCCCAATATTGCACTATTAACATATCCCTTTTAGATGTTGAAAATTCCATAAGAATGGCCACCTATTTAGGGGCTATCCACTAAATAATCCCCAAAAATATCATCTCTAACAATGAGATAAGGATATAGAATGGTTCACCAAGGTTTCTAGACGTGGAAATCCTAATAGAAGGCAACAACCAACAAGCTCTAATAATAAAATATTAAGTAAAAATAGATTCTCTACTTTGGAGAATCAATAGGAGGAGTTGATCAAAGAAAAATCTTCATCGATCCAGAAGCCTACCTAGGAGGAAAAAGGAGGGAAAACAATTGCGGGGGGACAAGAATAAAGCAAGAAAATAAACATGAATTCTAATCCAAAATCAGAGAAAATCAATAGCATTGTAGATGCCATGGAGGAGGACACCCTAGAGGACATAAAAGTGATGTAAATGGATTTATACATCTTTTATATACAATAAATTATAGAAGCGTGTCATCAAAAATATCTTCAATCCATCCCGAAGGAGTAGATTTAGCAAGTGAAAAAGGCCCTCCACAAAAGGAAAAAAAATTCCTCGTGAAGGACAAGGAGCTTGAGGGGTTGACCCAGGCTTGGGAGTAGTAGAAAGTAACCTAAATTCCCCTAGGAAAAATGATAAATAAGATAGAAGTAGAGAAAGGAAACCAAATTCTTAATTGATATAGGAAGTAGGAGATCTCTTACTGAATTCAAGATAGAATTCCTTGATAAAAGACTCATTCTCCCCCTCCTTTCTCGTGAATATAGTATCATGGAACATCATAGGTACTAATGGAAAGATTAAAAAAAGGCTCTTGCATAAAAATATTAGCTTCGAATATCAAGCTATTTTCCTACTATAGGAAATGTTATCACTCCACCGGATTTCTAAAGCTGAAGAAGAAATCCTAACAGAGGTAACCACAGACCAATCTGTGGCTTGGTATCTAGCCCTACCAAACCAGAGAGGGCTCTCTCCACAAAAATCACAGTCAAGAGGGTTGGAGGAAAAGGTTTTAGGCTAGGTATGAAATGCAGAAGGGGTTTTGATTTGATTTGATTTGATTGGGTTTTTGGATGAGGATATTAGGTCAAGGGAAATAGGATTAGGGTTACAATCCATTCAATGGGGCAAGGAAGGTAAGAAGGCTAGCACATTTGGGTTCCTGGGATGGAATGATTTAGACAAGTGAGGAGCTAGGAAGAGCATGAAAGATGAATTCTTCCTAAACTGAAAGAAATATGAACAAACTATGAAAACTTCCCCAAAACAGAGCATGTGAGATGAATTTTGTTTTTATAACTTGAAAGTGATCATACAATAGACATAAAATGGAAAATGTACCAATAATAAATTCATACAATTGAAACAAGAGAAGAAATGACGCTAGACAACCATACCACAGGTATCCCAAAAAAATAGTTGCAACACCTTTATTAAGCTCCTACCAAAATGATTACAATAGAGTCTTTGATCAATATGCCAACATCCAACTGATTCCAACCTATGAAATGACTGAAAAAATACATGATATAGGCCTCAAACAAACTCCTCCCAACCTCAGGGGTCAAATCCATGAGAGGAGGAGTAGTTCCACCAAAAACTGAGTTGAATACCTAGAGTGTAGGGTGGTCAAACTGACTCATCCCTCACTTTTTACAAACTGATTCATTACACCTCATCATGAGTTTTCATCTAATTTATTTACCCTAGGTAACAGTAAAAACATGATAATTACATTTACTTCCATTAATTACATAAGTAAAATCATCATTTCCCAAAGTGAAAATCAAAATTGCACTGAAAACTGAGAAAAATCATACATCTGTCAAGGGCACCATTTTTGTGCCAGGGGTGCAGCGTAATACATAGGGGCGTAGTGTCAACTTGTAGGCAAATTTTGGAGGCCTTCACAGTGTCCAAATTGGGCTTAGGATGGCTTGTTGGAAAGCCTATCCAGTATAATTTCCATATATATTTTTTATTTTTTTGAATGGAGTTGATTTTCCCTATCAAAAAGTGATTCTCCCACATATGTTCAAGGGCACAACGTAAAGGAAAAAAAGGAGGCAGAAGATTGATGTTTTGTGTGTTTTCTAACCTTTTCACCTTCCAGTTGTCCAAAAAAAGGCTAGAAATGTTGGTGAATTGGATGTATTCATCATTTTACATCTTGTGGTGGTCTCTATTTGGATAAAAAGTACCTCAAACAAGGGTGCAGTGTCTAGGGTGTTGCGCCCTTGATAGTCTAGCTATCACAAGACTGTCTAAGATTGTTGAAAAACACAAAAAATTCAAAAATTGACCCAAAATATTTTCAAAATTTAAAAATTGGCTACTAATAATGTGGTTAGGCACGGAGTGAGGCTTCAAATAGTATTTCAAGCCTCCTTTTCTCTTTTTTTCATGGTCAAGGCTTCAATTTTTGCATTGGCTTGTTTAAGCTTGGACCTTGCAATTTTATTTTTCTTGGCATAGTGCTTGGCCTTCTTTCTTAATATATAATTATCTCTATTTGACTTCTCCAGAAGCTTCTCTAGGTGTGGTTTATACCTGTCAAGCCATTGCTCCCAATTCTCATTGATTACCACTGTAAATTTTTCATTCAAAGTGAGCTTATTAGCAAGCTCAGCCTCCTTTTGCCTCTCTAGTTCTAGAGCTCTTTTCAGCCCTCTAGTCCTAGACCTTATCCTTGGTACTTGCTCTTCGGGCTCCTCTGTCACACCATATTTTTCTAGTGTCTCTTCAAGCAAGACTTTAGCTTTTTCTGCCTCTCTTTGAGCTTAGATTAATTTCACCTTATCAATGACATATTTGTTATTTAGTTGTTGGTTCTCCTGTTCAAGAAAGTTAATGACAAATTTAGACCTGTCAATATTATTTTGTAGCTCCTTAATCTTGGCTTCTTTCTCCTTGATGAATGTGCTAGTGATATAATCATCATCATGCTCATCTAGGTCGGCAAGTTTAAAATCATGTTCTGTCTCATAGAGGTCCTCCTCCTAATGTCTGATCTCTTCCTAAATCTATGTCTCTGTCATCTTTTTCTTCCCTTTGTCTACCTGCTTTGTCGATGTAGAAGGCAAGGCCCCTTCCACTATGTTTGTAGAAAACACATCCCTATGACCCCTCTGGTGTGTTTTTTCCAATGGCTCTATCTCACCCACATTAGCCTTCTTAGGCTCAATAGTATCATCTTTGCTAGGTGACCCAGTCTTAATGTGAAATGGAGATGATGGTGGTGAAATGGGTGAAGGAGACTAATCTGATGATGATGCATGAACTATGGGTTGAGATGGAGGAATGGATTTGGAATGATGAGATGATGAAGGCACATCTTGGGCATGTTGAATAGGTGAAGTATTAAAATATGCCATTAGCTATGAAAGTGATCCATGAAATGTTCAATTGTTTGAGGTGATGAAGGACTATGATCTTGATGATGGAATGGTGAAAAAAATTGTTTATTTGGTGCTCATATTCTCTCCTTTGGACAATATATGTCATCTTTTCAATGCTCTGGAAGAGGTAATAAGGTATGTTGAGCATCTTGGCCATTTTGAAGTGCATGAGTAGCCAGATATGATATGTGTAAATCATAGAGAACCTCCCTTCACAAGAAAAGTATCTCATGATGATTTTCATAATGGGGGCATATCTCTCCAGGAGGTAAGAGAAAGGAAACTTCCCCTTTCTTTCTTTCTTGTACCTAAGTTTTATGTATGGCGTCAAAGTAATGCTCCTCCAAGTCTTTTTTCTTGAACCATTTTTCCCCGGCATTTGGGATTCCAGTGGTAGTTGATATGATGGCAGTGGAAAAATTGAAAGTGACACCAGCAAGGGTTACTGAGTTGTCATGGAGATTGGATATGAATAGTCTGCTCAACATAGGATGATTTTGGACCCTTTGTATTTTCTCACAAAATTAAAAACATCTTACATGCTTAAAACATGTCACAGTCATGGGAGATTTCATTAGTTCCCTAGTATTTGTTGGCTCAAGTCTAAGAATTCTCCCTCCTTTGTTTGGCCTCCTCTCCTTTCTTTCTTCTCCCTCACTGTAGCTTATGTTATGTTCTTCTTCCATAGGTGTCATAGTGTGAAAACCATAGGGATATGGAATGATAATGAAAAATGAGTTTTGGGAAGTGGGAATGGGATGGGGAAAATTTGGGAGATGGGGGAAAGGGTTTATGAAATGAGGGAGGTGACAGGGAGTAGTAATGATAAGGGATTTAGGATAGGAAATTTTATTACAGGTTAGGGATTTTGGGAGCCTAGGAAAATGAGTAGCCTATGTCTTAGGGAATTAGGAATAAAGAGCTTAGGGAAATGGAGATAGTAATATAGGGGGCAGGGATAGGGTCTAATAGTGATATGAGAAGGAAAATGAAGACTTGGGGAGTGTTAGGAAGTGTCATTGGGATTTAGGGGATAATACTAGGGTTTCAAGCACAAAATAGACACCAAATATTTTAAACAACTTCAAACACTACAAAATAGACTTGATAAGAAGAGGGATGGTGAAAATTGTGGCTTACTTGATTTTTTGAGGTTGCAGAGCACCGTTGTTGAAGATTGAAGGTGATGGCATGTGTTTTGGAGATTCCTGAGTATTTTCGGGCAAGGGTGAAACACACAACACAGGGGTACAGTGCACAACATAAGGGCGCAACGTACAACACAAGGGCACAGGGTATAACACAGGGGTGCCCTCCTTCTGCCAGGAGCGTAGCGCTACATTTGTTTTGCAAATTTCGCCTTATTTCTTGGATTTTCATGATTTTGTTGAGGTTGCTTGATGAAGGAAATATCAAATGAGATTTTTTTTTGTGTCTTTTGGGTTTAAATACTTTGTGGGATTTTATTTTGATTATTTTAAAACCCACTTTTGTAATGTTCAATTTTACTTTTAAAACCTTGCAAAATACCCTTTAACTTTGTCTTATTTGCTTCGCAGATTGATCATGTTGGAGTAGGGACTCTTCATATTTTAAAGTTTGATGTGTTTGGAAAATGGAACTGAGTTGGAAGCTTTGGGAAACTAAGTACTTATTACATCTAATGGACGTAAAATTACATAAATAAAATAAAATTACATCTATGTTTTTTGGAATAAAATTACATTTTGGAATGAAACTCACACTTGAAATCAAAATTACAAATTTGGAAACCATATTTAGCCTTAAAATCCTCTTTAGATGGTAAAGGGATATTATTTGGATCACTCTCATACTTTTTCTAACCTTATGCAATGAAATGATGTCTTATTTGGACCTTGGAAACTGAAAACCTAGAGACCTAATGAAGACTTTGAGTGACTAGACTTCATGGTGACCTGACTGAAATAATAACATGATGAAATCGATTTTCATGATTGAACTATGCTTAGAAAGACATGTAGGTGGGCCAGCAAGTATGAATTTTTTAGGAAGAGTGAAATTATTTGACTAGGGCTACCATAAGTGAGTAAATTTTTTATATGACCTGATGGAATGATAAAAGAAATTCTAAGTGGGACTCCTAAAATGATATGAAAATAGTATTTTTGATCACTGATGGCAGTATGAAAATACTAACACTAATAGGAAACAAAGTTCACAGTGGATATGTTTAAATACTTTTTAAAAGGTTTTGGTTCCCATAAATTTCTTGCCTTAGATTGGAATGGCATGAGGAATTGCAATACTATGGAATCTAAAGACATTCATTCTTGAAAATTCATTTGAAACGAAGCATAGTATAATAACCTAATTTAGACTCATTTCATACTCTGAGATCAAATTCATATCCACATATATGGACCTAAAACCCTAGTGGGAAAGGCATATTTTTTCAGAGCCTATGCAACTTATAGAAGTAAATCATACGAATCACTAGATATGGGGGAACTTTAATATTATAGCATCCTTACAGAAGAAAAAAAACGAGATTTCTTATACGATTAGATATAGATATATAATAATTCAACAACCTCATTTAGGAGCTCATGCTCATAGATGTAGAAATAGTCAATGGCCAATTTACAGGGAGAAATGAAATTGGGGGAGCCAATCAAATTGCAAGTAGGCTAGACCACTATTTAATATTTGAATCTCTTCTACTATCAAGGAATAATGTTGAGGAATTTATCCTTCTAATTGTGGGCTCAGGTTATTGGCCAATCTCTATCTAGTTAAATATATGGGGATGTAATATCCCAAAATATGGAATTTCTACACTATTGGGAATATCTTAAGATATTCCAAATGTGGAGATCTAGCAATATGTACACACAATATTGAAAGAGCAGTGTTAAATCAACTCATAGAGTGAGAGAGGAGCTCATACCCATCTTATTAAGTTATAGCAGCAAAATTTATACAAGATCTTGACGAAAAATCTATTCAAGATAGGCAATAATCAGCCTCAAGAAACAAGTACATAAAACATGACAAAACACTGCTACACAAGAGTGCCCAAGCTATGACTGCGTGGTTTTATAAAGAAAAATTGTTGACAACATATTTCAATACATATATATACAATTTTATGCCTCATACAACATTGGGAGAGAAGATCTAAGCTCCCAAAGACTACCTCAAGTCAATCCTAGAAGGATTGGCTGAAATATGCAAAAAATGCAAAATGTTGGAGTTGTAGGGTAGCAACTACAACTCAAGAACTGGAAATGAATGGAGAAGGCTAAAGATGCTTCATCCGATGAAAATACCTCCTCCAGTGGATCTTCCAAGTGAAAGGCTTATCCTAACACTGAAGCTCTCACCCTCCAACAATCACTGCAATCCCTCTCTGCAAATACCAACTGAAAATAATGCAGTCACTGAGGGATATGGTGTTGTAGGTGTAAGAAAAAGTATTGGCCAAGTTCCAAGATCTGCAATATGCTCCAAGGGCTTCCAAATTGATCTCTCAAAGGAAATAGAGCCTCCTCCTCTAAAAAACAAGTGATGGAAGTGGTGTTGTGAACCCTCATTGCAACACCCTACAACACAACATTATTTTGTTGCAGAAATAACGTTGTAGCTAAAGGAGGATGCTTGGCCTCAAGCCTGGATGTGAGGAAAATCAGTAAAAATCCTTCAAGAGGCCTCTCAAGAAAGGATAAGGATTCCTAAATAGGAAATCCTTGTGCTAAGCAGCACTGCAACTCTGCTAAACAGCAGGAGAATGCACAAAGTCTAAACAGACAAAGAAATCAATAATCTAAATCATGAATAACAATGGTTGCCTTGCCCTCCTTTTAAACAAGTGAAAGCCCTCTCTCCATGGGTCCCACTCATTGGGGTTTCCTCCACCAAATAACCCTATTCCCATTCATACTACATTGTCTATCAAAGTGTTCTCCACCTCCTCTCCCAACGTTGTTGACTTGGTCAAACTTGACCTTGTCTCCATGCAAATGTCCTCTTTCACACATAAGGGTGTGAAATCCAGCTCTTATGACTATCCCCTTTCACATTTGAGGGATTTTATTCATGTTTTTAATAAGCATGGGCTTCCTTACCCATTTATTTAACTGCTAGGTGATAAATACAAAACTTTAATATTCCATTTAGCTGTGTGCTAAAATGGGAATATTACAGTGCTCCCCTCCCAAATGTTGCTTGTCCTCAAGCAACTGCAAGGATAGAACTGGAAAGTATCCTCCCAAGGCATGGAGTCTAAAATGTGTGGAGGAACATCTTCCCCATGTGGATCCTCCATCCTCCAAGCAATCATCCATACAAAATGAGTTACCTCCCAACATGGCAACTCATGAATATCCTCTTCCACCCTTGGCTCTTGTAATGTAGGTGGGATGAAAATCTGATCTTGGTAGAAAAAATAGCCTACCCCATGTTGTCTTCCTCTCCACTTAGGATAAGTGTAGAGTATATTTCCATCATGGGCTGCAATGATATTGCCCTCAAGTGGCAAGATGAAGATTAGACCTCCAAGGATCTTTTCTCCAACGTTATGAAACATGTTGGCCCAAATCATCTCATATGTGATGAGTTGGAAGTCACCATCATATGGCATCCAATCAATCATATGGCTCACCTCAAATGGAGACAAGATTTTTTCTGTAATGGCCACATACTCTATCATGCTCCCATTAGAAAATGCAATTAAAACAATGTGGGAGATATCTCCCCCAAGCGACACATCCAACCAATGTGCCATTCCCCCAATCATGCTTCCAAAAAATATAAAGACAACAGAAACATAAGGAACCATAATGAGAACCATGCTTGTTGCCATATGTAGTAAGGGAGAAGGACAATGGTCCCTCAAATGTAACCAATTCAGTTTGGCCCTCAACTGCAAAAGAGTGTGACAAAAATTGTGGCTTATCAACCACTTGCTTGCTATCCCACTCTCCTCATATGTTTGGAGAAAGTGAATGATGTATGGTGCAAAGTGAGCATGTTCTCCAAAATACATCTCCTCCCCAAGTCCTCCTAGGGAGTGGTCACCAATACTGCTCATGGCCTCAAGTAGACCATGAGGTCTAGAAAAAAGAATTCTCCTCCTTGGAGCAACATCCTGCACATGTATGGTTAAGGGATGCATATATAAATTATACAAATCATTATGCAAACAAACAATACCCTTACCATATGACTTGCTCATGCAAATGGAGTGGCTCATAGATGAGTCTCCTCTCATCCTCAAAGAGAAAAGAGGTGGTTGTGCTAACTCTTCCAAAGTGTTATGTATCTCCTCCATCTTCACATGATCCATGCATCTCCTCGTATGTTGATCATCCAATATCATGCAAGCAAAATGATCCTTGGAATACTCCACAATAGCCAGGAGCTCCAACATGGATCTATCCTCCATAGTGATAGCGCCGATGATCTCTCATGAAGAACATATGTCATATGGTTATCCTCTCCTTTGACATCTCCCATGTCAAAGATACAATTTGGAAGGCTGCTATCCTTCCCCTGCTACTTCTGCCATAGCGCAGAATATGAAATTAGAGTGGGTAAAAATGATGTTGAGAGAATGCCTCTCTCCTCCTTGAGTCTACCCAAGACTCTCAGCGTTGTAAAATGACCTCCCAAGGTCTCCACTCCTTTGAAATCAATGAATGGTACCTCAAAATGTGAAGCATCTCTCATCAACTGTTGATCTGGTGGTCTCCTTGGTGAAATTTCTCCATGCAATGAGACATCGTCATCAAGAGTAGACTGCATACATGAATGGACATACTTGTCCTTGCTCTCACTGCGCAATCCAGTCTCCCTCTTAGGTGCATCAACCTCATGAAATGGACAGGGGTGTGTGCTTCTCATCACATGATGCTGATCATCGTCCCTATCTCCTCCTTTTATCTCCACAGTTCTACACCCTATCATCAATGGCACATGTGAGTCATGAGTTGTGCGTTGATCTCCACATGTGAAATCCTGGGGAATTTCTTGCAATGATACAAGAATCCCTCTAGTTGGAGCAAGAGATCCTCCTTCCTCTGCATGAGGTGCTAGATCAACTCTAGACATGACAGCGATGTTGCCCTCCTCCTCATCAATACGTATGGGAAACCTTTCAAGAAATGGATCCTCTCCTGAAAAAGAGATCTCCATGCCCTCTTGTTTAGGAATATGAGATAGAGGCTTTTCCACTAACAAAGTATGTTGCAAGATGTCAATCTCCTCCATGGGTTTCTGAATTGGATCTGAGTTTATAGTTTTCTCCATCACATGCAAGGGTTTTATTTGTTTATGTTTGTTTAAATTCTCCACATGTGTTGCAGAAATTTTTCCATCAATCCTTCTCATCAATGCCTTAATAAACATTAAATAAGAAGAAGTATTTGCATTTTTTAAAGTAAAATACCTAAATATCCACCATGCATAGGCCTTACCTCCAAAATGCAGCCCTGCTACTCTGATGCCTTCATCTTCAGAAATTTGATGCTGCTGCAAAAAGGTATCTAGCTCTTCCACCCAAGCCCTGGCTGAACATGCAGGGGAACCATAAAAGGTAGATAGAAGAAATCTATCCACATTATGCTTCTTGATCCTCCTCACCTTGATCTTGCAAAACTCTGGAAAAGTGATATGATCTCTAAACTTCTGAGTTTGAGATTCATATTCATGCAAGGAACCACTAAGAGTTCCCCTCTTAGGCATTCCTTCTTCCTCTCTCTCTCTCATGGCAAAACTAGGCATGTGACGCGCTGTGCAACATAGGATGTGGCTGCATGCTCACACTCCCCATAACAAAGTCTAGAGTTTGACTCAGTTTCAAACCCTCTTGGATATTTTGTACAGATCTCCCTCCTTACCTTCTTGAGATCTTCATGAATGCTCTGTATAGATCTTGGAAGAAGCTTTGTAAGCCTATCTTCCTTTATTCCTCCACATATTGGAGTCTTCATCTTCTATTTTCTTGATAGAATCATGGCTGAGATCCACAGGATGAGCCAAGATTATGCTCTGATACCACTGTAATATCCCAAAATAGGGAATTTCTACACTATTGGGAATATCTTAAGATATTCCAAATGTGGAGATCCAGCAATATGTAAACACAATATTAAAAGAGCAGTGTTAAATCAACTCATAGAGTGAGAGAAGAGCTCATAGACATCTTATTAAGTTACAGCAGAAAAATGTATACAAGATCTTGAGGAAAAAGCTACTCAAGATAGGCAATAATCAGCCTCAAGAAACAAGTACATAAAACATGACAAAACACTACTACACAAGAGTGCCCAAGATATGACTGCGTATTTTTATAAATAAAAAGTACTGATAACATATTTAAATACATATATATACAAGTGTATGGCTCATACAACATTGGGGGAGAAGATCTAAGCTCCCAAAGACTACCTCAAGTCAATCCTAGAAGGATTGGCTGAAATATGTAAAAACTGCAAAATGTCGGAGTTGCAGGGTAGCAGTTGCAACTCAAGAACTGGAAATGAATGGAGAAGGCTGAAGATGCTACATCCAATGAAAATACCTCCTCCAATGGATCTTCCAATTGAAATGCTTATCCTAACACTGAAGATCTCACCTTGCAACAATCACTGCAATCCCTCTCTGTAAATACCAACTGAAAATAACGCAGTCACTGAGGCATACTGCATTGTAGGTGCAAGAAAAAGTATTGGCCAAGTGCCAAGATCTGCAATATTATCCAAGGGCTTCCAAATTTATCTCTCAAAGGAAATATAGCCTCCTCCTCTGAAAAAAAAAGTGATGGAAGTGGTTTTGTGAACCCTCACTGCAACACCCTACAACAAAACATTATTCTGCTGTAGAAATAACGTTGTAGATGAAGGAGGATGTTTGGCCTCAAGCCTGGATGTGAGGCAAATCAGTACAACTCCTTCAAGAGGCCTCTCAAGAAAGGATAAGGACTCCTAAATAGGAAATCCTTGTGCTAAGCAGCATTGCAACTCTGCTAAACAGCAGGAGAATGCACAAAGTCTAAATAGACAAAGAAATCAATAATCTGAATCATGAATAACAATGGCTGCCTTGCCCTCCTTTTAAACAAGTGAAAGCCCTCTCTCCATGGGTCCCACTCATTAGGGTTTCCTCCACCAAATAAACCTCTTCCCATTCATACTGCGCTATCTATCAAAGTGTTCTCCACCTCCTCTCCCAACGTTGTTGACTTGGTCAAACTTGACCTTGTCTCCATGCAAATGTCCTCTTTCACACATAAGGGTGTGAAATCCAGCTCTTATTACTATCCCCTTTCACATTTGAGGGATTTTATTCATGTTTTAATAAGCATGGGCTTCCTTACCCATTTATTTAGTTGCTAAGTGATAAATACAAAACTTTAATATTCCATTTAGCTGTGTGCTAAAATGGGAATATTACAGGGGATGCTTAAGAAAGAATCCCTTCTGATTTGAAAAATTAATTCTCAATCATAAGGACTTTCAAGAGAACATAACAAGTTGTTGGGAAGAAGTTGACACTGCTCAAGGCACACCCATGTATTTATTTAAACAAATTCCAAAAGAATTGAAATAATTTTTAAAGAGTGGAATAAAGAAGTGTTCAAATATATATTTCAAGCTCAAGAGGATTTATAAGCCCAAATTCAGGAAATTCAGTAGTAGATAATAATCAAAGGTCAGTCAAAATCATTGGAATATAAGAAAAGCTACTAATGTGTTAGCTAAAGGTGTGGTAGATCTAAATGAGACCTTATGGAAACAAAAATATCACATACAAAATACAAAGGAAGGAGACTACAACACCAAATTCTTCCATAGGTCCATGATTCAACGTTGATAATCCATCAAGTTTACCCACGTTTAGGACAGCCAAGGTAACACCCTCCTTTCCCACTCTAAAATTAAAGTTCAACTAGTATATTTTTTGGAAAATATAATTACAATGAAATAGGCTAATGATCATCATCATCTATTAGGAAAGTTTCCAAATACATCCCTAAATCGATAACTACTGAGCATAATAACCATCTTCTCAATTTGATCACCATGGAAGAGGTGGAATCAACAATAATGGACACACTAGCTAGTAAAGCCGTTGGTATGAATGGTTTTACTATTGACTTCTTCCATCACTATTAACCTATTGTAAAATGGGAGGTGTGGAATATTTTAGAAGAAACCTACAAACACTCAAGAGTGCTCGCTGCTCTAAATGCTATCTTCCTCACTCTAGTACCCAAATAAGAGAAATTTTTTGACCCTAACAAATTCAAACCCATTTCCCTATGAATTTTGACTTACAAAATAATCTCAAAGGTTGTTTCCAACTGCATCAAACTCCTCCTCCTAATCCTCATCTCTCCTTAATAGGCCCGGTGTGTGGAGGAAATACCAATCTTGGATTGCATGATTTTAGCGCTTGAGGTAATTCACACTCTAAAAACCTCCTGATTCATAAAAATTTTAATGGAACTTGATATGTCTAAAGCTTTCAATAAACTCAATTGGAAATACATCCATTATATCCTAACTACTTTTGGTTTGCATGCCTCTTGGGTTCAATGGATCTGCAATCTCATATCTTCTACTTTCTTCTCTATTATGCTTAATGGCTCCCTAATCACTACCTTCTCCTCCTTGAGAGGAATCAAGAAAGGGAATTCCCTCTCCCCTTTCATGTCCATTCTCATGGTCAAATTTCTTGAGAGAGAAATAAAGGCTTCCACACTTTCTGGGGACATCACAGGACTAACTATGCATGGTTCTCAGCACCCCCTAATCCATAACTAGTTTTTTTATAACGCAATGTTGATAAAGTCTCCCTCAACAAAGGAAGCATGAGCCTTAAATCACACTCTTTATATATTTATGGAATCTTATTGTAAAAAAACAAAGGTATTAGCTCTTATTCTTCAATGTTGATATTGGTAGTTTGGGAGGTACTCCAAGCCATTGGGTTTAGGATTTTGGAGGAATTGGAACCATAAATTGACTTGTGGGCTAAGAACCAAAGAATGTGGGATTTTCACCCACTATTATGGATGTGAATCCATGAGGATATTTGGAAACTTGGCACTTGGAGAATGTATGGAACCCTTAGAGCAGCAAGGGTCCACTTGAAGCACCAAGAGATTCCTTGTAGAAATGGAGATAATATTTTTTATGTTTTTTCTAGAGGATTGGTGGCACAAAATACAAGTTGTTTTTCTTATAAGTATGCCCTCAAGATTTTGCTAGAGACCAAGATGAAACATATAAATATGAGGAGTCATTGAGGTCACTAGCTCACATCCAAAGTGCAACAATCATAAGGAATGCATCTTTGTAGTGGCCGCAGTCCATTGGAGCTCAAGCGAAGAAGGAATATTTCTATTTTGGAGGAGGAATACTTCTGTTTTGGGGTGATTTTATGACAGCTAGGAGACGATTTTGGAAGAGATTACAGGTCGAGATCAAAAGGAACATTTATGGTTTTTTGGTGCATTATTTAAGTGGAATATTTCTTTGTTTTTTAGGCTACAATTCCTACGCTAATTGCAGACTGGGACGAGGTTTGAAGTTGATTGTTTGAGGGAGATTAAATCCCTAAAGCTAGGAGCATACCAGCCTAAAGGAGCAGTGAATGGGAGTAGAACAAAGATAGATGAAGGTCACATTATTTGGAGGACTGTTGGAGTAATAATGAAGGGACAAATAAGATTGTTTGGTATCCCTAACCAGATTTGAAGCTAGAGCACTATGTACAAGGCTATAAAGTGTGACAAGGTATATTTTTTATGTATTCATGTTGAATGTTTGCAAGTGGATAGTGGTCCTAGTGTAATAAATTTTATATTGGGCATATTAAGGTTGTTAGAGGGAAACAGGTAGGTGCCCAAAGTATCCCTAGATCAGTTTCAAAGAATGAAATTGATAGCTATAAGGAGGGTGAAGTTTATAGGCTCTAGTATTGACACCTTGAAAAACAAAATACAGCTAAGAGATTTAGCATAAGTTCATTGTTGGAGAAGGACGTCTTGCAGTCATAGGTAGAAGCCCTTCAGCCCAAATTTTGTCTTCATTGGAGCAGCACAGGAAGGCATTAGAGGGAAGAATTTCCAAAGGAGATGAGGAGAAGCAGTGTGCTGTTGAGAGTAGTTCACAAACGTATTTGTGAACAAGTCAACATAAGACCCTAAGTGCTGATGCATTGATGGATGAACGATCATCTAGAGGGTGTTGGAATAGTAACTAGTTTTGATATTTATAATTGTTGTTGTACTCATTTCAATATGTATCTTATGTAACAAAAAAAATAAGAAAAGAGAATTTATTATTTTAAATCATGGATTCCATGCTCTTTATTGATGGTATTCTTAGTAAATGTGCATTCTTCATTATTCTAGGGTTTGTTAGTTCATAAGATATATTGTCATGAGTCAAGAGAGTCAACATCATGTTTATAATACCCTCTGGGGAAAATATATCCTGTAAAATAATTTATTTTGAGTCTAGAAAGTTCTCTAAACTCTAAAGTACAATTCATCCTTGTTAGCTTCAAGTTGGCCTAAAGAAGGGAATTTGACCCCTTAGAAATGTTATATATAGAAGCAGTTTTGACCTGATTTGGCACTCACTTACTCACAAGTTTGATATCAAGAGAATAAGTTTGATCTAAGACTAGAAGAAACAAGAGGTGGAGCAAATTTCTAAAAGGATAAGTAAAAGAAACATACTTTGGGGCTCTATCTCTCTGACAAGTGTGAAGTTCTAGGGTTTCTATAGCTACAAAGGAGGTTGAAATTGCAAGTTTGAGTTGTAGTAGGACAAGTTGCAGTATCAAGTTATTGGGAGAAGGAATAATTTGCCTTGACCTTGTTGACCTTGGGAGGATATTTCTTGCTAAAATAAGTATCTCTTAAATAATTTGGATTAAGGTTTTTACAGAATTTATAGGTCCAAAGCTACATGTTGAAGTTGTGGTCGAAGTTGCAGTCAGAAGTTGGTTAATGCAAGATTGATTTGTGATGATATGATTCTCTTTGAAGGGCTGACTTAGTACTTGGAAGAGGACTTGGTATAGTGTTTGGGTCTTTTTTGTCTCATTTGAAGGAGACTCTATAAGAAGAGAAGAGTTTTTTAGGTTTTCCCCTTGGAGAGATTTTTCCCTAGCCTGGAGCCTAACTTTTGTTTCCACTGTCTTTATTATTTTCTATTTATATTTGTTTTATGAAGAATATCTAATAAAGAATAATAATAAGAATAATAAAGTTCACAAGCAAGTATTAAGGTTAAGGAAAATTGTAATTAATAGCCGCCACTTTTTGTTTTCCAACATGGTATTAGAGATAAGGTGAACAAGAAGGTAGTTGGAAGGATCACCTCGTGGACACAAGAACGGTTTGCTAAGGCGGACAAGGAAGACCTATGGATCTGAAAGAAGGGCCTCATTAGTAGAAGTATTGAAAATAAAGACTACAATAAGGTTTTTATTCTCTCTTGAGAAAAAAGATCTAGTTGAAGACCTTCCTAAAGGAAGCATCAAAGGGTTTTGGTATCATCACTTTTGGAAGTCAGAATTGAAGTCTCTTCGAAGGCCTCAAGATAGTGGTCAATATCATCATAAAATGTAAATATCATACCATTACTCTATTTTTGAATCTATAGGTCATATTGGTTATTTTTGCAAGGAAATCAATAAGCTCGTTGGAGCATAAAATTTCGTAGCTTGGTAGAAAAGGATTAGCTTGGCACTTACAGAACATGAGGTAATGGAATAAGTTACTAGTGAAATTATTGAACGTAGAAAAAACAAGACTCGAGAACTAAAAAAGTATAAGACTCGAAAACTATAAAAGTACAAGAAAGGAGAAGTAAGGGCACAAAGGGTCATAGTTGAATCCATTAAGGAACCTCTTGTTCCATTTGTTGCAAATTTGAAAAATTCTAAGGCTATGTATGACAATCTAGTGAACTTGTACTCTATAAGTATATCAAGACAAAATATATCTTTGAGGAATAAGATATATGTAATTAATAAATCAAAGGATGAGGACATGTCATCCTTTCTAATGAAGATCTTTGAATTAATAAATCAATTGCAGGGGCTTGGAGAGACAATTTTTAATCCAAAAATGACCATATGTGTATTGAATGCATTGCCACAAGAATGGAGCATCTTTGCAACAAGTATTTACTCCAATAAATATTCAACTAATTTTGATTATTTCTAGGCACAAGGAATCTTGGAGGAAACAAGGATCAAGGCAAAGGATTAAATTTGATCAAAGGGACAATCTCAACCCTTTATTGCTAGAGTTAAGAACTTGAAAAAGGGAAAGTTTTGGAAGTCCAAGGAGAAATATATGTCCAAGGTTCAACGCTTTAAGTGCAATTAATATGTACACTTTAAGAGGGATTTTCCTAGCCAATAGAAAAACAAAAAATAAGGAAATAAGTGAGCCTTATGTAGCTAAGGAAATGGGAGAACTCAAGAAGAAGTTAAAGAAATAAGAAGTGAAAGATATATACTATTTAAAAATCCACCATGTTTGTAAGGTTATTTGAAAAGATTGGTCTTTACTTTAGGATTGTATTCATTGTTATTGTTTACTTATACATCATCACAGAAAGAAGCATGTGATAGTAACATACTTAGAGTCTACTTGGTTAAGTTGATTTATAGAAATCATCTAGTATTTAATGATAGATAGACAATTTTACATATAAAATCATAATGTAAGAAATATTGTGAGTGAGTGAGTGCCAAATGAGGTCAAAACTATTTCTATATATATATTTTCTAAGGGGTTTAATTCCCTTCTTTAGTCTAACTTGAAGCTTCCAGGGTCGACTTGTACTTCAGAGGTTTCTAGGACTTTCTAGACTCAAAATAAATTACTTTACAAGCATAATTCACTCGAATAAAGTTGAGCTTGTTTAGTTAGGCCTCAAAGAAAATTTTGGGCATAATGATGATGCTTACAGTTTGGCTTATCAATCCAACTCTTCTTATGATAACTCTTCACTTTGATAATGATGTTGTACTAGTTGTACAATTATGAATGCCTCCCTAGTTAAGAGGGAGTGTTGGAAATGAAACAATTTTTGGTCTTCATAATTGTTGTTGTACTCATCTCAATAATTATCTTATGTAACAAACAAAAGAAGAAAAGAAAACATAATTATTTTAAATCATGGGTTACATGCTCTTTATTTATGGTCTTCTAGGTAAAATCATGTTCTTCATGTTTCTAGGGTTTGTTAGATCATAGGATATATTGTCATAAGTCAATATAGTCAACATCATGTTTATAAGACCCTTTTGGGAAAAAAATATCTTGTAAAAGAATTTATTTTGAGTCTAGAAAGTCCTGGAAACCTCTGAAGTACAATTCATCCCTAGCAGCTTCAAGTTAGCCTAAAGAAGGGAATTTGACCCCTTGGAAAGGTTATATATAGAAATAATGTAAACCTCATTTGGAACTCGCTCACTCACAAGCTCGATATCAAGAGAAGAAGTTTGATCTAATTATAGAAGAAAAAAGGAAGGTGGAGCGAAGTTATAGAAGGCTAAGGAAGTCAAATAAACTTGTTTTGGGGCTCTATCTCTCTCACGCGTGTGAAGTTCTAGGGGTTTTGTAGCTACAAAGGAAGTTGAAATTGAAGGTTTGAGTTGTAGTAGGACAAATTGTAGTACTAAGTTGTTGGAATAAGGAATAATTTGTCTTAAGCTCATTGACCTTGGGAGGATATATCTTTCTCAAAGAAGGATCCCTTAAAGAACCCGAATTAGGGTTTCTAGAGAACTTACAAGGCTGAAGTTGTATATTGAAGCTATAGAATGAAGTTGCGGGTCAAAGCTGCAAAACGAAGTTACAAGTTGAAGTTGTGGTTTAAGTTTCATTAAGAAGTTGGTTGATGCATGATTTAGTTATGATGATCTAATTCTCGTAGAAGGGATAACTTATTACTTGGAGGAATACTTGGTCTAGGGTTTGGGTCATTGTTGTCTCATTTGAACTAAATTCTAGAAGAAGAGAATATTTTTCTATGTTTTCCCCTTGGATGGTTTTTTCCATGGCTTGGAGCCTAAATTATGTGTCCACGCTCTTTATTATTTGCTTTCAATTTTTTTTATGAATAATATCTAATAAAGAATCATAAGAAGAATAATAAAGTTCACAATCAAGTACTAAGGTTAAGGAAAATTGGAATTAATAGCTTCCACTTTGCATTTTTGAAGAGAGGGAAGATTTGTGATCTATGTTTAGTGCCCTAAAGTATTACAACCATTTATATAGGAAGTGATATATATTGGGATTATAAGGACCAACAATTGTGTTCAGGGTATGGCCAAGGCAGTTGTGAGGAGCTCTACATCAGCTAGATGGCCATTGTATCTTGTTAGGGCAGTTTGGTTGTCATAATTGATGACAAAAAAGCCCTAGTTTGTATTATTGTATCAGTGGATGTATGAGGGTCATTATCCTTGGTACAAGAGCCCTAGATATTTTTATTATAGTTTTTAAATATAACGAAGTTGGGTTTTTGAAAATTGTAAAAATTTGTTTATATTTGTGCACGTGTTTATTTATTGTTATTTATAATCCATTGTGCAAAGTAGTCTGTTGTGATATTTGGATTGGTAGTGTCATAGATTTAAATACCATAACCTATATTATAGTATCATGGAAAAAAAAACATTCAACACCCCTCTTTCTATTCCCCATCATATTTCTCGCACTTTTGGATTCTCCCATAGCTCTTTTCCAACTAAGTACCTTCGATTTCTCTTGATCTCTTCAACTTCCAAAAATTATACATGGGAAGTCATGTTCAGTGTAATTAATATTGAACTCTCCTATTCGACCTTTGGATCCCTTAACCTAGCCATAATACTCATCCTTATTAAATATATTCTCTAAGCCTTATCTCTTTACCTCTTCTCAAAGTTGGTGTCCCCAAGCACATATTGAAAGAATTGAGATCCATTCAATGAAATTACTTATGGAGAGGCAATCAGTAAAGTAAAAAATGTGTCTTATTATTGTCAAATACTCTATGTAATCTTATATATAATGGAGGACCATGATTGCAATATCCATAAACTCTTAACAGAGTTTTAGGATCCAACACATTGTGGAGATGGTTGGCGGGACAAGGGGCTCTTTGGAACAATCTTTGGAGGCACAAATACATCAACAATCAAGATTGTGACATGTCAATTAAAAATTACTAATTCCCACCAATATATTCCATATAAAACACAACAAGCCAAAAATTGGGAATCATTCAAATATATTTTTGGAAATCGATGATGGACATACAACTTTCTTATGGAAGGACACCAGGCAGAAAAATACCATTTTGCAACAAGAGCCAAACTACATGCCTTTAAAATTATTTTATGAAGCCACTCAATGAATTTATGTTAGGGACTATTGGAATGAACAAAACAGAGATTTTGAGTAGAAAATATCTTCCTTTTTCTTAATCATCTCCCTTTGAATCATAGAACCAACTTTCCCTCCTTAATGGAGAATCTACAATGGTGAAAAATATTTGTCTCCATCCAAAGTGATAAGCTTAAGTAGGAGTTTAGATCAAAATGCATCCATAATATCAAATACTATTATTCTCTAGTTTCATGTAATGCATATAGGAATATCATATATGGGAGAATATCTTGGATCCCCCCATTGGCCCAGGATATTGGATTTCCTTTAGCTAGTTGCATAGAAAAATATTATACCTTGGGAAAAATTATGTAAGAGAGGATTTATAGGCCTTGCTTGATATTTATTATTTAAGAATGAAGGGGAATCTATGGAGAATCATTTTAAATCCCACACCTTTTTAAGCACCCTTTGGGATTGGGGGTTACAAATTTTTTGACAGACCAACTGGGAAATATCAAGCATTTGCCTTACAGTTTTCAACTAGAGATAAAAATCATTCAACAACTTGATATTAAACAAATTATGGGAGATCTTACTTGGATTATTGTTATGGGAAATATCAAAACAGATAAATAGAATAATATTTTAAAAATTAGAGGCTCCTACAACCAATATTTGGTATATCCTACCTAAATATATCTCTAATACACAGATGGCCTAGAAATGGTCAAAAGAAGATCTCAAGTGCAATCCTTCATAACTATAGAACATTTCCAAACTAGGCCTCCAACTTTCCATCATCTCAATCCCTCTTCCTCCCCCATAGATTTATTTCTCATCTATGTCCACATGGTATCCCATTCCCTCCAACTTCTTTAAACCCAAATTTAGTAGTACTTCGAAAAAAAATATGGAAGCAGTTGGGTTTGGAGGTTTTTTTAGAGATATATGAGAAAGAACCAAATATTTCTATGCATGACATCTTGGTAACACATCCAATGATGTATCTAAATTGTGGGCATTGATTAATGGTCTCAAATTTTCTTAAAGAAGTGGTTTCTTGTAGGTGATTGTTGAAGGTAACCAGAATCTCATCATCACTATGTTCACTAGGATGGAAAAAGAATCATCCCCATCCAAAGTTTCCACCTCATTGAATTTATAAGCTAGCCTAGAAACTCTACACTCTCTAGTTCAAACTCTTCTAAAATGGGCTCCTTCTTATGTGTGCCAATCAAATAATAAGGTTGTAGACCATATAGTCAACAAGGGAGAAAATCTACCAAATATTAGTCTTTTTTCCAACTAGGAAGGTTTGAACTCTCATTCTCTACAACAGGAGTGTCAATCATTGGACAAAGAAATATCCATGCCCCGCATAGGGTTATAAGTGGGTAGGAGGTGAGAGGAGGAAGCAGAGTAATGTTACATATATCCCATACTAAACATACAAGAAAATAAAAGGAGACACATGGCTATTAGCATGAACCAGGCCCTGCATTTACCTTTGGATTTCACTCCATCGAGGATGGAGTACCATGCAGGATGGCACCCTAATGGAGATTCAAAATCTAGGCCTACATAGTTTCTGAGGTAAATCATGAGAATATTTGGTCAATTAAGGCCTAGCATGTAATCAATTAAAGTGGCCTACAAGCTTGATATAAGAATGATGCGTCCAATTTTATGGAATGTTGTCGTCTATTGAGCCTTCAAAAACCTATCTTATTTAACAAATAATAAATAAATAAATAAGGGGCCTTCATACAAAATTTTTATTTTAATCCCTAATCTTATGAATTTATTATTTATTCTTTCACTATTTTTCATTTATAGGATCATATCTTGGATTTCCCTTTTTTTTAATTAGATAGGTCATAAACTAATGTATAATTTACTTTTAATGCACTAAATCGGTTATGGGCTCATCCTCTGCAACTTTTTCCATGGTAGTTGGTTCCAAGGGCATGTCTTATACCACCATGTTATCTCACTCCTCCTTGTTGGTGGTTGGCTCAAATTTGTTCTCCACTTCCAGTAAATAAGCTATTATGTGCAACGCTTCCTTGTCAACTTCATTCCCTATTTCTTCAGCATCGCCATTGAAATCAGTATCCATATTTGGAAATCCATCAGAAGGTGTTGCTCTGGATGCAGCCCCTCCCTCTTTCTAGGATATAGTGAAAGATGAATCTGGCCACTCCTTCTCTAGGTTGTCACTTCGTGAAGCCCCGTCAATTGAGATTCATCTAGGGTCTGAAGCTTTGCGAGAGGGAAAAAAAAATTAGAGTCTGGTATCATCTACATGTTTAACATCTTGTGGCCACAGATGGTTTATCTTCACTCTTGTATCACTAAGCTTTGGAAACCTTTAATAGCTAATGATTTGAACATATACCCTTTGGCCAGAGGTTTATTTATTGCAATATTTGATAAGATGAGGATAGGAAGTTGATATCTGATTCTGGGGAAGTGTAGGGTTGTCTATGCAACCCTGGTTTCCCTCCTTTAATCCTCTCTCAGCCTCAATATCTTATGCTCCGGTTTGGGTAATACTTCCCAACATTCCTTTGTGTTAGTGTCAGTCTTGTCATACTACCATCAGTGATTAAAATCTGCTCTTTTGCATTTGCATAGTAGGAGTCCCATACTATAAACTTTTTATCACTCCATTAGGTCATGGATCCACTGATGGTTGGGGTCACTTCATCAGTTTTCCCTCATGCAAAATTCTTATTGGTTCTCCTCTTTATGGTCTTCAGTCATGATTCATTTTCACTCTACAGTTCATTTTATTAGGTCATAGGGTTTGGTCTCATTAGGTTTTAGGGTTCCACCATGGTCAAATTAATGATGAAAGTGTCAATAAATATCAGCAAGGGCATGAGGATGCCAAATAAACTCAAAGCATAGTATCTGGAAAAGTCAAAGAGTTGTTATTTTAAGCTTGATGTAATTTTCACCTTAAAACATGTTTTGAGGTGAAAACAGGGTACTTCGTTTTCATTATCATTTCTTATGTAATTTTATGTCTCCATATGTAATAAGTTGAACTTCAAAGCTGCTATCTCCATAAGGCCGATGTTAGTTCCAGTCTTCGCAGCCTATCACCAGGGATCAACATGGGCTCTTACTATGTCTGGTTTTGTTAGAAGTTTTTCGCATTATCTTTAGTGCGAAACATGTTGTAAATGTGTCCATCAGAAGTAGCTCAGAAAAATATTTCCAACGGTATATCACACTCCCAAAATCAGTTTCTGGATCGGAAAATATGCCCAAATGAATAAAGGGCCCCAAAAGCACAATTCTGCCCTTTTTTCCATTATTCCACTGGCCCTTTAAACTTTACAATTTTTGCCTTTTTATATGTTTTTCCCTTTACCGCAAATTCTTTACATTGTCGTCTCCTACAACCCCGATGCGATGGATCATTGCCGATGCGATCTCATCGCACATCACCCATCGCATTATCGCATTTCTTGTTGCACCGTAACTCTGCCTTCCCCCTTCCCAGATGCGATAATCGCAACATCGCACTCCCCGCCAACTCTTAACTCTGCACTCCCGAATTCCGCCGATACGATAGTCTTTCATCGCATCGCGCGATCATCGCATTCTCCAGCGCTTAACTTCGCCATCTGTTTTCGCTGATGCGATCTCATCGCTCATCGCATCGCACGATCACTCCCCGCAACACCAAACCCTGCCATCTCGCTTTCCCCGATGTGATCATTCCACCATCGCACCATCCCTTCATCGCTGCATCGCTCCATTGCCATCGCATTACCGCATTTCCTCCACCAAAGTATTCCCGCTCCTTCCACTTGCGATTGCGATTCTCGGGCCCACCAAAGTCTTTCCACTCTTTTCAAAGAAAAAGGGCTTTTCTCTGTTTTAACGAAGCACATTAGATTTTTTTTTGAATGTAAAAGGGTTTTCTTCAGCATTCCATCATTTCATCAGCCTATCCTACATCGCTCCCTCATCACATCGGTCTATACACCATTGCTCATCGCCTATCGCGATTTCCTCTGCCCAAGTTATACCCGCTCCTCTCCCGATTGCGATTGCGATTCCCAGTCCCACCAAAGTCTTTCCGCTCTTTTCAAAGAAAAATGGATTTTCTCCATTTTATGAGGCACATATGTTTAAAAAGAATTTTATTCAGTAAAAAGGTTAAAAGGGACGAACATTTTTTTAAGGCTGTAAATAATAGTGAATACAGAGATCATTACAGCATCAAGCACAAAACAGTGGCCAATGATAAATGAGGGTGCAGGTTGATTCCAGATTTGTTTTTATTTCCATTTGTTGGAGTAAATCTAACAGAAAATCTTCCATATGGTCGAAATATACAGTTTCCTCTCTTTCAGAGGCATATTGTTGGGTTTTTCTATCTTCAGGTTTTGGTTTCGGGGCAGGTGAAACAACTCCTCTTTCTACGCATTCGCCCCCTGAAGCTTGTCTATTTAATGTATTTTTTCAGTCATTTGTAGGGGCGGAAAAATTTGGAAATCACTGGGGGTGCTCTGAGCTTGATTGTACATATTTGTAACCAGTTTGGTAGGAAATTAATAAAGATTTTGCAGCTATTTTTTATGGGATCCCTGTGGTATGGAGTTTTAACACAATTTCTTCTTTTGTAATCATTTGTTAAACGTTATGTATGCCATCATTCATTCCATTGATTTCTGTTGAATGTTTTCAAGTTAGATAGGTAGAATCCATTTTTTACAGTGCTCTGCCTTGGGAAATCATTCATATTTTATGTTTTCTACTGTTTGAGAAGGATCCATCTCATATGCCCTTCTCAGCTCCTCACCAGTCTTAAACACTTCACAATCATAAACCCAAAGGTGTTAAAGTCCATGCCTACCTTGCCCCATAGAATACCCTACATTTTTGATTTAATTTCCCAGTCCTAAACTGCCCAGATCCTTCTGATCCAACAAAAACAAAAAACAAAAATCGATCAAAAACATTTCGAGCCACTATACCTAGCCTAAAATCATTTTTGCAGTCATCCTTGACTGAGATTCCTTATGGAGAGAGCCCTCTCCTTGCCTTATAGGGCTAGCTACAAGGTTAAGCATGGTTTTTGGTTACCCTGGCTTGCCTTCCTTCAGCATGAGGTCAACTAGGTGATAACATAGTGGCGACCATACTAGGGAAAAAATCTAAAATGAAAGAATGATCACCCCGGTAATATCTTCCATATAAATTCCTTAACTTTGGATGATGAGTTTTAGAATTTGTTAGGCTGAAATAAAACGTTGCAAAGCAAAAAATTTGAAGTTCGACCACACTGGCTTCAAGGAAATACACGAGGGCCAATCCTGATCCAAATCCTCCCCCTATATTTGAAAATCCTAACCTTATTCTGCGAATAATAAGAAGACAAGAAATTTTAGTAATCCCTAGCCCTATTTTCAGATCCCATTCCTGCCCCAGTGAGTGGTTGTTCATTGAAGACCTCCCTTTTGATGAGTGTTTTGAGCTTTCTCTGTTCATAACCAAATCTGAAACTGCACTTGATGACACAGTTTTAGACCCAGATTTTCTTGTAGATCTTGAATTTCAAAGGGAAAACAGACCAATTGACGATTATATCTTAAACTCTTCTCAGTCTTCCATCACTGCTACCAATATCCCTGAGCTTTCAGAATCATCAGAAACATCATCTACTACCCTCAATTCATCAGTATTCCCATCAATTTTTGAAACCAATTCTCAACTTCAGTTTATACCTACCCTTTCCCTCCAGCGTATCACCCCTACTTCTCCATCAACAACTCCCTTGAATCCTAATAGTTCAAACGTTGTTCTAAATCCACCTCGAGTCATGGCTGCCCGATATGCACCCCTGGTTTTACCTCAGAATCTGAATGATATGCCTGCTTACCAAAGTAAAATACCTCTTTTTGATGCCACTCAAAGAATTACATCCCAGCAACATGTTGATAAGATGAATGACTTCTTTGACCTTCATGAGGTAGAGGCAGAAAATGGTGACTGTGAGATTTTTTGTCCAAAGTTTTGGAGGTGAAGTTTGAAAATGGTTCAGAGCCTTACCAGCAACCTCCATCCACACTTTGGTAGAGCTATATAGAAAATTCTTAGACCGATGGGAGGTAAAGAAAAACCCACTCCAAATTTTTTCTGAGTATGAAAATATCAAAAGGAATGTGGGTGAAAGTGTACAAGATTATTGTGTGAGGTTTAATGCAATGTATAATGCTATTTCGGCCAACCTCAAACCCCCCATGGGGTTAGCTTTGCTCAAATTTCCAGATGGTTTCGATGCTGACATGTCATATCAGTTACGAGAATGAGATCCTACCACACTTGAAGATATGCAGAAAACCATTGTAAGCGTGGAAGCAAATCTGTTGGCTAAAAGAGCACGGACGAGAGCTGAAAAGAGAGTGACTGTAAAAGAGGAAGCATCTCCTTCAAATACTAAGATGGATACTTTGATCCGAACGGTGGAGAAGATGGTTGACCGATTGACTATTTCAAATAGACCTGAAGCACCAATCAGGAATCCAAATTTCAGAGGACAACAGCAGTCCCAACTCCGAATCAAGCAGAGGGAACATATAGCGCAAGACCAAACAACACAATAGCAGTAGATCAGAACTCCTTTGCAGCAAAATTATGTTCAGGGAATGGAAACAAATGATGATGATGATGATCCGGTAGTTGAAGCTAACCATTTTTTCACTGCCGATGGTACGCCCATTTTTCTAACAGAAGATGAAGAATATGCAGTGATTCCAGACACTCGAAGAGATGAAGATTTCATATTGGACAATGACGTAGTTTTAGAGGTATATTCCAATGATTATCAATGAGGATATATGAACGCTTTGTCAGCACAACAGAAGCAGTATTCTTTGAGGAGCAGAGATGTGCCAATCAATCCCATTCAGAAAAGGAAAGAGCTGCTATCAAAAAATGACTCTTCAAATACTCAGAGGAAATGGAAATAACCTGTTGATCCGACTTCCAACAAAGTATCCTCAACAAATAACATTGCAAATGAGAATAATAATCAGCCAAGTGCAGCGAAGGAGCAAGTGGAGAAGAAATATCTTCCTGTCAAATAGGCAGAAAAATTTTCATCTTTTAATTTAGAAAATGAGATTGCTAAGTTGAAGGTGTCCATTCCCTTAGCTGAGTTTGTGAAGAAAAACACTTATAAACATCAGGTATCTATAATTTTGCAAATAGACTCTATGTCAGATATGGTAAATGTCGAAGATGATCATCCTGAACTCATTTTTTTCCTGCCATAGAAGGTCATTCTGAAGATAGTGAAGTCCCTTCCTTTTACCTAAGTCTTAGATTGCATGAGTACATTTCACACAATGTTATGTTAGATTCTGGATCTTCTCACAATTTGATGCCTAAAGCCATTATGGAGAAGCTGGGTCTTGATATTACCCACAAATACCATGATCTATATTCCTTCGACTCCGGTAGGGTTCGTTGTATTGGTCTTATCAAAGACTTGGTAATATCTTTAGATCAAATCCCAGCCAAGAATGTTTTGATGGATGTAGTTGTAGCTGACGTTCCACCACGGTTTGGTATGCTTTTTTCCAGATCGTGGGGTGCAAAACTTAATGGAACTATACAACTTGATTTCTCTTGTGCTACCATTCTCGTGTTCGGTCAATTGAGAAAGCTATACAGGAAGAAGAAAATGAAATATATGATCACTAGCAAAGAGAAGCCAGTTAATCATCCAATTAATGTTGTCCATACAAATTTAGAATCATTTGTACTATATTCATATAGTGGTTTGAGTGATGAAGATGTTTAGTTGGTAGAAGTAGATGAGGTACTAGAAATTTCAGAGAATTTTAGGGAAGTCCTTAAACAAGAAAAAGAAAAAGTAGCAAGCCCTTCTGAGCCTTCCACCTGCCAGCAGCAAAAGGTCAGTGAACAGCAGAAATATGAAGATATTAGTCAAGGTAAGGTAGAGAAAGAAACAAAATTTCAGCATCTAGAAGAGGAGGAAGGCCTTTGGAGCACGGATTTTGACGGAGCTGTTGGTAAGGATGGTGCTGGTATAGGAATATGGATTCGAATCCCTGTTTTATAGCCTGACAAAGTTCCTAGTAATTTTCTATTATGTGCTTATAAGTTGGCTTTTGACTGCTCTGACAATGAAGCAGAGTATGAAGCTTTGATTGCAGGTTTGAAAATATTGAAGAAGTTAAATGCAAAAATGATTTCTGTCTATGGAGATTCAGAGTTGATAATAAAACAAGTAAAAGGAGAGTATCAAGCCAAGCATCCGTGATTGAGAGCCTACATAAACGCGGTCCTAGACATCCTGAGAATGTTTTCTGAATATGCTTTGACAACAGTACCCCGAATGTAGAATCTTATTGCAGATTCACTTGCCACTACTGCAAGAAATTTAAAGATTCCAATGAACTCCAGCAACAAATTTGAAATTCATGTCAAACATCAGTCTGTTGTTTCGGATAATTTAAGGTATTGGCAAGTGTTTTTGGATGACAACGAAATCAATGTTTTTTTGCAGAATGAAGGGAAATTCAAGGATGTTTCCATAGATGATGATTGTGATACCGATGAACAATAGATAGAAGCAAATCAGATGGACATGTTGCAGCTGAAAGATAATGTTATTCCTAGAGGTCTCATACCTTTAAAGGAGATTTTTGATCAAGATGATGTTGCAAGAAATCCAAGCTTGGTGCCTACTGATAAAGGAGTTGAGGATGTCAATCTTGGAACAACTGACAAGCCTAAGTTTGTGAAGTTATCGAAATCATTGTCTCCTGAGGTAAAGGCCTAGTATGTTAAATTACTTTCTGAATTTTCTGATGTGTTTGCGTGGGATTATTCAAATTTGAAGGTGTATGAAAAAAATATAATTCAGCATACTATTTCTATCAAGCCGGATCAGAAGCCATTTAGACAGAAGCTGAGAAGGATCAATCCAAAGTTGCTTCCATCCATTGAAAAAGAGGTAAACAAATTGTATCAAGCTGGTATCATTGTTCCAATTAGATTTTCTGATTGGATTTCGAATTTAGTCCCTGTACGCAAAAAGACAGGAGAGATAAGGTTGTGCATAGATTTCCAGAATCTCAATAAAGTATCCTTAAAGGATAACTATCTACTTCCGAAGATGGATCATATTTTGCAAAGAGTAGTTGGAGCATCACGGATGTCACTACTCGATGGTTACTCAGGCTATAATCAGATCTTGGTGCATGAAAAAGACCAAGACAAAACTTCTTTTACGACACCTTAGGGAATTTTTCATTATGCCAAAATACCATTTGGACTGAAGAATGTTGGAGCCACTTTCCAGCGAGCAATGGACATCACTTTTTCTAATGAGAAGGATGTTTTCCTAGTTGTTTATTTAGATGATTTGACAATGTTTTCTGGTTTTGATGATGAACACCTGCACCACTTGAGGATTGTATTTCAGAGATGCAGAAAGTTTGGGATTTATCTCAACCCGAAGAAAAGTCTTTTTTCTATGGATGAGGGCAAGTTGCTTGGTCGTATCAGTTCTAAAGACGGTATCTGCATTGATCCTTCAAGAGTGGAGGAAATTCAGCACATAGACTTCCCAGGTAACAAAAAGGAGATTCAAGCATTCAATGGTAAGATGAAATTCTTACGCAGATTTATACCCAATTTGACAGAACATTTACGAGAAATAACTAATATGTTGAAAAAGGACAGCATTGTCAAATGGAGTGAGGATGATATGAAGTCATTTAATCTGGTAAATTTTGCTTTGTCCAACGCCCCAGTCTTGATTAGTCCCGATTACACTCAATATTTCATTATATTTTCATTTTCATCGGAGCATACCATGGCTGCGGTATTGATGCAAAAGAGAGATCAGATTGAACAACCCATTGCCTTTTTCAGTAGGACTATTCAAGATGTTTCCTTGTAGTATAATATCATTGAAAAACAAGCATTGGCTCTTATAAAATCATTAAAGGATTTCAGAGTGTACATTCTGCATTCACATACCATAGCATATGTTCCTAATGCAGCAGTAAAATATGTTCTGGTGCAAACTGATCCGGAGGGAAGAAGAGGTAAGTGGATAGCAACAATGTTGGAATATGATTTGGAGATTAAACCCACAAATTTAATCAAGGGACAAGTCTTGGAAAAACTTATGGCACAATCAAACCTGCGTGCCCTGGACATAAATCTCATAGCAGCAATGCCGGAGGATGAGGATGATGGTTCCCTTATTCCAGTTTCAGAAATTTTTCTCCAATCACCATGGTATTCAGACATAGTTTATGTTCTTCAACATCTTTCACCACCTCCAGGGATGTCTAGAAGCAAAGGTATATCACTAAAACTCAAGTCTACTAAATTCTGTATTTTAAACAGTGCTCTTTATTGGAAATATTTGGGAGGTATCCTACTTAATTGTTTAGTTGAAGATGAGCCTCAACATGTGATGCATGACTTTCATAAAGGTGATTGTGCTGGTCATTTGTTCTGGAAAACAAAAACTAACAAAGTGTTGAGAGTAGGATATTATTGGCCGACATTATTTTCATATTTGTATAAAACAGTGATGAGTTGCCATGAGTGTCAAGTTTTTCAAGGAAAAAGGAAACTGCTTCCTCTTCCTTTGAAACCAGTTCAAGTAAATGCACCTTTCCAGCAGTGGGGACTTGATTTCATAGGGGAAATCCATCCCAATCATCAGCATAGCATCAATGGAACTTGACAGCTACCGTTTATTTTACCAAATGGATTGAGGCCATTCCAGTAAGGCAGGCCACGGATATGGTAATTATTCAATTTTTAGAATCAAATATCTTGTCTCGTTTTGGTTGCCCTCACAAGATCATAATAGATAATGCAACAGCATTTAAATCCAAGAAGATGGTGGAGTTCTGAAATAAGTACAATATTATACTGGGCCATTCGATAGCATACTACCTGCAGGGCAACGGATTAGTAGAGTCATCAAATAAGACTTTGGTGAATATAATCAAGAAAATGTTGGAAGCGAATAAGAGGAATTGGCATCGAAAACTTGTCAACGCATTATGGGCCGACAGAGTTAGTAGCAAGAAATCCATAGGTATGTCACCATTTGAATTAGTTTATGGCACTGATTCTGTATTTCCTACATCACTTACAGTTCCTGTCATGAGATTGCTATAATAAGTTGGCAGTGAAGAGGATGATAATCAGCGAAGGATCAATCAAATGATCCACCTTCAGCAAACAAGGGAAGAATTTTCTCAAAACACTTTCCGGTTGCAGGAAAAAATAAAGAAAATCTATGATCGCAAAACTAAAGTAGAAAAATTTTAGTTAGAATATGTGGTGTTGAGATGAGATGCACGAAATGAGGACAAAGGAAAGCATGGTAAGTTCGATAACCTATGGAAAGGACCGTACAAGATTTCAGCGTACAGAGGACAGAATGCTTTTCTGCTCATAGAGATGGATGGTCAAGATTGCCCAGGAGGGCCAGTGAATGGTAGGCTCTTGAAGCACTACTACTTTTAAGATGATTCTCTGAAATTATGTCACAGTCATTGTATATACCATATTCATTTTTGGTAAGATTTCAAGTACACATTCATTGAAGCTCGAGGCCTGAAGTGAAGGCTATAAAACTTGAATGATATGTGTAAGGTTTGCCGATTTTGATTTAGTTCACAGTCATGGTTTGAGTCATGAGTCAGTCTGCATTGTGTCAGTTTTCAGTCTTTGAAGTATTTTGACCACATTGCCCAATGGATAAGGCTACTAGGTCTACGATGTTCTTGGCACCTCCAAGGAGCTACCATCCCCATTGGAGCCAATGTTAGTGTCAGTCTTGTCATACTACCATTAGTGATCAAAATCTGCTCTTTTTCATTTTCATAGTAGGATTCCCATACTATAAACTTTTTAATACTCCATTAGGTCATGGATCCACTGATGGTTGGGATCACTTCATCAGTTTTCCCTCATGCAAAATACTTGTTGGTTCTCCTCCCTATGGTCTTCAGTCATGATTCATTTTCACTCTGCAGTTCATTTTATTAGGTCATAAGGTTTGGTCTCATTAGGTTTTAGGGTTCCACCATAGTCAAATTGATGAGGAAAGTGTCAATAAATATCAGCAAGGACATGAGGATGCCAAATAAACTCAAAGCACAGTATCTGGAAAAGTCAAAGAGTTGTTATTTTAAGCTTGATGTAATTTTCACCTCAAAACATGTTTTGAGGTGAAAGTAAGGTACTTTTTATTATTATCATTTCTTATGTAATTTTATGTTTCCATATGTAATAAGTTGAACTTCAGAAGTTTCTATCTCCATAAAGCCACTGTTAGTCTTTTGCAGCCCGTCACCAAGGGTCAAAAGGGCTTTTTCTCTGCCCAGTTTTCAAAAGTGTTGTTCACATGATCTTCAGTGAAAAACATGTTGTAAATGTGTCCATCAGAAGCATCTCAGAAAAATATTTCCAACGGTATTTCATACTCCCGAAATCAACTTCTTGATTGGAAAATATGCCCAAATGAATAAAGGGCCCCAAAAGCACAATTCTGCCCTTTTTTCCATTATTCCGTTGTCCCTTTAAACTTTACAATTTTTGCCTTTTTATATGTTTTTCCCTTTATCACAAAATATTTACATTGTTGTCTCCAACAACCCCGATGCGATGGATCATTGCCGATGCGATCTCATCGCACATCGCCCATCGCATTATCGCATTTCTTATTGCACCTTAACTTCGCCTCCTCATTTCCGTCGATGTGATTATCGCTCATCACATATCGCGATCCCCTGCCAACACTTAACTTCACCTCCTCATTTCCACCGATGCGATTATCGCTCATCGCAACATCGCACTCCCTGCCAGCACTTAACTCTGCCCTTTCGTTGCTTCCGATGCGATAATCCTTCATTGTATCACGTGATCGATAATTCTCCCACGCTAACTCTACTTCTGTTCTTTCGTCGATGCAATATCCCTCCAGCGCTTTGACTCTCGCTCGCCCGATTTTTCCAATATGATCATCGCCGCATCACTCCATTTCCATCGCATCGATAATCCTCCATCGCTCCTCGTTCATCACTCCATTGTTCCATCGCTCATTGCACCGGCCTACCCTCCATCCCTCATTGCATCGAACTATCCCTCCCATCGCATCGCTCCAATCGCTCCATCACTCATCGCTTATTGTGATTTCCTCCGCCCAAGTTATACCCGCTCCTCTTCCGATTTGCGATTGCGATTTCCAAGCCCACCAAAGTCTTTTCGCTCTTTTCCAAGAAAAAAGGGCTTTTCTCCGTTAAAGAGGCACATTCGATTTTTTGGGTGTAAAAGGGGTTTTCTTAAGTTTAAATGAAAAGGCACTCTGTTAAGGCCATGAGAAAATTGTGAATACAGAGATAATTTCACAGAACGACAGCAAACGATAAATGATGGGGGCAGGGTTCCAGATTCGTTTTCTTTCTATTTGTCGGAGTAAGTGTAACAGATAATACTTCCATATTCATTTTCTTTCTATTTTCTGGAGTAAGTGTAACAGATAATACTTCCAGATGGTCAAAAATACAGTTTCCTCTCTTTCAGAGGCATATTGTTGGGTTTTTCTATCTTCAGGTTTTTGGTTTGGGGGCAGGTGAAATAGCTCATCTTTCTACGGATTAGCCCCCTTGAGGCTAGTCTATTTAATGTAATTTTTCAGTCATTTGTAAGGCTGGAAAAAATTTGGAGATAATTGGGGCGCTCTGAGCTTGATTGTACATATTTGTAACCAGTTTGGCAGGAAATTAATAAAATTTGCAGCTATTTTTTATGGGATCCCTGTGGTATGGAATTTTATCACAGTTTCTTCTTTTGTAATCATTTGTTAAATTTTCATTGTTCTATGTATGCCATCATTCATTTCCTTCATTTCTGTTGAATGTTTTCAAGTTATATAGGTAGAATCCATTGTTACAGTGCTTTGCCTTGGGAAATCATTCAATATTTTATTTTTTCTATTGTTTTAGAAGGATTCATCTTATATTCTCTCCTCAGATCCTCACCAGTCTTAAACACTTCACAATAATTAAACCAAAGGTGTTAAATTCCATGCCTACCTTGCCCCATAGAATACTCTGCATTTCTGATTTAATTTCCCAGACTTAAACTGCCCAGCTCCATCTAATCCAACAACACCAGAAAATCTATCAAAAACATTTCGAGCTACTATACCTAGCCTAAAATCATTTTTGCAGTTATCCTTGACTAAGATTACTTACGAAGAGAGCCCTCTCCCTGCCTTGTAGGGCTAGCTAAGGTTAAGCATGGTTTTTGGTTACCGTGGCTTGCCTTCCTTCAGCCTGAGGTCAAACTAGGTGATAACACTTTGAATATGTGGAATCTTCCTTCATAAAAATCAATAGGAAATTCCTTAGGCATATTTTATTGTCGAAGTGATGATACAAAGTAATAATTGAAGCTTGCCTATGCCCACATCTGCGTTGAGACGTTGATAATGGATTCCCTGCTGAAATCAAGTTAGTATGTCCTAAGGGTGAAAAAAATAGATTATGAAAACATTTCCTTCCATTGTATAGCATGTTATGAAGTATAGAGCTCCTTTAAAAATTATCACAAAGCTCATAAGAATAATGAAAATAAATGCAGCTGCAAGCCAATATGGCGGGACAATACCAAACCATATAATTATATGATTTGTAAGGAGGTTTCCTCCCCTACTGCATGCATTGAGTAAAATCATAAAATGGGGAAAAAAATTAAATACCAGAATAGTTTCCCCTAATGAACTAGAATCTTCAGCAACAAATATATGGAAGGCATGAAGCAATGGGGAGTGTGAAAATATTGGAAACTAAATTTTTTCTTTGGAGAAAAATTTTCAAAAAAAAAAATTGTTGGGACTGATCTCCCACTAGTGAACAAGGGAAAGAAACCTCCCTCTAAGATAATTTATTTTGAGTGTTCCTTTCCCAAGTGTCAACTTTGGAAAATTCCCCTCTTGGGATAACCATATCCCAGGTAGATGTGGAAGAGACTTCATTGAGTCAAAATATTGAAGCTTCCAATAGATACCACTCAATGAAAGGAGATAAGCAATATAAAACTAAAAACTTGGGTTGGACCCAAGCTGGAAAAAATATGAAAAATAGCTCTCGAAGGAAAACTAGAAGGAAATCAAAGTTAAAGTTACATTAAGTTAAGGAGGGGATGCAAATATATTTTTATATTAGGTGTCTTTTGGAAAATATGCAATTGGAATGGGAGAAAATTCAATGTAATGAGGAATACTCGACATTGGATTTGGATTGATCCCATGTGTACTCAAGATTTTTTGGTATCTCTTGTTTCCTTAAATAATTGTAATGGTTCTGGGCCAGATCATGGATCTTTTTAATATAAATATTATCACCTATTTATTAAAAATTAATACACTAAGTAGGTTAAAAAATTATGCTTCATTTAGTTTCATTATTTATAATTTTTAGGCCATCATCATCTTCTACTTTTTGAGAGCTTTCCAGTTATGTAAAAAAATTCTCATTCCTAGTCCAGGAAACAAAGTTATGGCCCTTGGAAGTTTTAATATGATCATTATGTGTTGATGATGTGGTAGATGATGCGTCCTCTTGATCTACATGAAAAATAATTGTACTGAATGTGCTGACATAACAGTTGATGTGGATAAAGTTTTATTTTATTTTGTTTTATTTTATTACATTTTTATAATTTATTTTATTTTTATCGGTCATTATCTATTTTTAACAAAAACCGAGACCTGGCTACTTTTTTCACAGAACTTGAACACTCAGGATAAATTATCTGCCCCCCTACTTAAATGTTGGGGTATATGGCTAGCCCAGAATCGGGCTACTTTTCAGGGAAAATATCTTCTACCAGAGATCATTGCTATGAGATCACTCTCTCTTGGAATCTATTCCCAAACAGTTTATCACCCACGAGAACAGGATTATAAGAGAGCTCTATATAGATAAAAGTTTACCCTGGGCTTTCTTCGACAGTTCATCACAAGGTGAAGCACAAAAATGTGGTGGTGGGGTCGCTCTATACCTAAATGATCTCCACTACTACAATATTATGATGAATCTAGGTCAAGGATCAAATGCTTTTTCAAATTTGTTGGCCCTTAAAATACTTACCATTCTCATTATCAACCTTGGAATAGCCTCCATCAACATTTTTGGGAATTCACTCCTTACCATACATTGGATGAATGGGACACATCAATTCCACAACCCCTGGTTATAACCCCTTATCAATGATATACACAGGTTGACATTTACTATTTCTCATATATATTTTACACATTTTCACAGGGAACACAATCCTATGGTGGACTTACTCTTCAAGGAGGGGCTCTGACTGGATAGGGGCAGATTACTGATTCAAGAGTATCAGAACGAGATATTTTTGGCTTTTATCACCAACCTTTTATGGAGGAACTGATGATAGTATAAAGAGAGGTCGACCTCTACTCTATTTACTATTTTTTTGCATAATTTATTTTTTATACATATATTGTGCCATCATAGACTATTATATTTATTTTTTTACAAACAACAACAAATTTTGACTATGTTATGCACAAATTATCTTAGAATATATTTCATATGCTTATGACAGAATATCAAATCAACACTGAATATGCATATGACAATGTAAGGATATATTTCCAATCTTAGCTAAAGCAATGTATGTCTATACACCGAATGTATACACATACATCTATGGAATGTGATTTTTTTATAGTAATAAAATTAAGCTTTTTCTGTGGAAAAAAAACAAAACCCAAGTAACGAATATTATTTACATCAATTGACACAATGCTATGGTCAAATTCCATTGGTTGGAATATCGGGATATCTATTCGTCATGACTTTATAATTGTTTCGATATCGAAGCATCGGGATCCAGTCGCCCAGTGGTTGAAATATCAAAATATAAGATATTTTGTGTCGTGAATTTCTAATTCTTCCAATATCCGAGGGTTTGGATCTGGTGTCTGGTCCCCATAATATGGTAGCTTAGTTGGCATAATCCAATGGCAAATAATTTTTTAGTTTATTTTTCATTTTTATTTATTGGAATTTTATTATTTTATTCGATCATGATATTAGGATTCCATTTATCTAAGGAATTTCCAAATGGTTGAAATATCAAAATGAATTTCCTAATGGTTGAAATATCAAAATATAATCTAGTAGCTTAGTTGAGCTATTCTGATGGAATTTATAAATTTTCTTATATCCAATGGGTTTTATTTATTTATTTATTTTGTTTTTTTATACGGACAAAACTCGAGCACAAGATCCACTCTCCATACTTCCAATAGCTTCACAAAAAACCATGTTAGTTGGAAAATAATTATAATCTAATTGAAATATTCTTTCATAGTGCATGTGGGATAAAGAATAAACCCACAAATCAATTGTCCAAAATTAATCTGAAAACAAAATCTATGGCTATTGAATGCTAACTTTCGAGAGTCATATCTAAAGTTTTAGAAGGAAAAAAAACCAGAAATGGTTTGTTGGAAAGTTGAGACTATGAGGAACATCTTGGGTAAATGATTCTACCAATCATATAATAAAAACGTTCAAAATAATTGAAAGAGAAAGTGTCACAAATTTACTATATAGATATTACATAAATATTTAAAGTTTAATGATTTCATAGTTTTTTTTTTTTGATAAATTTAACTGGTTTTATTTATTATTTATTTTATTTAATTAAAGTATAAGAAAGCCTTAGATGATATAATTTTATCCTAAATATATTTTGTACTGATATGATAGTGATTACATTGTATGAATATCAATAATTATATTAAAATGGATTATTGTGCAATGAACCGAGCATACAACGAAGAAAGAATTAATAACACAACAAAGAGATCCTTCAATTTCTACAATAGAATCACCTTGATAAAAAAAAATTGTATATTTATCACTTCAGTTTAGAAAAGGGTGCTGAAATGTTTTGTCTATGTTGTTTGAATTTATTTTATAATTAAAATTCTTCTTGAGAGAGAGAAAGTGGGGCTAAACCAAGAGAAATATGCTAGAAATACTGAGAGGCGATGAATCAATAGTTCATTATTTTTAACTATTTCTATCTTTCCAAACATTTGATGCACATAAATCATGAAACATAGAACTTCATATAAGAAACACTAATACAAATTTTCTTTATAAATATTTTGAAAACTTCCTTGTACAAAGTCAGCACCAACTTACAATTTTCATGAGCACTAACCTATAGGAGAAACCAACCCCCCCCATCCCCCCACAAGTTGAGCACCAACACAACAGACTATAGGCACCAACCTAAGTCTTCAAGTTGTTCCTCATATATGTCATAAATAACTATTGGTCCTCAAGAAATTATTTAGTGAGTTTTCATCTAACCATACAAACCTCATGTTTTCACCTTCAAGCTTGACTACAACTACTTGACTTGTACACCTTAATTTTCTGCTCTTCAACTAGGCTTCTTAACTTGGATCTTTAGACTTGATCTCCTACATGTAGAAATTATACAACATGTAGGTATATCTTGGATTCACCTGATCTAACAATGTACTAAAGTTAAATACTCAATCGCTTCTAAAAATATCTTCCGGAATTAAAAACACAATCGCCAATCACATGAAGTAAAGAAGAATCAAATCACACACAACACAGATAATTTCTTGGGGAAAGCTTACAGCTAAAAACCCCACTATCTTCTATTTTATATTCAGCATGGATCATGAAAAAATTACATACAAAACTCTTCTCACAAGATCCCTCCAGTACTCAACTAATTTTCTCACACTATCATAAAACAAATTGACCAATACTTAGCCAATTTACTGCCTTTAGACAGCCTGCCTACCTTGCACAATCCTTGATGAATGAAATCCCTAAAAGATATGAATTTTGGCCTTCCTTGACTGCGCAAGTATCATGGGCACTCCAATGGGTCTTTGGTTTCATGCGTGCAACCAAATAATCCTACAACTGATAGTCAACTTCCCTTTCACCGAGAACTCAATTGGTTCTCCACTTGACATGCATGCAGCTAATAATAGTAAATCCTCAGTTACATGTGAGATCACTGATTGTGAATTAATCAATGTTTAATTCACTTAATCTCTCACTAGTGTATCTTTAGTTACAGCTAGCAAAACTGAGTTTAACTCACTTAACTGAGTTAAACTGATTACAACCTACATTAACTAATGCAACACTGCACTTCGAACTCTGTTACAACTAGAATTACTATGCATGCCCCACCAACGACCTCTAACTCGAAATCCACTAGCTAACTGAGTTTATCACTCTCAGTTAACCATTTAAAGTCGTCATTGAGAATATATTACAGTTTATTGTCCATCTTAATTAAGGGATAACTAAAATAGACATGCACCCAAAAATAGCACTGTGGGCCCCACCCTAGTGTAGGTGTTTAATGCACTAGGTGTGGGTGCTGAAATTTTTCTTGTTGAATCTCAACACTCCCTCTCAACAAGAGGGATTATCCTTCACCCTGATCCTATCTCTATGGTATTCGAATTTTCTCTTGGTGAGCACCTTCGCCAGAATATCTGCATCCTGATCTTTCATGGGAATGTATTGAAGCAACATTATCCTTCTCTGCACACAATCTCTGAGATGATGGTACTGGATATATATATGCTTGGACCAATCATTAAACGTGGGATTAATCGAGAGTTTAATACAAATCTTATTATCACAATGAATCATTGTCGGATCCATCTGAGAACCAAACAAACCAACCAAGATCTTTCTCATCTAAATAGCCTCACATGCAGATTGACTTGCTTCCATGTATTCTGCTTCCGTTGAACTGAGTGCCACAGATCGTTGTTTCATGTTGTACCAGAAAACTTTTGTCGAACATATGCTGAATATCCCTCGTGATGTGCCCTTTTTGTCTAATGGACTACCCACCTAATCGACATCCATGAAGCCTTGAAGCTTCACTCCCTATGTCTGTTTGTACCATACACCATACTCTGATGTGCCCCTCGGGTATCTCAAGACATGTTTCCCCGCCTTCCAAAAGAGCTCCGTAGGCCTAACCATAGCTTGACTCAGCTGGTTAATTGCGTAGCAAATGTTTGGTCTGGTGTTCACTAGATCCATCAGTGAACCAACTAACTGCCTGTAGATAGTAGCATCCACTACCTCTCAAAAAGTAGCATCCTATTTCCTCCAATTTCATGGAAGAAGAGTATACATGGGTTTGCAGCTCTCCATGTTAAAATTTCCCAGTATCTCTTTTACATAATTTTTTTGAGACACAAAAATTTCACCATCCTACTGTCATATTTCCAATCCAAGGAAATAATGAAGGAGTCCCATGTCCTTCATTTCAAACTCCCTTGCAAGATCCTCCTTGCATGAGTGTATCAGCAGCTCATCACCAGTCAAAATTAGATCATCAACATAAATAAAAATAATCAATAGCTTACCCTCAACCACAATCTGGTATAGGTTTTCATCTGCTTCAATTTTGGTGAAGCCCAGCCTGGTGAAATAGTTTTCTATCCGAGTGTACCAAGCACAGGGTGCTTGCTTTATCCCATACAATGCTCTTTTGATTAAGCACACATGCGACTCACTGTTGAAGATCTTGAAGCCTTCAAGCTTATTTGTGTACACCTCTTCCTCAATGATCCCATTTAGAAACACAGTTTTCACATTCATCTGATGAATGCGCCAGTCCATCTCTGCTGGGAGTGCAAGGATGGATCTTATGGAAGAGTACCTTGCAACAAGTGAAAAAGTCTCATCATAATCTATCCCCTCGATCTATGAGAATCCTCGAGCCACAAATCTGGCCTTGTATTTCTCCACACTCCCATTAGTATATTTCTTTACCTTGTAGATCTATCTCGATCCAACCACTGATTAGTCGACCGGTCTTGGGACTATCTCCCATGCGATATTATTAACAATGGAGTCACACTCCTTCACCATTGCATCAACCCAAGTTGGTTGTTGCACTGCTTCCTGAAAGGAAGATGGTTCAGTCACAATAAAATTTCTCATAAGAGCCATATATCCAAAAAATTGGTCAGGAGACTGTCTCTGTCTACGATGTGAAGTAGGGGCTCCTACATTCTCTGCAACATAAAGTCTCAATCTATCAGATTTCGTGGTGCACCTTCTACCATTTCTGATGGATGGCTCTACATGAGTGTTTTACTCCAATCCATGAACCTCTTCATGTGGTTGATCCACATCTTGAGACTCATGCTTGGGAACCAACAGTTCCTCCTCTGCATGCAAGTCCAGCTCCCTCTCAAGGGACACCTGCATGGCTTTCTCCTCATCAAATTTGATATCCCTTTGCACAACATCCATTCTATTGTTTGGGAAATACACACGATAATTATGGGGTGTTTCAGTGTACCCCACAAAAATCCCAACCTCGGCTATTGGTTCTAGATTCTTCCTGGTGTCCTTGGTCACATACACATAAACAGATGAGCTAAAAATCTTAAAGTGTGAAACATTAGGTTTCTTGCTAGTGAAAGCCTCCTCAGGTGTACTCATGCCAAGTATCCTATGATGAAAAAAAAATTTCACATGTACCGTTGTGTTGCATGTTGAGATTCAACAAGATGATGAGCTTAGTGAAAAGATTCGCCTTCACTAAGTGGGCCCAAAGGCTATTTTTGGCACAAGTCTATTTCTAGACCATGTCTATTTTTAGACATGGTGATCATATTTCAGAAGTTGCAGGATGCTATTTGTGGATGGTTGGTCAAGTTGGAAAAATAGATGAAATTCTATTGTTATAATATTGGGCGAAGTCTATTTATAGATCGTCGATCTAAAAATAGAAGTGTCGATTATTATTAACGCTTAATAATAATCCAACAATAAACAGAAACTTATTCTCTTGGAGCACTTAATTTCAGTGCAAAGATTTGGAAAATCAGTGGGCTGAAGGAATTCTATAATTCCTAGGGTTTACTGGTAGTTCATGCATGGAGTACTCAGTTAGAACTGAAGTGGCAAAGTTATGACACAGTTGGAAGAGTAGTTCATGGAGTTGTATTCAGTTTAAATCAGTTAGACTCAGTTTAGCTAGTTGTATCTAGTCTAACTGAATGATACACTAGTGAGAGTGGAGTGAATTTATTAGTTAATTAATTCACAAATAATAACTCATTAATCAACTGAATAATACAACAGTTAACTACAGTGCATGTCAGTTCCAGTGGAGACCCAGTGGAGAGATAGGTGAAAGGGAAAGATGGACTATCTGTTGTGACTATAGTGATGCATTGATTGCACCACACACACATTGGAGTTTCCAATGAGGATTTCGCAGTCAAGGCAAGGGTAATTCGAATTCATTCAGAGCTATTCTTCAGCAGGAATTTTGCAGTGGAGGAAGGATTGCAGGAGGGCAGAGATCGGTGCATGGATTTTCAAATTTCTTCTATGTTAGTGTGTAATGATTGATTGTACTGAGAGCTTGATGTACTAAGCTTTGTATGAGATTGTTACATGGTCTCCATGATACATAATATGTGATAGTTGGGGTTTTCAACTTCAGTCTTTCCCGTTAAACAACTGTGTTATGTGCGATTGTTTTTATTTATGCTTCACATGTGTTTGTAATTAATTTTTCGCAAAAGATTAACAGTGGAATGATTTTGTATTTTGCAAGAAGTTAAATATTGTGAGATCATGGGAATCTAGATGTATGCATGCTTAGTGTATACTAATTTCTACATGGTATCAAAGCAGTGTTAATTCTTGAATATTTCAATTGTGAAGAATTGTTGAGTTTGTGTTGGTGGACAATTCGAATTTGCTACAAAAGATTCTTAGTGCAGAAGTTGAGTATATATAGAAATGTCTTTCAATGGATTGTGATTGCAGTATGCCCTTGATGGGAGCTCAAATTATATAGCCTGGAAGGATAGGATGGAGGCAATGCTGGAGGATAATGGACTGAAGGAGTTCATCGATAGCGATGTTCCTAAGCCGAGATCTAGCGATGCTACATTACTTGACACATGGAAAAAGAAGACAACAAATACAAGAAGAATTTTGTTGGAAGGTGTGAAGGACCATATTGTGTCCAGCCTTCATGGGAAAGCCACTCCATTCTTAATGTGGAAGGCTTTGACAGATTTGTTCCAAAGCAAAAAAGACCAGAAGAAGCTGGCACTTAAATACAAGCTCGGAAAAATGAAAATGGAGAAGGGCGACAGTATTCCAAAATACCTCACGAAGTTTGTCCACTACAAGGATGAACTGGGAAGTGTGGGGGTTATTGTTGATGATGAAGAATTGGTGAGATTGGCTCTCCTTGGGCTTCCAAAGAGTTGGCATAGCTACGAAGACTCTGTCAATGGATGAGAGAAATTGCTAGGATGGGAGAAACTTTGGTCAGATCTTGTGCAGGAGGAGATAAGGCGGGGTACCAAGGATGGCTCTTCATCAAAGAATGAAGATGAAGAGAATTGCGCTTTGGCTGCCAAATAAAGGAAGAGGAAAGGGAAGAAATTTCCTTCAAAATCTGATTCTAAAGGCAAGAAGCAGGATTTGTCCAAGGTGAAGTGTTTTCACTGTCATGAAAATGGGCATTTCGCCACTAACTGCCCACAGAAGAAGAAGAACAAGAAGGTTGCTATAGTTGCAGCTGGAGAGGCCTTAGCCTCGAAATTTTGACTTGATTTCTCTTTGATCGCATGCTTGGTTTCAAGCTATATGGGATCGGTGTGGTATCTTCATAGTGGTGCGTCTTTCCATATGACAGGAGACAAGGAGTTGTTTAGTGACTTAGAGGAGAAGGACCTCCAGATGCATATAGAGATGGGCGACGATGGTCGATACAGTGCAACCATCATTGGGACCATTACCTTTGAGAGGGAGTCCGGTAATCCATTCTTGTTGAAGGATGTTATGCATGTTCCGGGTCTGAAGAAGAACTTGGTCTCGGTCACAATTTTGGAAGACAAAGGTTATGATGTTGTTTTCAGTGAGGGAAAAGCCTTCCTTCGACATAAAACAACGGGTCAAACCAAGAATATAGGGGTTCAAATTAAAAATCTCTGCAAGATGGAGGTAGATGGATGCGCTGTAATGGTGGGAAAAGCAGAAGAAGTGGTGAGCCGAGATGAGGGTGAATTATGGCACAGGAGATTGGGCCATCTTCACCATGGTGCTTTGAAGATTTTGCAACAAATTTCTACTGTACTTCCCAAGGGTACTCTTGTGCAGTCAAAACAGTGCAAGTGATGTACTATGGGTAAGTTTGTGAAGACTACCTTTCATGAGAAGGAGAACTGTGCTTCGGTGATACTGGAAAGAATTCAAACAGACATGTGTGGACCTTTCTCGGTTACTTCAACAGCAAAACACAGGTATTATGTTATATTTGTTGATGACTATTCTCGTAGATGTTGGATCTTCTTCATGCAGAAGAAGAGCGAAACGTTCTCAAAGTTCTGCGAGTTCAAAGCATTGGTGGAGAAGGAGTCGGGGAAGCAAGTGAAATATGTACGGAGCGATAATGGTGGTGAATACATCTCGGGAAAATTCAAATACTTCTGTATCAAAGAAGGAATTCAAAGAGAACTCATAGCGCCTCATAACCCATAGCAGAATGGGGTCACGGAGAGGAAGAACAGAATGATCGTGGGTGTTGCATGAGCGATGTTGCATGACCAGGGCCTAACGATGCACTTGTGGGTGGAAACATGCAACACTACGGTTTATGTGAAAAATAGTTGTCCTCATAGAGTACTTGGCATGAGGACACATAAAGAAGCTTTTACTGGTAAGAAGCCTGATATTTCTCATTTGAAGATTTTTGGCTCATCTGTTTACATTCATGTGACAAAGGACGCCAGGAAGAAGCTGGAGCCGACTGTAAAAGTTGTGATATTTTTGGGGTACACAGAAACACCCCATAATTTTCCAAACAGTCGAATGACTGTGGTGCGACGGGATATAAAATTCAATGAGGTGAAAGCCATGAAGTTGTCGCTTAAGAGGGAGCTACACTTGCATGTAGAGGAGGAACTTCTTGTTCCCAAAGATGAGCCTCTAGATGTGGATCAGCCACAGGAGGAGATTCATGGAGTGGAGGAGTCCACTCATGCAAAACCAAACATCAGACAAGGCAGAAAGCGGACCACAGAAGTTGACAGGCTGAAGCTTGATGCGGCACAAAATGTAGGAGTCCCTACATCACAGCATAGACAAAGACAGTCACATGACTTATTTACTGGATACATGGCTCTTATGAGCAAGTGTATCGTGACAGAGTCATCTTCTTTTGAAGAAGAAGTGCAGGAGCCCACATGGGTAGATGCCATGGTGGAGGAGTATGACTCCATTGTCAGAAATAGTGCTTGGGAGATTGTTCCAAGGCCAATGGGAAAATCAGTTGTAGGATCAAGATGGATCTACAAGGTAAAGAAAGTTGTTGATGGGAGTGTTGAGAAGTATAAGGCAAGATTTGTTGCCCGGGGCTTCTTACAGATCGAGGGGATTGACTATGAAGAAACCTTTGCACCTGTCACACGGTATTCTTCCATATGGACCATCCTTGCTCTCTCAGTGCAGATGGGTTGGCACATTCATCATATGGATGTGAAGACTAAGTTCCTTAATCGGATCATTGAGTAAGAGGTGTACATTGAGCAGCCTAAAGGATTTTAGATCTTCAGCAACGAGTCGCATGTGTGCAGGCTCAAAAGAGAGTTGTATGGGTTGAAACAAGCACCTCGTGCTTGGTACACTTGAATCAATAGCTATTTCACTGGACTTGGCTTCACCAAGAGTGAGGTGGATGCAAACCTGTACCAAATTGTGGTGGAGGCTAAGCTTTTAATCATTGTTCTTTATGTTGATGATTTAATACTAGCGGGTGATGAGCAGTTTATACACTCATGCAAGGCAGATCTTGCAAAGGAGTTTGAGATGAAGGATTTGGGCCTCCTTCATTATTTCCTTGGATTGGAAATATGGTAGTGGGAAGGTGAACTGTTTGTGTCTCAAGGCAAGTATTCCTGGGAGATACTGGAGAAGTTTCACATGCAAGGCTGCAAGCCTATCGACACTCGTCTTCCAGGAAATTGGAGGAAAGAGGATGCTACATCGCCAAAGGTAGTGGACGCCACTGTTTATCGACAGTTGGTGGGTTCGCTCATGTATTTAGTTAATACAAGACCAGAAATATGTTATGCAGTGAACTAGCTTTCATAAGCGATGGTTAAGGCTACCAAGCTCTTTTGGAAGGCAGGCAAGCATGTCCTGAGGTATCTCAGGGGCACATCTGAGTATGGTTTATGGTACAGACAGACGGTTGAGGTGAAGTTGCATGGCTTCACAGATGCAGATTGGGAAGGTAGCCCAATAGACAGAAAGAGCACATCAGGAGGGATTTTCAGAATCGGATCTACAGCAATTTCTTGGTACAGTAGGAAACAAATATCTGTGGCACTCAGTTCAGTAGAAGCAGAATACATGGTAGCAAGTCAAGCTGCATGTGAGGCTATATAAATGAGGAAGATCTTGGTTGGTTTGTTTGGTTCACATTTAGATCCTATAGTGATACATTGTGATAATTAGAGTTGCATTAAACTCTCGGTTAATCCTGTGTTTCATGATATATCTAAACATATTGATATCCAGTATCATCATATTAGATATTGTGTGCAACGAAAGATCATGTTGCTTCAATACATTCCTACGGAGATCAAGATGCAGATATTCTAACAAAGGTGCTCACCAGGAGCAAATTCGAATATCATAGAGGCAGGATCGGGGTGAAGGATAATCCCTATCTTGTTGAGAGGGAGTGTTGAGATTCAACAAGATGATGAGCTTAGTGAAAAGAATCGCCTTCACTAAGTGGGCTCGCAGGCTATATTTGGCACAAGTCTATTTTTAGACATGGTGATCATATTTCAGAAGTTGCAAGATGCTATTTGTGGATGGTTGGTCAAGTTGGAAAAATAGATGAAATTCTATTTTTATAATATTGGGTGAAGTCAATTTATAGATCTTCGATCTAAAAATATAAGTGTCGATTATTATTAGCTCTTAATAATAATCTGACAATAAACAGCAACTTATTCTCTTGGAGCACTTAATTTCAGTGTACAGATTTGGAAAATCAATGGGTTGAAGGAATTACGCAATTCCTAGGGTTTACTGGTGGTTCATGCATGGAGGACTCAATTAGAACTGAAGTGGAAAATTTATGACAAAGTTGGAAGAGTAGTTCATGGAGTTGTATTCAGTTTAACTCAGTTAGACTCAGTTGAGATAGTTGTATCTAGTTTAACTGAATGATACACTAGTGAGAGTGGAGTGAATTAATTAGTTAATTAATTCAAAAATAATAACTCATTAATCAACTGAACAATATAGCAGTTAACTACAGTGCATGTCGGTTCCAGTAGAGACCCAGTGGAGAGATAGGTGAAAGGGCAAGATGGACTATCTGTTGTGACTATAGTGATGCATTGATTGCACCACACACACATTGGAGATGCCAATGAGGATTGCGCAGTCAAGGCAAGGGTAATTTGAATTCATTCAAAGCTATTCTTCAGCAGGGATTGTGCATTGGAGGCAGGATAGCAGGAGGGCAGAGATCGGTGCATGGATTTTCATATTTCTTCTATGTTAGTGTGTGATAATTCATTGTACTGAGAGCTTGATGTACTAATCTTTGTATGAGATTGTTATGTGATCTCCATGATACATAATATATGATAGTTGTGGTTTTCAGCTTCAAGCTTTCCCGTTAAACAAATTTTTTATGTGTGATTGTTTTTATTTATGCTTCACATGTGTTTGTAATTAATTTTCCGCAAAATATTAACAGTGGAATGATTCTGTATTTTGTAAGAATTTAAGTGTTGTGAGATTAGGGGAATCCGGATGTATGCATGCTTAGTGTATACTAATTTCTACATTGCATGCTTCTGCCCACAAATGCATCGGTAGGCCTTCATCATGCAACATTTCTCGTGCTGCACCCACAATCGTTCTATTATTTCTCTCCGCGACCCCATTCTGTTGTGGGTTATGAGGCGCTATGAGTTCTCTTCGAATTCCTTCTTTGCTACAAAATTTATTGAATTCGTTAGAGATGTATTCTCCACCATTATCACTCATAAGAGCCTTCACTTGCTTCCCCGACTCTTTCTCCACCAGTGCCTTAAACTCCAAGAACTTATAGAATGTCTAATCTTTCTTTTGCATGAAGAAGATCCAGCACTTACGAGAAAAGGCATCAAAAAATATTACATAGTACTTATGTTTTTTGTCGAAGCAATGGAGAAAGGACCACACACGTCTGTGTGAACTCTCTCAAGGATCCCTAAAGCTCGGTTCTCCTTCTCATGAAAGGTGGCCTTTACATATTTTCCCATAGTACATCTCTTGCATGTGTCTAACTATGCAAATGTACCCCTGGGAAGACCAGTAGAAATCTATTGCATGACTTTTAAGGCTCAAGGGTGAATATGGCCCAATCTCCTGTGCCATAATTCGCCCTCATCCCGGCTCACCACTTGATTTGCCTTTCCCATCTTTGCTACACAGCCATATACCTCCATCTTGTAGATATTATTAACTCCAATCCCTATCCTCTTGGCTTTTCCTATTTTTTATGTCACAGGAAATCTTTTCCTTCACTAAAAACAACATCATAGCCTCTATCCTCCAACATTGCGACTAAGACTAAATTTTTCTTCAAACCTGGTACATGCATTACATATTATAATTGAAAGGGTTTACCTGACTACCTCTGAAAGGTAATGGTACCAATCCTGGTAGCATTGTACTGCCCATCATTTCCCATTTTAATATGCATCTGGAGATCCTTCTCCTCCAAGTCACTGAAAAGTTCCTTGTCTCCCGTCATGTGAAAGGAAGTGCCACTATCCAAATACCACACAGATCCCAATGCACTAGACACCATTCATGCGATCAATGAGAAGTCAATCTCAAATTATGAGGCAAGGGACTGACCAACTGTTGATCCTCCAACCTTCTTGTTCTTCTTCTTTTGTGGACAGTTAGTAGCAAAATGCCCATGCTCGTGACAGTGAAAACACTTCACCTTAGACATGTTCTACTTCTTTCCATTCTTAGACTCAGAGTGAGAATGGAATTTCTCCCCCTTTCCCTTCCTCGCCTTGGCAACCAAAGCACAATCCTCTTCATCTTCATTCTTGGATGAAGATCCATCTCTAGTGTTCTATCTAAACTCCTCCTGCACCAAATCCAACCACAGTCATTCCCAATCTGGAAATTTTTCCCTTCCATTGACAGAGTCTTGATAATTGTGTCAACTCTTGGGAAGTCATAGGAGAGCCAAGCTCACAAAATCATCATTATTGAATGTTATTCCAACTCTCCCCAGTTCACCCCAACATTGGACAAACTTTGTTAGATATTTTGGAATGGTGTCGCCCTTTTCCATCTTGATCTTCCTGAGTTTATCTTTGAGCTCCAATTTCTTATGGTCGTTACTGCTTTAGAATAGATCCGTCAAAGCCTTCCACATTGCATATGGTGTGGATTTTCCATGGAGCCTTGAGACAATGTGGTGTCTTACTCCCTCTAACAAGATCCTCCTTGCCTTTGCCACTTTCTTTTGCCATGCATCAAGATTTGCAGCATCTGTCACAACGAGTTTAGGAACATCATTGTCAATGAATTCCTTCAGGCCATTGTCTTCAAGTACTGCCTCCATCATGTCCTTACAATAAATATAGTTTGATCTACCCTTGAGTGCATACTCCAACCTCAAGCCATTGAAAGCCATTTCGATCTTGAATCAGCTGTAGCACCAAGAAATTTTTTCTACAAATTCGAATTCTATCCAATCACAAACTCAGCTACTACTTCACTTCTGCAATTTCCTGTGCTCTAATACCATGTATAAATTATACAACATGCATGTATATCTTGGATTCACCCAATATAACAATGGACTAAATTTAAATACTGAATTTCTTCTAGAAATCTTTTGCGGAATTAAAAACACAATCGCCAATCACATGAAGTAAAGAAGAATCAAATCACACACAACACAGATAATTTCCCTGGGAAGGCTTACAGCTAAAAACCCCACTACCTTCTATTGTATATTCAGCATGGATCATGAAAAAATTACATACAAAACTCTTCTCACAAGAGCCCTCCAGTACTCAAATAATTGTCTCACACTGTCATATAAAAAACTGACCAATACTTAGCCAATTTACTGCCTCTAGACAACCCACCTTGCTTGAGCAATCCCTAAAAGATAGGAATTTTGGCCTTCCTTGAATACGCAAGTATCATGGTCACTCCAATGGGTCTTTGGTTGCATGTGTGCAACCCAATAATCCTACAACTAATAGTCAACTTCCCTTTCACCTAGAACTCAACTGGGTCTCCACTGGATCTGACATGCATGCAGATAATAATAGTAAATCCTCAGTTGCATGTGAGATCATTGATTATGAATTAATTAATATTTAATTCACTTGATCTCTCACTAGTGTATATTCAGTTACAACTAGCACAATTGATTTTAACTCACTTAATTGAGTTAAAATTATTACAACCTACATTAACTAATGCACCACTGCACTTTGAACTCTGTTACAACTAGAATTACTCTGCATGCCTCACCAACTACCTCTAACTCGAAATCCACTAGCTAACTGATTTTATCACTCTCAGTTGACTATTTCAAGCCATGATTGAGAATATATTACATTTTATTGTCCATCTTAATTAAGGAATAACCAAAATATACATGCACCAAAAAATAGCACTATGGGCCCCACCCTAGTGTAGGTGCTTAATGCACTAGGTGTGGGTGTTGAAATTTTTCTTGTTGAATCTCAACACTACATTTCATTTATTTGTATTTGATCAAAAATAGGCATGCCCATTTGGCACTTCAATTTCCTCAACTCTTTTTGTTCACCATTCAACTGTCACTGCTTAGGATTATTAAATGTTCAAAGAGAAGGTATTCCCACTTGGAAACTTGTACTCAGCACAATATATTTCTTTCTGCTACATATTTATTTTCAAAAAAATTGGAACTAAACAGGCCTTTACAGCCAAGAATTTATTCTATGATGTGGTCTATCAACCTTTGCACTAAACACTCACCTTATGCAACTCACATGCCTACCACAAAAATTGTCCACGATAGCCTTGTTATTATTGCACATCTCTTCCAAAATAGAGCTCGGCCCTATCATCACCTTAACATCACAACTAATTCATATAGAAGCTCCCCTAATACTTCCTTAGATAACAATACTTTCCCTCAAAAGTCCCTACAATATTTCTCCAATAAAGCTTGGCCACATCAAGAATCAGACCAAAACTTGGTCTATAACAGGAATGTTACTTCGGCCACAAACTAGAATTGAACTTGGCTGTAAAAACACTATAAACCAACCTTCAAACTACACCTAAAATAGACCTGAATTTGGTCATGAAAACTCTAGGAATTATCCTTCAAACTAGGCCTATAATTGGCATTCCAAAGCTGGAATTCATGCCCCATAACAGGCCTAAAACTTGATCCCAAAAGATTAAATTTCGGTCTTCAACATGGCTAAATATAAACTTCAAGAAGGTTGAAAATTGACCTCTAGAATATCTCTACAACTTATAATTTAACAAAGACTAAAAACCGTCCCAAAGGGTTCCAAAAATATGTCGAAAACCCTTCCCAATAAATCTTTCCAACTTGGCTTCACTTCACTTGGTTCATGAGGCATGAACCTTATAACGTCTCATTCATTGACTTATATAGACTTGAATTGGTTTGAGTAAGTGATTCCTAGGTTCCTCTACATGACACCTATATAGTGTGTTTGAACCCCAAAATCAGGGTCGACTTGCCCACTAACTGTGCCAACTTATGCACTGGTTCTTAAATAACACAGGTTTAAATAATTGTGCCAACTTATGCACTGGTTCTTATTTGGAAGACTATATAATGAATATTTAAAAAATAGTTTCTCCTAAACTATGGGGAGTGAGAGGGATTACCATATACCATTGGAAAGATATCAAAATAATTTTTCTCATCATATATATATTCTCCCTTTTTAGCTATTTAATTGGAGTAAAAATGCATTCAAATATAGGGTATCTAAATGGGGCAACAAAAATACAAAAACAGTTTTTCCATAAGGCATGCCATATATCGCTATAAAGGTCTCAAAATATGTTATTTGACTATATAACTTTATCTTTTGAAAAAAAAATTACATCAATAAAAACCATTTGCAACAATATCCCCCTTTTTTATTGATGTAAAAGCTTTGATATATGTTTTTTTCTGATAGATTCTCCCTTGCCTGCATTCTCTTCATAATTCTTCTCAGTTGCTTCCTCTATCTGCATTTTCTCCCCATTTTCTCCCTCTATCTAAATTTTTCAACACTTCTTGGTAGATGTTTCTCGTTTTTTATCACTAAGGACTACATAAGGGCATATTACTCCATAGCTCAAAACATCATATGTATATAAATAATGTATAATATATAAATGCTCCATACAATTGACCATTATATGTATCTTCAAAGTTTCTTCAAGGTTGGACAAGACTAACTCCACTAAGGTCAAGTTAGGGTCTCCATAAAGTCCTACTGGACAATACGTTATTGGATCATGGATTGTTTTACTTTATCTAAACATTCTTCCTCATTGATAAATCCCTCCTTTGGGTATCCAAAGACTCATTCTCATGGACATCATGTTCCCCATTATGTGTAACCACTAAAATTTCACCCTCAAAGGGGAATGCTTAATGCACACTGCTATCATGTTTTCCCTATAAATCATCCTCATTTCCATTTGGCTCAATTGGTTCTTCAAAATCATGAATTATAGGTTCTTATTCATACAAATCCTCATACTCTTCCTCTTTTCTATAGTCAAGAAAAACTCCAATAAGGTACTCTCAAGGGTTGTAAAGAATGAAAATAATTTACAAATGCAATGAATACTTGAAAATTTTTGGCAACAAGAGTAGGATCAAGGGAGTTACAATCCATGAGCTAGTTCACAAATAGTTATAAATAAGGTCTAGGCTTAAATGAACCTTTTTTTTTCTATTGCATTCATTTGAATGACATGCACAGTTACTGCAAGCACCTTGTTAGGAGATTGACTTTGCTCATTCCTTCGTCCACTACACAAACCTTGACCAAAATAACCACAAGTTTTGAATACATATCAATTAACAGAAAGGAAATTCCTTGTGTCATTTGTTGGGATGGAAGTGGAAGAAAAAATGACATTGATATTTCATAGGCTAAATAGTGTTGGATAGACAGTTCCATCAAGACATGAAAGAAATGGTTAGAAATACCATCTCCCTTTAACATCTGAATTTGTTGTAACTATGACATGTAAACATCATATTCTTTATCATTCACTCTAGGAGGATCATAAATATGAGCCCAATATTCAAAAATACTTCCAACCTATTCATGGAAACTAGAAGGATAAATTTATCCACCATCTTGACTGGTTAGTTTCTTATCATCCCTATTTTCCTCAAATTGCCAGGAATGGCCTTCTTATCTCTATATTGTCTAGCCTTCTCCTCTTTCCCATCTGAAGACGCATTTTTACTACTTACATTTGATGAAACATTTCTTACATATTAAAGCAATTTTTTTAAGAACTCAAGAGAGTCTGGCCTTTGTGCCACCTTTCCTAGAGATTCAATAAGATTGTAGGGATCAGATGCACTAACCCCAGGTTCTTAAACAACACAGGTTTAAAAATTAGTTTCCACAACATTACATCCTCCATTTACAAGTTTAAAAAATTAGTTTCCACAACATTACATCCTCCATCCTCCATTCTGGGAAAAGTCCCTGAATTTCATGATCGTTGGCACCCTTTGAGATTGTAGCCTCCAACTTTTGAGACACAATCTGATACTTGTCTAATGCTTCCCCTATATCTATACAGGGCTCCAATCCACAAGTCTCATTTGACACTCCTCTTCTCTAGCTAGATGTTTCCTCTCTTCTTCTCCACACCTTGGTGTATTTTTATTTATGCCTATTAGAGATATATCCTTCCTTGGTTTGTTTATAATATGTTAAGTCCCTATATTAATAGTGTAGCCCCTTATTATGTTATTTTAGCCCCCCTTATTGTTATTATTGTACCCATGTAACCCCATATTGTTATTATTGTGCCCTTACATTATTATTGTAGGTCGGCTAGGATTACATTTTGGCCCCACTAGGATTATATTGTGGCCCCATGGACTCCTATATATAGAAGGAGGTTTTGTTCATTTGTATTATCCAAGAATTGTTCATTTATGTAATGTATTGGAGGTTTCCCCCTCGAAGTAGCTTATTTCTAAGGCGTTGATATCTCTTTTCTTCTATTTTTGGAGCTGGTTACACAACATTTGGTATCAGAGGTTTGGATTCTAGGGTTTCGCTGCTCCAAACAGGTCATCGTGGAATTTTCGCTATAACCTTTTTTCTACAAAGTTTCAGAAGCTGAAATTTTTAGGGTGCGAAGCAGAAATCCTGAGAAATATTTTCTAAAAATTTCAGATCTTGGTTCGCAATATTTTCGGAGATATGATCTGTGGAATTTAGGTCTTTTTTCAGGCTCCTAAACAGCTCATCGTGGAATTTGCGCTATAACTTTTTTTCTACGAAGGTTCAGAATCTGAAATTCGTATGGTACGAAGCTGAAATCCTGAGGAAATTTTTCAAAAAATTTTAGAGTTTTTTTCGTAATATTTTTGGAGATATGATCTGTGGAAGGTAGTGCTTTTTCAGGCTCCTGAATTTCATCTCAAAGAGGTGATCATGGGAAAATCTCAATAACTCTCTCTCTGGGCATTGGATTGGAGTGCCGTAAAAAGTGGTCACAATTACACAGACTTTAGTTTCTTGCTATCAATTTTAGAGACAAAGGATGAAAAAGTGACACGAGGCAAGTCGTACAAGTTCGTTGTACTGAACCAGTCCATAATTAGGTCATTGTGGAAGATTAGACATAACTTTGTCTTGAAGAATCCAAATCAGATCAGACCTGTGGAATTTTAAAGAAGCTTCAGAGGCCTACTATAAGGCTTAATTTCAGATATTGAGAATCTGCAATTATAGAGATAATTTAATTTCAATATCTAGCTCCTCAAAAGCAAGAGAAAGGTGTGTATCTGGTTTTTAAAATTGCATAACGTTTGTTTGAAAAAACAATTGAAGTGATTCCAAGTGCATATTTTAGAATTTTTATCAGTATTGGGTTCTATAATGCCTCCAAAAAATAATTCCATACCCATTAATCCCTCAAAAATCTATACTATGACGCATGAAGAGGAAGAGTTGCAGTATGAGATATCAAAATTACGGTACCAAGTGCAACAAGTTTCAATCTTACGAAGAGAAATTGAAGATGAAATGGATGGTTTAAAAGTAGAAATGGAGGCTAAGTTGGATGGTTTGAAGGATCAAATAATAGCAAATATGGATGATAAATTAGTGGAAGATCACATCGAGCATCAACAACAAGTTCTCCAACTCTCAAAGGATAACCCAAATTTGGTGCAAAATCTAATGAAACAACAGGAAGATCAACATCACATCGAAAAAATTTATGAAGCAGTCATAGAAACAAGAACTCGACAATTACGATCAATTTCAGAGTATCTCAGCAAGTGGAAGAACTTTCCTGTAAAATATTTCACATGGGAGGATGAGAATTTTATACAGAAGCATCAAGAAATAATCAAGCGTTGAGGACAACACTTGTTTGAAGGAGAGGGGCATGTTTAGTCCCTATATTAATAGTGTAGCCCCTTATTATGTTAGTGTATCACCCCTTATTGTTATTATTGTACCCATGTAACCCCATATTGTTATTATTGTGCCCTTACATTATTATTGTAGGTCGGCTAGGATTACATTGTGGCCCCACTAGGATTATATTGTGGCCCCATGGACTCCTATATATAGAAGGAGGTTTTGTTCATTTGTATCATCCAAGAATTGTTCATTTATGTAATTTATTGGAGGTTGCCCCCTCGAAGTGGCTTATTTCTAAGGCGTTGATATCTCTTTTCTTCTATTTTTGGAGCTGGTTACACAACATAATACCATTTCATGCCACTTCTACAATCACATGGTGTATACCCATAATTGTGGCATTTGTGTCATTTTGTATTGTACTTAAGTAAACGTGTGAATGAATTATGAATTATATTCTTGTAGAGATTGGACCCTCTGATTTTATTTCCTACAATTTTGCTTCTAGAGGTTCAATAAGGGCCTCTATAATCATCTAGGTCGTAGCCTCTATAATCCCTTACTTTATGTCCAAAGTTTGTACATGAAAAACAATGACCAAGAAATATAGTTTAGTACTTGACTAAGAAGGATTATATTGATGAAGAAGTTCTTCTGAACTTTTTTTTCTTTAGAGAAGATTCAACTCTTTGTTGATCCATGTCTCTTATTTCATTTCTACTTGTATTGCGTAGGGATCCAATTTAGGCCATATGCATAGATTATAGGTGTAATAGCTCTTCCAAATTCATCCTAATTTCATCCCTTGCTTCCACTATGGTTAGGGATATAAAGAACATTAGCATGGCCTTCAATATTGTCTTCAATTTTATTTTCTAGTGATTTAAGGCTTGATTCTTCTTTATATGAAATCTTGTCATTCTTGCCCACATAACAAGACATGTTTTGTCGTATTATGATCTTTGACTATTGAGAATATCATCAAACATTTGAGAATTTTTCAATTTCTTGTTGATCTTGTCTACTTCATTCCTTAGTGATATAATTTTTTATTTGTGCATCTTGGGAGGCAATTCCACACCCTATGGTATAGGGTTTGGGAGAATTTTACCCACGAGGACTTTTGTGGGAAGTATGCCCAAGTAGTGGGTTTTGCACCAAAAGTTGTGGGCGTGAAACCAAGTGTGATTGTTATGGTTTGTTCATTGTTGCAAGTGGAGAACCCTTAAATGATATAATTGGACCTAAGGAAACCTTGGAGGCTCTGATAAAATGATGAAAATTATTTTTTATTTATATGAGTTGGGTCAATGAAGTGATGTTCAAGTCATCTAGGCTTGAAAGATGCCCTTTGGAAGGCTAGTCACTGCACCAAGGGGAGATATAAATAAAAGAGATGGAGGCCTTATTTGATCACATTGTCCTAGTAAAATAAATCATTGGAAAAATAAATTTAAGGGGACACGGGCTTATGGGAGCCTTTTCCAAGTGAATAAGAAGTTGAATTTGTTGTCTCTCTTGTGTTTGGAGAGGGACAAGTTTTGGAAGCTTACTAGTTGAGTTTTCAAGGTATTTTTGGGTAAAATAACATGGCTAAGTATATTTGTTTAACCTACATGATATCACTGGATTTTTCAGGAGGGCTAAGCCCCTGTTCATGAGTGGAAATAATTCATATGACCTGTGAAAAAGGGGTCTATTTTTCCTGAAGGATAGCTCAGGAGGACAGGACTTGAAAGGAGAGGGAAGCACAGGAAATGAGGATTTTTTTAGGCCAAGAAAGGGTTTAGATATAGATTGTATGGTTTTCCTAAATATGGTTGAAAAATATCATGCATATGCTACAGGAACGAGACCTAGAAAAGTGAATAATACTTTCATTTGAGGTATGTTATATTTATTTACATGTTAATTTTTTTCTAAGGGATTGTAGGTCCTGTTTGGAAATTTTTTGAGCAACCCATGTACAGATTGTTGGAGGGTTTCTAGTGGTTGGCTGGATTTCCCCAATACAGTGAAGAAGGTAAATATTTTCACTGTTAAGTGGGTAGATTGTTTAAGCTCTAGTTAATTGACCTTAAGGTTGGAGGATTGATGATAAAAGGGATGGTCATTGTGCCCTAGTTCAGTGAGTTGCAGGAGGTCAAATTCCATGATAAGAAGGTAATCTAAAAGACCTAAGTCTGGTCATCTTTGGAGTAGTAGAGAGATTAGAAGTGGGTAGTGGTGAAGTCCCTATGTGTTGGTGTCCTTAAGAATCAAAGGTACAGCTAGTGGGTAGTTTTGTATTCGCCAAATTTTCGTCACTCTTGAAGAAGCAGGAGGGCTAATAATCACAAATTTTTGAGCTAGAGATGCACTCTTTCTGAGTGAGCAGAAGTTGTGTGATCAATGGAAGGGAATTAAAAGTACCCGCCAAAGTTATTCCAGGTATGTGGATTGAAATATTGGTTGAAGTTCTACATTAGTAAGTAGGTCAAGTGTACTTTATTCAGGGTAGATGGGTCATCATAGTTGTTGATACCAAGCCCTAGTTTTTATCTTGTATCAGGGTCAGTTGTAAGGGCCATGATTCTTGGTACGGGAGCCCTAATATTGTTGTATTAAATTTTGTAATATAACAAGTGTTGGCTTAAAATTTGTCTTGTGCACTAGTTGATTCACTATTGTGTATCTCTGTTGTGAAAAAGTAGAAGTTTTGTTCCATTTGAGTGTGTTTTTTATCGTGATTTTAGACATATACATAAAACTAAAGTGTTGAGGAAAAATCAACATGGTATAAAAGCTACTTTGAATGGACAATGAATCAGAGTGTGCATAGCATTAATATCAAGATGGAGTCGGTTCTGTTGGCGCTGGAATCAACACTTGGACTGCAGCAAGCGCTTGACCAGACACATCTTAAACTCTAAGGAAAATTTAATGTTTTGTTTTATGGGATTGGAAGATGGTATAAACTTTGATTCACTGAAGAGATATTTCGGTCAAGTCCACAGTTCTAATAAAGAGGGTATTGTAACTTGATGTGGTAGAAAGGTGCAAGTTTGTAGAAGAGAGGAAACAATATGTCTGTGAAACAGAAATCTACTACATTTAGTAGAAATTCACAAAAGTGGCAGTTTGACAATATTCTATTGAGAGAAAGCTATTTCTAGTCTGAAAATATTCTCATTGAAATATCATGAAAAATAATTATCATGAATGATGCTCTTCCACTGTTATAACATATATTTTATCAGGAATTCTCACTGTGTGAGACTAACAAAAACTGATAAAACACATAACATGCTTAAGAGACTAATAAAACACATAACAGTATCATGATTTGAAAATTGGAACTAGAAGAAAGGAGATATGGAAACACAATTAAAGTAGACAATACACATATCAAATTGGTAATAAGTCCTCAGTAGTATCATTCCATTTCATTCACAAAAAAGATTACAGATCGTATGACTCAAAATTCTATAACCACCAACCAACCCTAACTTCATATTAGTTTGACATATATATACATAACATGATACTGTCATCTTCCACAAAAAAAGGTGAATCTGTTTCCAAAAGTTATTATGATCTTGTGCAAGAGATGAGGCTTATCCTTTAATCTTAATTACAAAGTGCTATGACATAATGAAAATAACAACATTAAGCCTAACAATTTTAAGTGGTTTTTATGATGCGGCATTTTTATGGGAAGACTCCTCTTCCATTTTGGTGAAACCAACTCCATAAAAATTGCAAACAACGGTGAAAATGGGGTGTGGTTATTCCTTGAATGTTGCTCGGTGCTTGGTAAAAACGTGCTCGTACTGAGAGTAGTGGTAGAAAATTGTTCGAGAGAAACTCTGCCACAATTATGTTGTTCCTTTCCCCTTTTTTTGTTGAAAACCCTTTGTAATGTCAGAAAACCTGAAAATTTTGGATATAATGACGGAGGTTAATTTTATGAGAAATTACAAAAAAAACGTTTGAAATAGGTTTAATTAATAGAGGAGATATGGAGTGGAATGAATGATAAGCGAGGGGGGTGATGACGTGGTGAAGAAGTGGCACCAATCGCAAATCACGCATTAGAAGTTTTATTATTAAATGTGGGAGTTAAATGTTGAAAATGGTGAAGTACGATGTGAGATGAGAGCAAAGGTGACCTGGCAGAGAAATGGGACCGATAGTAGATCATGCATCAGAATTTTTATAAACATACATACGCAAGAAATAAACAGCGATCAATTTATAGTAACTTTAAAAAAAACTGCAATTGCTCCCAAACAATATGCATACACATAGAATTGTGGTTCTAGGGCCCCACAACCTGGTCACCAATCGGAAGGCATCACACATAGCAACTTTTCGTATTATCGCAAATCGGTCGCCCGCAAATTTAACTCTACACTGACAACGACTAAACTGTCAAATGGAAATGTATGATGTGAGATGAGAGAGGAGGTGATGTAGCAGAGAAATGGGACCGATCGCAGATCATGCATTGGAATTTTTATAAACATACATACACATGCAATAAACAACGATCAATTTATAGGAACTTTAAACAAAATTTCAGTTGCTCCCAAACAATATGCATACACGCAGAATTGTGGTTCTAGGGCCCCACAACCTGGTCACCAATCAGAAGGCATCGCACATCGCAACTTTCAATATTATCGCAAATCGATCGCCCGCAAATTTAACTCTACACTGATAACGACTAAACCGTAAACTCTGTGATTTGTGAAATCACGCTAGTACACTATGCCGACACATGCCCCTCACCTCATCACATCGCAAATCACTTAACATACCATGCGATCGCCTTAACGATAAACTTCAGAAACTGCGATTTGCGAAATTGCTCCATCTACGCTTTAATCTCCACCGTTGATCTGCACCTAGATCTGACGATATTCCTTGCTCACCCTTCATTTCCTCATCACATTTCAAATCATTTAACATACCACATGATCACCTTAATGGTAAACTCTAAAAGCTGCGATTTGTGAAGTTGCTCCATTTGCGCTTTAATCTCAGCCATCGGTTTCTGCCCTTTCGAATCTATGATTGGATCATGGTCGTCTGCTCATTTTGCACGTGGTTCTTCTTCATCTCTTAATTCCTTAGATTAATTCTTGGCGAGCTCCCTTTAAACATTCTCTGCTGCTCTTCTCCGAATCTCCTGCTCTGTTGGTCAATCTGTTTTCTGCACGCTGCACTTTTCTTTTAAAGAACTCTGGTTGCCACGAAGCCTTAATTTGCCTGCTTTGAAAGCTGATTACTTGTTTACCTGTAGCCTCTTTACTGAGATAACAAAAATCTTAGTGAAATATTTGCGCTTTTCACTGTGTGGAATATATGACTTCCATTTCTGAGGAATAGCTTCCCTTTGTTGTATTACTGTTTTGACAATTGTAGGTTTTAACCCTGTACAGAAATTATCTACAAATGAATCTTAAAAAACAGAAAATAAACAATAGCGAGAGCATAAAACATCAAACAGATATACACAGAGATTTTCCCCTGGATCCCAAATTGGGACGACCAACTTGATTTTACATTATATTCCTTTTAGTGTTACAACACATATATACATCTCGAAGCATACATAAACCCCAATCCATTAACCCTAGATTAGAACATAAGCATATTTCCCTTGACCGGATCTACAAAATAACAGGGGCCGAAAACCATCATGCCCCAAAACCATGTGAAAACCCATGCACAAAACCATGGGCGGGTCTGCCCACCGAAAAATAAGGTCCAAAAAAAATTTCCCGGGATGCCGCCCTGGACCTTGAATAGGGGGGGTTGCACCAGGGGGGGCTATTGCTCCCCCTGTGACCCTACCCCCCGAGTGTGACTATTCATGGAAATAATACAACACATACCCAACATTCTCCCACTTGTTGTTTTCTTTCCGCAGGGGGCCAAAGGAGAGCTGAGTTATTAGCCCAACTTTGCAACACCCATTGTTTCTCTACACCAAGAGAACTTCTGAGTGCTCACAGACTTCGTCAATGCATCTAGAAAATTCTTCAAAGTGTCCACCTTTACCAGCAACACCCTTTTAGCCTCAACCATATATCTCACAAAGTGATATTGAACATCAATGTGCTTTGTCTTTGAATGATAAGCAGGGTTCTTAGCCAAGAAAATTGCACTTTGGTTATCACAATCTATCTGTATAGCATGTTGCACCAACCCCATACTTGAACACAATCTCTACAACCAAATTGCTTCCTTACCTGCATGAGTGGCTGCCATGTATTCTGCCTCTATAGTTGAAAGAGCCACTACAGACTATCTTTTACTCATCCAACTGACTGCACCTCCAAATAAGCTAAACACATACCCACTTGTAGATCTTCTTTGGTCCAGATCTCTAGCCCAGTCTGCATCAACAAACCCACGAATTTCCAACACTCTTTCCAATCCTGGTCTTCCCTGGTAGCACAGGCCATAATCATTAGTGCCACGCAAATATCTGAAAACCTGCTTCAATGTTATCTAATGCTCCTTCCCTGGGTTTGACATAAACCTACCCAACACTCCCACTGCATGTACAATGTCTGGTCTAGTACAGACCATTTCATACATCAAGCTACCCATTACACTTGCATATGGAACACGGGACATATCCTCCTCTTCTTCTTGTGTCTTGGGACACTGTTCAACAGATAGCTTTACACCTACAGGAATCAGAACATTCACCGGTTTACTATCTTGCATATTGAAACTCTGCAATATAGTCTCGACATACTTCCTCTGGTTTAACCATATCTTCCTCTTTTCCCGATCTCTCTAAATTTCCATGTCCAAAATATAGTTTGTAGCACCAAGATCCTTCATGTCAAATTTGAAGAACAGTTGGGTCTTCAAATCTTGGATAATTTCTTTGTCATTTCCAATCAACAACATATCATCCACATACAAGACCAAATAAATAACATGGTCACCAATTAATTTAAAATAAACACAGTGATCCTCCTTGCTTCTGGTGAAGCCAAGTCCCCGTATATAGGTATCAAATTTCTGATACCACGTCCTTGGTGACTGTTTTAACCCATACAGAGACTTCTTCAACCTGCATACCAGTTCTTTCTTACCCTTCACCATAAAGCCTTCAGGTTGCTTCATGTAGATCTCCTCTTCTAGATCCCCGTGAAGAAATGTTGTCTTCACATCCATCTGTTCTATCTCAAAATCAAATGCAACAACAACAGATAAAAGTAATCTAATAGAAGTAACTTTGGAAACAGGAGAAAAAATATCACCAAAATCAATTCCTGGCACCTGGGAATAACCTTTTGCTACCAACCGAGCTTTGTATTTCTCCACCTTGCCTTCTACATTCATCTTCTTTTTAAACACCCATTTTCTCTCGATGGGCTTCCTTCCAGCCGGCAACTCCACCAGATCCCATGCCTCATTTTTGTGCAAGGATGCCATTTCATCAACCATGGCCTCCTTCCAGAGTTTTCCATCCTCTGAATCTACTGCCTCCCTGACAGTTCTGGGTTCATCATCAGTTATAGTTAAGGAAAAACCTGAACAGAAAGCATATGGACTATACCTTTCTGGTTGCCTTCTTTCCCGAACTGATCTTCTCAAAGCTGGAGTTTGTGGCTCTTCATCTTCTGAGTCTTCTTCTATTGTAGAGTCTGATTCATCCTCCTTTAGCTCAAACTCTATCTTCTCAGGTTCCTTTGGTAGGACTTCATGTTTAAAAACATATTTCACCTCTCTAAACACCATATCTCGGTTGTACACAACCTTCCTTGTTTCCAGGTTCTAAAGCTTGTAACCCTTTAAACCATCCTTATACCCAATAAAGATGCACCTTTCAGATTTATTATCCAACTTGGTCCTTTTCTCCTTTGGAACATGTACATATGCATCACATCCAAACACCCTCAGATGTGAAAGAGAGGGTTTCTTACTAGTCCATACCTCATGTGGAGTCTTATCCTCCAACGTTGATGAAGGTGATCTATTAAGCAAGTAACATGCAGTCTCCACTGCCTCTGCCTAGAATTCTTGTCCTAACCTGGTACCACTGAGCATGCTTCTTTCCTATTCCATCAGTGTTATGTTCATTCTTTCTGCAACTCCATTTTGTTGAGGTGTGCATGGAGTAGTCTTCTGCCGTGCTATACCACACTTATTACAGAACTCTTCAAATTCCTTCTTATAGAACTCCCCACCATTATCTCCTCAGCACCTTTATCTTCTTCTCTATCTGGTTTTCCACCAGAGCCTTAAATTCTTTAAATTTGTCAAAGACTTCAGATTTCTTCCTCAAGAAAGAAATATATCCATGTATTCCTTGAGAAGTCATCTATTAATGAAACATAGTACACAGACTTACCGAGTGATGGAACCAACACAGGTCCAAACACATCACTATGCACAAGCTCTAATATCTTGTTCGCCCTCTTAGCACCAGAAGGAAAACTCACCCAATTCTACTTCCCATATACACAATGTTCATAGAAATCAAAATCCAGAGAACTATTAGACATACCTTCTACCATACCATTTCCATGCAGTATCCGAAGGCCCTTCTCTCCAATATGTCCAAGCCTTTGATGCCATAGCATGGTCTTTTATCCAGAGACTGCTAGGCTTTCCGCTCCACTTTCGGGAAACATAGAACTGTTGCACCCATCAGTAATAGTACTACCCTGAAGCTTGTATAGAGTTCCAATCTGAACTCCCTGCATTAATACCAGTGCTCCCCGAACCATCTTACAAGTATCTTTCTCGAACACTGTTTTTACACCGCAGGAACAATTTATTCACTAGAGACTTAGATTGGTACAAAGTCCCTAGCTTCTCCCACAAGGTCTTCACCGTAGCTTCCCAAGATACATTCAATAATACTGAATCTGAGACACACAACCATATTGTTCTCTTTGCCTTCTGATCCAGCTTCTTCCAGTCTTCATCTGATATTTTCGTTGGTTTAGTACCCGGATCTACCGCGATCCATTGATCTTTATCCACCAGCAGATCCTCCATCTTGAGCTTTCACAACTTAAAACTCTGACCATTAAATTTCTTGATCTCTATCTTCTCGCTGCTCGCCATCTTCTTTCAACTCAAGAATCAATCCCACAAATCTCCCACTGAACAGGGTCTACCTCAGGCCCGAGAAAAAACCCCCTCAGCAGTAAAGGCACCTGCTTGAAGCCAAAACTGCTCCAATACAAAATGTAGGTTTTAACCCTGTATAGAAATTATCTGCAAATGAATCTTAAAAAATAGAAAATAAACAATAGCGAGAGCATAAAACATCAAACAGATATACACAGATATTTTCCCCTAGATCCCAAATTGGGACGACCAACTTGATTTTTCATTATATTCCTTTTAGTGTTACAACACATATATATACATGTCAAAGCATACATAAACCCCAATCCATTAACCCTGGATTATAACATAATGTAGTTCCCTTGACCGGATCTACAAAATAACGGGGGCCGAAAACCATCATGCCCCAAAACCATGTGCAAACCCATGAACAAAACCATGGACTAGTCGTGGAAAGAATATAACACATGCCCAACAACAATGAATTTGCAACAAAGGTAGCTATTATTCTAGACCAAATAATTGCAATTTTATTACCCAAACATCGAATAACCTTCAGCACTAACATAAGTCAAAATAAATATTTTAACTTATTTTAGGACTCTAAAACAGTATGACACCTATTCACTTAAAAATACCTTGATGTTGGGACTCATTTTAAATTTTATTGAAAATGACTCAAACTTTGGACATGGACTAGGAAACAATAAAAATTTGAAAACAGTGACACAACGGTGATTACACCATTAACATTTTTAGTGCTAACAGTGGCTCCTATTGGGGATGAAGTCCTCCCTGTGAGGCTTCAAGGACTGTAGACTCGGTGCCTCAAAAAATCTTAAAACTTAGAATACTTTTTGAAAATAAAGTCTAGGATTGACCATTGACATACTGGACTCAAGACTAACCATATATACAGAGATAAGTACCATTGGGCATGGAGTTTATTGGAACATCACACCAGATATTTACAATGAAGTGACTCAACTGACTTACTAAATAAAGAACCTTTTAAGAAAATGGCCATTGACTGGGCCTCCAGTCAGCTGATCATCATCCAGATGTTTGAGCAGAAAAGTATTATTCTCAAAAACTTCAGCAATTCTAAATGGCCCAAACCACAGATTTTCGAACTTACCATGCTTTCCATGGTCTTCTCTCCTAGCATCCCAACGTAGAACCAAATCCTTCTCCTGAAACAATTGTTGATTTCTCTTTTGTCAAAAATAGATTTGACTTTAGCCTGATACTTCTGAAATTTTTCCAGCAATGATTCTCTGGTTTGGTGTGCCTCTATCAACTGTAGAATTCTCCTTTGGACTGCATTTTCATGATCAAATTCATCTTGTAGGAACTGCATCATAGGAAGAGTTAATTGCAAAGGCATTACAACATCAGTACCATATACAAGCTGAAATGGAGACATTCCAATTTATTTTTTACCACTTACTCTATCTGCCCACAGAGCATGTATCAACTGAGTGTCCCAATTCCTCTTATTTTCAGGCAGCATTTTCTTAATAATCCTTACCAAAATTTTAATGGATGACTCAGCCAATCCATTACCTTGAGGGTAATAAGGCATGGAATGATTCAATTAAATCCCATATTGGTGAAAAAATTGTACATCTTAGCAGACTTAAAGGCCATTGCATTATCAGTTACTAATTTCTGTGGACAGCCAAATCTTGACATAATATTTTCTAACAGAAATTTGATAATTATCGTATGAGTAGCATTTCTGGTTGGTACAACTTCAATCCATTTAGTGAAATAGTCTGTAGCTGTGAGAATCCATCTATGCTATCCTGATGAAGGTGGATGAATTTCACTGATGAAGTCTAGCCCCCACTACTGGAAAGGAACATCTGCTGAAATAGGGATGAGAGGTAATGGTAGCAATTTTTGTTTACCAACAAATTTCTGACATTCGACACAGCTCCTGACTTTGGCAAAGATATCAGAGAAAATAGTTGGCCAATAATAGCCGGCTCTTAAGATTTTGTTTACAATGGCTCTCCAATACAAATTCCCTCCACACACTCCTACATGTATCTCTGTCATAATCTCCTGGGATTCTGCTTCATCTACACATCTTAACAAGACTCCAACAGGATCCTTCCACTAAATATGGCCTTCCAAAATGCAATACTTCACATAGCTCCTTTTAAACTTCTCCATTTCAGGTGGACAGTTGAAATTTAACAAGAAGTAAACTATATCCTTGTACCAATCTGAATTAAATACTTTAGGATAATTAGCAATACCTTCTCCATATTCTCCTTCAGCTTCCTCTACATTCATATTTAAATCTTTGTAGTTAGATTCAGCCATCAAGTGAGACAAGCCCTAACCCTTTATCAATTTAAAGTAGAAATTTAATACAAATTATGTATTGCCCGGATTCTCCTGATCTAACAATTGTATGCAAATTTTAAATATAGAATCGCTTCTACTAAAATCTTTGCAGAATTTAAAACACAATCACCAATTGCAATATCATGAAGAAATATCAATCACACGTAACATATATGTTTTTACTGGGAAATCATAAATATACAAACCCCACTATCATATATTATGTATATATCATGGATCATGAAACAATCTCATACAAATCTCCAATCCAAGAGCTCTCAGTACAATATACAATCGTATCACACTGTCAGACAAAAATTGGAAAATTCATGTGCCAATTTACTACCCCCAGATAGCCTGCCTCAACTGTGCAATCCCAGTTGATAGAAATCCCTGAATGAATGGAATCCTACTTTCCTTGACTCCACAATCCTCATGGGAACATCCAATGTGTGTGTGGTTGCATGTGTGCACCCACTAATGTCACAACTGATAGTCAAACAGTCCCTTTCACCTACATCTCAACTGGGTCTCCATTGGATCTGACATGCATGTATTTAACAATACTAAATCTTCAGTTGCATGTGATACCACTGATTGTGAATTAATTAATAGCTAATCCATTGATCCCTCACTAGTGTATCTTCAGTTACAACTAGCACAACTGATTTTAACTTGCTTAACTGAGTTAAACTACTTTACAACTCTCATAACTACACTTCCAACTCTGTTACAACTTTGAATCACTCAGTTCCAACTAAGTCCACTTGCATGTCCCACCAACCAACCTATGAACTCGAATTTCCTATAGCTAACTTATTTTCCACTTCTGTTAACTATTTCAAAGTGCTCATTGAGAATGGATTATTGATTATTGTCCAACTAATATTAAGGGATAATAATAGCCCACATGCATCTATAAATAGAACTTTCACATACATCTATAAATATACCACATCTATAAATAGAATTTACTCATACATCTATAAATAGACATCATCTATAATAGAATTTTCTCATACATCTATAAATATGCATCCACCTAAAAATAGCCTGAGGCTCCATCCTAGTGTAGGTGCTTAATTTTCACTAGGATCTTCTTGTTGAAGCTCAACACTCCCTCTCAACAAGAAAGGGATTATCCTTCACCTCGATCCTATCTCTATGGTATTCGAATTTTCTCCTGATGAGTGCCTTTGTCAGAATATCTGCATCTTGATCTTCCGTAGGAATGTACTGAAGTAACATGATCTTCCTCTGCACACAATCTCTGATATGATGATACCGTATATCTATATGCTTAGATTTATCATGAAACACAGGATTAATCAAGAGTTTAATGTAACTTTTATTATCACAATGAATCACTGTCAGATCTAAATGAGAACCAAACAAACCAACCAATATCTTTCTCATCCAGATAGCCTCACATGCATCTTGACTCGCTGCTATCTATTCCACTTCCGCTGAGCTGAGTGCCACGGATCACTGTTTCCTTATGTACCAAGAAACAACTGTAGATCTGATACTAAATATCCCCTCTGATGTGCTCTTTGTGTCTGTTGGTCTGCCCACCCAATATGCATCCGTGAAGCCATGAAACTTCACCTCATCCATCTATCTATACCATAAGCCATACTCATATGTGCCACTCAGGTATCTCAGGACATGCTTGCCCACCTTCCAAAAGAGCTTGGTAGGCTTAACCATCGCTTGACTTAGTTGGTTAACCACATAGCAAATGTCTGGCCTGGTGTTCACTAGATACATTAGCGAACCCACTAACTAACGATAGATAGTAGCATCCACTACCTCTCCAGATGTAGCATCCTCTTTCCTCCAGTTTCTTGTAAGAGGAGTATCCATGGGTTTGCAACCCTCCATGTGAAACTTACCCAGTATCTCCCTTGCATACTTGCCTTAAGACACAAAAATTTCACCATCTCGCTGCCATTTTTCCAATCCAAGGAAATAAGGAAGGAGGCCCGTATCCTTCATCTCGAACTCCTTTGCAAGGTCCTCCTTACATGAGTGTATTAGCTGCTCATCACCAGTCAATTTTAAATCATCAACATAAAGAACAATGATTAAAAGCTTACCCTTCATGTAATGAATAAAATAATGTAAATAATGATTAATTAGTTGATTATTAATTAGGTTAAAAGGGCATGTCTGATGAGACGTGACCTTTCGTGAAGAGGCACCTGTCTAGGTATATAAGCAGGCCTCATTTGTAACATTCAATCATCAATTCATTCATCATACTATTTAATATAATATTTGTATCCTCAATGGATATTGTGATATTCCAAGTCTTCTGGAGTATTTAACTTGAGAAGGAACTTTGTTCACTTCATTTGGTATATGTAATGAATAAAATAATGTAAATAATGATTAATTAGTTAATTAGTAATTAGGTTGAAAGCGCATGTCTGATGAGACATGACCTTTCGTGAAGGGGCACATGTCTAGGTATATAAGGATGCCTTATTTTTAACATTCTATCATCATAATATTTAATATAATATTTTTATCCTCAATGGATATTGTGATATTCCAAGTCTTCTGGAGTATTTAACTTGAGAAGGAACTTTGTTCACTTCATTTGGTATCAGAGCAGTTTGAACCTTCGACTGCTTAACCGCAGCACAGAGCCACGCTCTCTGATCCAGGTCTTTGACCATGAAAATCGTCAACTTCATTGTCATCAAAGCGTTTCGCTACCAATCTTGGAGTTTCTCCATTTTCATGAGTAGGACTTTTGCCAAAATTAAAAATTTGAAGAAAAAAAAAGGGAAAATTTTGTGAAAGAAGAAGAAGAAGAAGATAAATAAAAATTAAATATTAAAAAAAAAATGCCTATAAAAAAAATGGAAATAAAAAGATTAAAAAAAATAATAATTACCAAAAAGATAAAAAGGGCCATAAAAAAAATATACATAACAAGGAAATATAAATTAAAAAGATTAAAATACCAAAAAAAGGGAAAAAGAAAACAAAAAATCGAAAAAGAAAATTCATCCAACAACCTACCTAATGGCAGCACGCAGTCGTAGCCTACACCTTGACTCTGCCACTCCTGCACACTGCTACGACCTCGCCACGTTTGCACATTTCTTGATCCTGCCTACACATTTTGTTGCCTTCTGCCCCACTGCAAGCTATTGTCCTGTCGCCGACATCGCCTCCCTACAACCACCAAAACCGCAGGACCCATTGCAGAAAACATACCACTGTCGTACTCGTTACCACCTCCACTTAGTCTACTTTCCCAAAGCCTTTTCTGAATCACTAATGGACCTATAAACTCCACTAAGATCTGTCGTCAGCCATATAGTCGTCGTCCACACTGCATCCATTACATATGAAAACAAATCTCGCGGAAATTGAGAGGACACGTCTGTTGCGCTGAACTGTTGCCATGTTGTCCTATTTCATGCCTATCCGTTCCTTTCAGCCCTACCATACACCGCCACCATTGTCAATTTCCGCCAATGTGTTATTGGGAAGGGCAAGAGAATCAATCTAATACTAGCAAGCATCACTACCATTTTCTAACGACCTCATTCCAAACATTTACTCATTCCATAATCGTTGCATAAAAATTGACTTGTTGTCCCCAGCATTAAACGCAATTTTTATTTTCAATCTTGATTATAAGTAAATGAATTATAGGTGAACGGGGATTAGGAGTAAAATATAGATAAAAGTCATAAAACAAAACAATTAATATATGCCAAAGAAAATCGAGCCCTTTTTTCCATTCTATTAAGTGTTTGAGTTATAAGGGGAAATAAAAATAAAGGGTAAATTAAAAAGTTAAGAGCATATATATTATTTTTTAAAAATAAATATATATATATATATATATATATATATATATAAGAACCATATACCACCAAGTTTATAAAAAGTACCATTTGAAGTAAGGGAATTATTAAGTGAGATACATACAAATAGTTAAAATAGATTAAAAATAAATAAAATAAAAATTAAGGATTATTGAGACAAAAAAAAAACTATAAAAATATTCATTTATATTATTTATAAAGAAAACAAATGGGAGAATTTAAAATTTAAAAAAAAAAAATGATTTCCTCAAAGAACCATGGTTTCTTTGCAATATGTCGTTTTTGTTCAGAAGGATATCCTAATTGTCAAGAATCATTCAGAAATCAAAACGTTATTTGCACAAAATGTTACAAAGTTTTTACGTTAGTTGAATTTCTAAGTGATACAGAAAAACAAACATTAGCAAGACAGATGAAAGAATTAATGGCAACAGTTGAAAACCAACATATAAATTTTAATAAGGAAATGAAGAAGACAGAATCCAAATTACAAGATAAAAACCCCTCATCGCCCCTAAAAAATGTTGTAATCCCATGTACTGAGAAAATTCAGTTGAAAGATCAAAATAAAGACATAATAGCCGAATTTCGGCAAAACAAGAAAGTGTTACAACAATAATATGAAGATCTTGCAAATATACATTACAAGCAAGTAATGGAAAAGGACGAAGAAATTTCTCGCCTCAAGGACCATGTTGAAAAATTAATTGGACAAGTTAAGAAGACTAAGGTCACAAAGAAGGAACTCAAGAAACACTTATCAAAACAAGAAGAGGAAAATTTACATCTAAAGAACTTTAATAAAAATTTATTAGAACAAATCAAAACTTTAAAAGATGAAGAGAAGAATACTAAGGATAAAGTCAACAATTCAGAAAATGAAGAGCTTTTACGTTTAAGGAATCATAATCAAAACGTTGTTACGCAAATAAAGAAGCTCAAAAGTGACAAGAAGCTATTTATGTCAAGTTAGAAAAACGTACTGAAGAAGAAGTATCAAAGTCTTTAATCCATGTTGAAGAAAAAATTCCAAACCCCGATCTAGTCAATATCCCAACTGAAGAAGAGGACAAACTAGATGAAGTAAATATGTAGAAATTAATCATTATGTAGTTGCAATAATAGCAAAAAATGATTCAAGTGAAGATCTAGAAATTAATCATTCAACGTCCTTGGCTATAGGAAATCAGGTGCTTCAAATAAATCAAGGAGACGACATAAACAAGATAAGGAAAAATCAAATCAATAGAATTCCTTATCGTCACCAGAATCATGAGAGTAGACAATTCGATCAAGAAATGTATTCTGAACAAAAACAACAAAATAATGTTCCGAATAATACTATTGTCAGTGCAATCCACTCATGTGATAACAATTCATCACAAGTTTCCAGTCATCGCAATATTCCGTAGAAGATTAATCTAGGATGGTACGATCCCTTCTCAGTGCGAAAATTTTGTTTGTCACTTAGAAGATCATATCAAATTGTATCGACAAGGATGACTGCCCCGAGACGAGAAGACATGCGCAGCAGAAAAATAGATCAAGCCTTTTCATCAACAAGCTTTGAGGACAAAGCTTTTGAGGAGGAAGGCAATGTAATGAATAAAATAATGTAAATAATGATTAATTAGTTAATTAGTGATTAGGTTGAAAGGGCATGTGTGATGAGACATGACCTTTAATGAAGAGGTTCCTATCTAGGTATATAAGCAGGCCTCATTTGTAACATTCAATCATCAATTCATTCATCACACTATTTAATATAATATTTGTATCCTCAATAGATATTGTGATATTCCAAATCTTCTGGAGTATTTAACTTGAGAAGGAATTTTGTTCACTTTTCTCCACCACAATTTGGTATAGGTTTGCATCCGCCTCACTTTTGCTGAAGCCCAGTCCGGGGAAATAGCCCTTTGTCCGAGTGTACCAAGCACGGGGTGCTTGCTTCAGCCCATACAACACTCTTTTGAGTCAGCACACATTCGACTCGCTGCTAAAGATCTCAAATCCTTCAGGCTGCTCTATGTACACCTCTTCCTCAATGATCCCATTAAGAAATGCAGCCTTCACATCCATATGATGAATGTGCCAGCCCATCTGCGTTGAGAGAGAAAGGATGGTCCTTATGGAATAATACCTTGTGATGGGTGCAAAGGTTTCTTCATAATCAATCCCCTCGATCTGTGAGAAGCCCCGGGCTAGAAATCTGGCCTTGTGTTTGTCAACACTCCCATTAGAAGCTTGCTTTACCTTGTAGATCCATCTCGAACATACCACTGATTTATCAATCTGCCTTGGAACAATTTCCTGAGCACTGTTTCTGACAATGGATTCATACTCCTCCACTATTGCATCTACCCATATCGGCTCCTGCACTGATTCCTGAAAGGAAGATGGCTCAGTCACAATACATTTTCTCATTAGATCCATGTATCCAGTAAATCGGTCAGGAGACTATCTTTGTCTGCGTTGTGAAGTAGGGGTTCCTACAATCTCCTCATTATCAAGTCTCAGCCTATTAGCTTCTGTGGTATGCCTTCTGCCAGTTCTGATGTTTGGCTCTACGTGAGTGGACTCCTCCACTCCATGAACCTCCTCTTATGGTTGATCCACATCTAGAGACTCATATTTTGGTGTTGGAAATACTGGGAAGGGGGGTGAATCAGTTTTCTTTTCAATTAATATTTTTATCAGTTAGATCACTTATAATTAGAACACAAAATGGACAATAAGAATAAAGGCTTTTATTAATTTCTTCTTTGCAATAAATCAAGTACAATAATAGTATATGGCTCCAACCCTAGATGAAGACTTCAATCTTCCAGGCTCCAACCTGTATTGTGCCAGGCACCGACTTGGACTTTCCAAGGCTTCAACCTTGTCAATTTGAGGCACCAACCTCTAAGGCTCCAACCCTATCTCCGGCACAGGCTCCGACCTAGTTTCTTGAGGACTCCAATCCTCTAGGGCTCCAACCCTATCTTGCAAGGCACCGACCTTGTCTCTATGAAGGTTTCACCACTTCTCTTCATATTACCCAAGCTAGATCTGCAATTTCACATCATGAGGACTTCCATCAATGCATGTTGAGATTGCAACAAGATGATGAGCTTAGTGAAAAGAGTCGCCTTCACTAAGTGGGCCCGCAGGCTATTTTTGGCCCAAGTCTATTTTTAGACTATGTCTATTTTTAGACATGTCAATCATATTCTATGAGTTGCAGGATGCTATTTGTGGATGGTTGGTCAAGTTGGAAAAATATATGGACTTCTATTTTTAGACATATTGGGCGGAATCTACTTTTAGATTGTCAATCTAAAAATAAATATGTCAAATATTATTAGCTCTTAATAATATTTGGACTATAAACATTAACTTATTCTCTTGGAGCACTTCAGTTAAGTGCACAGATGTGGCACAGGAGCTGACAGAAGGACTTACGCTATTCCTGAGGGTTAAGAGGAGCTATTGCATGGAGACTTCAGTTAGAACTCATGTGACAGAGTTTGGTGGAGTTGTAGAAGTAGTTGGTGGAGTTGTGTTCAGTTTAACTTAGTTAGACACAGTTGAGCTAGTTGTATCTAGTCTAACTGATTGATACACTAGTGATAGTGGTGTGAATTAATTAATAATTAATTCACTAAATATTAACTCATTAATCAACTGAAGAATACATCAGTTAACTACAGTGCATGGACAGTTTCAGTGGAGACAAGTGGAGAGATAGGTGAAAGGGCAAGTTGACTATCAGTTGTGACTATAGTGATGCATTGATTGCATCCAACACAGAGTAGAGTTGCCAATGAGGATTGCGTGAGCAAGGCTAGACTAATTTGAGTTCATTCAGAGCCATTATTCAATAGGGATTGCGCAGTAGAGGCAGGCTAGCAGGTGGCAGGGATCGGTGCATGGATTTGCTAGATCAGGACCTGATTAGTGTGTAGCGATTGTATTGTACTGAGAACTTGTGAGAATATTTGTATGAGGATTGTTACATGATCACTATGACATATATTATATACAAATAGTTGGGGTTTTTAACTTTAGGCTTTCCCGTAAATCACTGTGTTAATGTGTGTGAATTTTTATGGTTTCAATGTGTGCATGCAATTGATTTAATTTCTGCATATGATGATCAATAGTAGAAGAGATTCTGTATTGTGCATGAAGTCAAATAGTGTGTGATCAGGAGAATCTTGGATGTATAACGTATTATTTATATAATTTCTACATGGTATCAGAGCTATATTGATCATTGGAGCAATTGCACATCATTGAAGTGGTTGAGTTTTGTGCTGGTGGAATTCGAATTTGCAGCAGGGTTTTCTTGGTGTCGAAGTTGAGATGTCTTTCAACGGATTGTGATTGGAGTATGCCCTTGAGGGCAGCTCGAATTGTATTGCATGGAAGGACATGATGGAGGCGGTGTTGGAGGATAATGGGTTGAAGGAGTTCATAGATGCAGAAATTCCAAAACCTGCTTCTAGCGATGCTGCCGCACTTGACGCATGGAAAAAGAAGACAGCAAAATGTCGAAGGATTCTGTTGGAAGGTGTGAAGAATCACATAGTGTCCAGCCTTCATGGTAAATCTTCTCCATTCTTGATGTGGAAAGCTTTGACAGAGTTGTTCCAAAGCAAGAGCGACCAGAGGAAGTTGGCGCTCAAAGATAAACTCAAGAAAATAAAAATGGAGAAAGGCGACAGTATACCCAAGTACCTCACGAAGTTTTTCCAGTGCAGGGATGAGATGGGAAGTGTGGGGGTTACTGTAGATGAAGAGGAATTGGTGAGCTTGGCTCTCCTTGGGCTTCCGAAGAGTTGGCATAGCTACGGGGACTCTGTCAATGGTCGGGAGAAACTGCCAGGATGGGAGCGACTTTGGTCGTATCTTGTGCAGGAGGAGATAAGGCGGGGTACCCGGGATGGATCTTCATCGAAGAATGAAGATGAAGAAAATTGTGCTTTGGATCTCAAAGCAAGGAAAGGGAAGGGAAATAAAAATCCTTCTCAATTCGATGCGAAAGGCAAGAAGCAGGACTTGTCCAAGGTGAAGTGCTTTCATTGTCACCAACACGGAAATTATGCCACTACTTGTCCACAAAAGAAGAAAAATAAGCAGGCTGCTAGATCTACAACTGGAGAGGCCTTAGCCTCACAGTTTGAGCTGGATTTTTCATTGATCTCATGCTTGTTCTCAATTGTGATGGGATCAGTGTGATTTCTTGACAGTGGTGCATCTTTCCATATGACCGAAGACAAAGATTTGTTTACTTATCTGCATGAGAAGGATCTTGGAGTGCACATCGATATGGGCGATGATGGTAGATACCGTGCGACTAGTATCGGGACCATTTCCTTTGAGAGGGAGTCTGGAAAACCTTTCATCTTGAAGGATGTCATGCATGTTCCAGGATTGAAGAAGAATCTGATGTCTGTGGCAATGTTGGAAGACAAGGGTTATGACATTGTTTTTAGTGAGGGAAAGGCTTTCCTGCGCAGTAAAACAACTGGTGAAACCCGAAGGATAGGGGTTCGAGTTAAGAACCTTTATCAATTGCAGGTAGATGGCTGTGCAGCAATGTCAGGCAAAGAAGAAGGAGTGGTGAGCCAGGATGAGGGCACATTGTGGCACAGGAAATTGGGCCATCTTCACCATGGCGCTTTGAAAATTTTGCAACATATTTCTACCGGGCTTCCCAAGGTACACTTGCGCAGTCAGATCAATGCAAGGGATGTACTTTGCGAAAATTTGTGAAGACCACTTTTCATGAGAAGGATAGTCGCACCACGACGATCCTTGAGAGAATTCACACAGACGTGTGTGGACCTTTCTCGGTCGCTTCAACAGCAAAGCACAGGTATTATGTGATATTTGTTGATGACTTTTCTCGTAAGTGTTGGATCTTCTTCATGCAGAAGAAGAGCGAGACATACTCAAAGTTCTGTGAGTTCAAGGCACTGGTTGAGAAAGAGTCGGGGAAGCAGGAGAAATCTCTTAGGAGAGATAATGGTGGTGAATACATCTCTGGAAAATTCAAAGACTTTTGCAGTGCAGAAGGAATTCGAAGAGAGCTCATAGAGCCTCATAACCCACATCAGAATGGGGTCGCGGAGCAAAATAACAGAACGATCGTGGGTGCTGCATGGGTGATGTTGCGTGATCGAGGCCTTCCCATACACTTATGGGTTTAAGCTTGCAAAACTTCGGTTTATGTGCAAAACCGTTGTCCTCATAGAGTACTTGGCATGAGTACACCCGAAGAGGCATTTTCTAGTAAGAAGCATGATATTTCTCATTTGAATATTTTTGGCTCACATGTTTACATTCATGTGATGAAGGATGCCAGGAAGAAGCTGGAGCCGACCATAGAGGTTGGGATATTTATGGGGTACACAGAAACACCCCACAACTATCGTGTGTATTTTCCAGACATTCGGAAGACTGTTGTGTGACGGGATATCAAATTTCATGAGGAGAAAGCCATGAAGTGTTCACTTGAGAGGGAGCCACACATGCATGCGGATGAGGAGCTATTAGTTCCTAAGGATGAGCTCGGGATGTGGATCAGCCCCAACGGAGGTTCATGGATTGTTCATGGAGTGAAGAAACCACTCATACGGCGCCGACCATCGGAGGCGGAAGCGCACTACGAAGGCTGACGGCGGAATCTTGATGCGAGAAGATTGTAGGAGCACCTACATCACGAGCGCAAATAGAGACGGAGACACTTGACAATTATCTCGGGTACATGGCACAGTGAGCAAGTGTGTCATGACGGATCCATCCTCTTTCAAGGAAAGTTTGTGGAGGAACCTGCATGGGTGGATGCCATGATCGAAGAGTATGATTCGATTGTCAGAAACAGTGCATGGGAGATTGTCCCAAGGCCAGAAGGGAAATCAGTGGTAGGTTCGAGAAAGTGAAGCAAGCTACTGACGGGAGTGTCGAGAAGTACAAGGCAAGATTTTTTGCCCGGGGCCTCTCACAGATTGAGGGGATCAACTATGAAGAAACCTTTGCACCTGTCGCAAGGTATTCTTCCATACGGAGCATCCTAGCTCTCTCAGCGCAGATGAGTTAGCACATTCATCAGATGGATGTGAAGACTGCGTTCCTCAATGGAGTCACTGAGGAGGAGGTGTACATAAAGCAACCCAAAGGTTTCGAGATATTTAGCAGCGAGTCACATGTGTGCAGGCTCAAAAGAGTGTTGTATGGGCTAAAACAAGCACCTCATGCTTGGTACACACAGATAGAAAATTATTTCACCGGTCTTGGATTCACCAAGAGTGAGGCAGATCCGAACCTATACCATATTGTGGTGGAGGGTAAGTTGCTGATCATTGTACTTTATGTAGATGATTTGATTTTGATGGGTGATGAACAGTTGATACTCTCATGCAAGGCTGATCTTGCAAAGGAGTTTGAGATGAAGGACTTGGGCCTCCTTCATTATTTCCGAGGATTGGAAATTTGGCCTTGATGGTACATTTGTGTCTCAAGGCAAGTATGCCGGGAAGTCTTGGAGAAGTTCAACATGCAAGGGGTTTGCAAGCCTATCGACACTCCTGATCTGTTAGTTGGAGGAAAGGATGCTACATCGGCGGGGAGGTAGTGGATGCCATTGTTTGTAAATAGGTTGGTTGTTCACTTATGTGTACGGTCGATGTTCTGAGGTATCTCGGAAGCACATTGGGATATGGATTATGGTATAGATAGTCGGATGAGGTGAAGCGGCATGGCTTCACAGATGCAGATTGGGTAGGGAGCCCAACAAATAGAAACAGCACATCTGGAGGGATTTTCAGTATCGGTTCTACAACATTTTCTTGGTACAGCAGGAAATAGAGATCTGTGGCACTCAGTTCAGCAGAGGCCAAGTATATGGCAGCGAGTTTGGCGCATGCGAGGCTATATGGATGAGGAAGATCTTGGTCGGGTTGTTCGGGTCACACTTGGAGCCTACTGTGATTTATTGTGATAACCAGAGTTGCATTAAACTCTCGGCTAATCCAGTATTTCATGATAGATCCAAACACATCGACATCAGGTACCATCATATCAGAGATTGTGTGCGGCGGAGAATCATGTTACTTTCATACATTCCCACGGAGGATCAGGATGCTGATATCTTGGACGAAGGCGCTCACCAGGAGCAAATTTGAATACCATAGAGACAGGATCGGGGTGGAAGATAATCCCTATCTTGTTGAGAGGGAGTGTTGAGATTCAACAAGATGATGAGCTTAGTGAAAGAGTCGCCTTCACTAAGTGGGCCCGCAGGCTATTTTTGGCGCAAAGTCTATTTTTAGACTATGTCTATTTTTAGACATGTCGATCATATTCTATGAGTTACAGGATGCTATTTGTGGATGGTTGGTCAAGTTGGAAAAATAGATGGACTTCTATTTTTAGACATATTGGGCGGAATCTATTTTTATATTGCCAGTCTAAAAATAAATATGTCGAATATTATTAGCTCTTAATAATATTTGGACTATAAACATTAACTTATTCTATTGGAGCACTTCAGTTAAGTGCACAGATGTGGCATAGGATCTGACAGAAGGAATTACACTATTCCTGAGGGTTAAGTGGAGCTATTGCATGGAGACTTCAGTTAGAACTCATGTGACAAAATTTGGTGGAGTTGGTGGAGTTGTGTTCAGTTTAACTCAGTTAGACACAGTTGAGCTAGTTGTATCTAGTCTAACTGATTGATACACTAGTGAGAGTGGTGTGAATTAATTAATAATTAATTCACTAAATATTAACTCATTAATCAACTGAAGAATACATCAGTTAAATACAGTGCATGGACAGTGTCATTGGAGACCAGTGGAGAGATAGGTGAAAGTGCAAGTTGACTATCCGTTGTGACTATAGTGATGCATTGATTGCATCCAACACAGTGTAGAGTTGCCAATGAGGATTGCATGAGCAAGGCTGGACCAATTCGAGTTCATTCAGAGCCATTCCTAAATAGGGATTGCGCAGTAGAGGCAGGCTAGCAGGTGGCAGGTATCGGTGCATGGATTTGCTAGATCAGGACCTGATTAGTGTGTAGCGATTGTATTGTACTGAGAGCTTGTGAGAAACTTTGTATGAGGATTGTTACATGATCTCTATGACATATATTATATACAGATAGTTGGGGTTTTTAGCTTCAGGCTTTCCCATAAATCACTGTGTTAATGTGTGTGAATTTTTATGGTTTCAATGTGTGCATGCAATTGATTTAATTTCCGCATATGATGATCAATAGTAGAAGAGATTTTTTATTGTGCATGAAGTCAAATAGTGTGTGATTAGGAGAATCTTGGATGTATAACGCATTAGTTATATAATTTCTACAATGCATTATGAGGTCTCCACTAATTTCTCCAAGGCAACTACTAGCTCCAACTAGATGTCCTCGAGATACTCTTTAGGTCTGATTTTACAACTAAGGATTCCAAGCCTACTTCACCTGATTACCAAAATACCCCAAGGAATTCTTCAAAGGCTGATTCATAGCAACTTAAGATCTTGTCCAAAATATCCTTTCAAGTCTGCTCCAAATTCACTCAAAATCTTATTCAAGGTAAGTCAATAAGTATTCAAGAATATGATCCAGGGAGGGTCACTAGAAGGACTGTTGCAGAAATTATCAAGGAGTAACCAAAATTCTATTCCAAAATGCTTATAGAATGCTCAGAAGGCCGGCTCCACAGCTCTCTAAGACTGCTCAACTTGTAGTCCAAATAAATCTTCCATATTTCTTCACTAGATGCCTACTTCAAATGTACTCTTAAGGATGTTCCAAAATACTTCAATAATGTCTTCAAAAAGATGCTCAAAACAATGCTTTAAATTCCCAACTGAGATCAGCTATTATGCACAAGATCTGCAAATTCTTAAAGACTTCTCAATATATCTATAATGTTGTTGCAGTGATGTCTTCAAAAGTGACTGTGGTTTCTAAACTTTTTTTATAATAGGAATGCTCCAAGGGCTAAATTTTATGCTTAGAAATGTCTATTCCATAATTTTCAAAACACCCACAAAGATGCTAGGTCCAAGATCTGGAAACTACCCACAGTCTGAGCTACTTGAACTCTAAGGTGAAGATTGTCTCCACAGGTTGTTGCCTCACGGTTTTAGAAGTTTCTCTCCACAAAATGTAGTCACTATTCTGAGATCTGCACTTTATCAGCTCTTAAATGATAACCCAATCACAAAAATTAGCCCAAACATTAAACTTTTACGTCCTCTTGACCTCCTGTAATTTCTGTGTCATTTCTCTAAAATGATCACCGAAATTTTGATGCTTAAATGAAACTGTTCAACTTCAATTTATACTAGGTTTCAACCCTTAATTAAGAGACACGTCTCATGGAGAGAGGCTGACATGAATGATTGTGTATAGGTCGGCTAGCTGCTAAGATTAATTTCATTAACTTAAAAAATCAATATCTTTCAAACTGATTGGAGTTTCGGGCGGAGTAATAGCTCGTTGGAAAGGGAAAATTAAGCTCTTCAAGATGGTGTAGGTTTCATTAAGGAATTTTGCTTCTAATGCAGCAGAAAATATTTTTTAATGTGACTGATTATTTATGAGTGTAGAAATGGAGGCAAGGCAGAATGCCTTTAAGTGTAGGGCTTCTTAATGGTTTAATTTCTTTGTTGATTGTCTTCATAATCATGTCCTAGCCTTCTTCAACATAGGATCACCATCATCCTATCCTTGCCTTCTTCAACATAAGGGCACTAGGTCAGTTGTTATTAAGATAGTGCAGAGATATTTCATTAATCAAATGCAGCATCATTATGTAGTCTTCGTTATAAGGACATCAAGGTTCACATCATTGGATATTTGTCTTGTCATCATCAAATTATCGGAGGTGGGACATGTAATCATGTAGTGTTATCATCAATATCATTGGAGGTATGACATGTCATCATGTGTATGTCTTCTATTCCTTCATCAAGTGCAGTGATATGGTAGTCTTCCATTAAGATCATCAATATACATGATTGACACTTCATTTGTGTCTTGACATCTTAAAAAAGAGTTGTATTCATTCTCTGGCATCTTCAAGAATATTTCCATGTCGGCCACTTACATCAATGACAACCTAGATTAACAATCTTCTCGTTTGTCATTAATGGAAATATTATTTCCCATTCAACATTCTCTCCCCCTTTAACATCAATGGCAAACGAGGTGCCCGAATACTCCCCCTGACAAGTTGCTTCTTTTCTTCATGAATAGTAGTTCTTCATAGGTACGTTACTCCCCCTATCATGGTGCTCTTTCTTTATGTCAATGTGGTCCATGATATGTTCAGATTTCTTCATGTGATGAACTAACTCCCCCTGCCTACATAAACTCCTCCAGCTTCAAGAAATATTTTTGCCTTGTGATCGGGTGGAAGAATTCAATATTGGAATCATGTTCTTTAACGGAGCTTCTCCTGAGAGATGATCTATCAAAGGATGAATGTGTTGGAAATACTGAGAGGGGGGGTGAATCAGTATTACTTTCAATTGAGCATTAGTTAATCTTCAATTATTATCAGTGTTTGTACAATGATAGAAGCAAATAAAAGGAACACAAATGCACACATTTTTTAAGGTGGAAACCCACTCCGGGACAAAAACCACCTAATTCTTTTCGAATAATTCTTTAATATTCAACTCCAATTTAAAATAAAGCTCCAACTTCCTAGAATCTAGAAAAACATTCTTCTCCAGCTCCCACTGGATGGATGCTCCAATGCCCAATATTTTTCAGTAGTCAACTGAACGAATGCCCCAACACCCAATGAGCTACAACTCACCCTAACACCACCCTACCACCCTATAGAAGAATAAAAGAAGAATGGACTCCCGTACCAGGGAAAATGGTCCACTTTACAATGATATAGAATGATGTAGAAGAAGAAGACACACTAGAACATAACCCCAACTATGACACAACCACCTAATGATGATCCTAGACCACCCGACACTGCCTCTTCAACTCTTGGCAAATAGACACTAGTACAGTTTGTACAATAATGTATTTACAATGACTTAGTACAATGATACCTTTACAAGATTGTATGCAGTGCTGCCCACTTGAAGACTTCATGTGATGAACTTCTTGGTGCTGTTATGCACCTTGGTTGCTGCTCTTGTCATGATACCCTCTGTTGCACCTTGCTTTGCTTTTCTGCCCTAGAAAGTCTGGTCCTTTGCAGCCCTTGACAACACATGATCTATATTTTTCTTTCCTTCTAGGAGCTCGATATTGAATCTCGTGTATCTCTGTTATTTAAAATCCCCAATATCTTATTTTTGGTCCTATAGTATTCCTCTGAGTCATCTTTCTAATGCCATAGATTTGACCAAATTTTGATTCTTCAAGAGAGAGTTATACCCAATCTCTCACAATGCCCTAATTATGGATTGTTTCAGCAGAGCGAACTTTTACGGCGTACCACGTGTCACTGTTTCTTCATTCAGCTCTGACATTGATAGAGAGAAAACTATAGTCTATGAACTATTTGCCACTTTTTACATAATTCCAATCCGATACTCAGAGAGAGAGTTATGACGATTTTACCAAGGTCACTTCTTTGAGATGAATTTCAACAGCTTGCAAAAACCCTGACTTCCACAGATCATATCTCCGAAAATGTTGTGCATCTTGATCTGAAATTTTCACAGTAGCTTCCTCAAGATTTCGGCTTCACCTCATAAAAATTTCAACTTCTAAACCTTCGTAGAAAAAAAGTTAGAGCTAAAATTCCACGATGACCTATTTCATATGGTGAAATCCCTTGCATCAGGAGGAAATGAGGATCACAATTTATATAAATGCTTAGGTTAAGAGGGGCTTCAACAAGTGAATGTGGGAGGGATTTTAAGAGATTAAAAAATATTAATTATGACTTTTCAATGACCCATGCCACAACCCTATGGGGTTTTAGCCTACTAACTGGGGGTATAAAATTCAAACATGAATATCTCTCAAACTGTGAAGAATTACGTGGCGTGCCATATATCAACGAAAACATATCGACAAGTAGAAACCATCAAAAGCATTATTGAACCATAATATATTAATTTGGTAGGTAAAAATTCCCATGCAATATTGGGTTAGCCTCTGGTGTTGCTTGGGTTGACATCAATGACAACCATTGATCAACATAATGTCCATGGGTGACTTATCAAATATTTCATAGGTCCCATTCACGGATAACTTCTAGAATATAAATGATGACTTTATCAAGTCAACAACATGTGTTGTTGGCCAGAGTGTTCAAGAGACTTCCGGATTCAACTTGCTTCCTTATCCAAATTTGTGTAACTTTCTTCTCAAGGTTGGTTGTCATGGTTTTAGATTGTTTAGGAACCCAAGTCAAGTTACAAGCACATGCCATATATCCAATGTTATGGCAATTGAAGCACTTTATATTATTCATGAATGAGAGATCATGACTTCTTCCTGCAAATTTTCTTCTATGAAACTGACGGGGACCATTATATCTGTCCTTGTCGTATGCCCTACAATCCTTTGCCATGTGCCCAAAATTTTTACAAGAATAACAATAACCAAAAAATATACTTTTGTACTTAGAGGATGGATATTGCCTTGATATACTTCTAAAATAATTTTGTCTTGGGATCCTTTGCTCAAATTTATTGCCTCCAGCATTCTTGACACCATCAACATATCTTCTTAGAGTAGGGTTTCTTATAATTTCATCTCGACTCTTCTTCTTGCCTTTGTTGGAACTGGGGGCATCAATATTTCTTCCAAGATTTTCCACATCCTTGTTGTTTGAAGCATTAGGGATTGCATCATTCTTGTTTGAAGATTCACCTGCATAACCAAGACCCAATTTATCAAGAGGAGATCTTTGATGACGCAAGATGTCATCTAGGGTTTGGGAGCTCTTTAGGCTCTTGTTCAGATGATCAAATTCCTTTTTAAGGATATCAATTTCTTCTTTCATTTTCGTGCATTCTTCATCCTTCTTTGATAGATTGATCTCAATTTCTTCCTTCATCTTGGTTGCTTCACGTGATTGGGCCTTGAGAATATTGATGCCTGCTTTTAGTTTGAAGATTTCTTCATCCTTTTCTTCTAGCTGGCATATCATCCTTATATGAATGCCAAAGTTTCCTTCACCTTATCAGCTCCTTATGCTTGTTTCCTTGCTTCTTCTAGTTGAGAGCTAAGAGAAGAGACTTCTTCCTTGTATTGACCAATCTCTGCTTCAAGATTGTTCAAGATCTTAAGTCTTTGTTCAAGGTGGCTTGACATAGTTTCTATCCTTTTCTTTTCCTTATCCAATCGATTTCTCATAGATATGACTTCTTCATGATGCTTTCTTTTGTTTTTATGAAATTCCTCCTTAATTTTGGCAAGCTCCTCATCTCTTTCTTGTACTTGAAGCTTAACAAAAACAACTTCCTTTATTGTTTTTTCTTGGTTACCAATTTTCTCTTTCTTAAGTTCCTCATTTTCCTTTTTCAACCTGTTAATCTCTTCCAAGGAAGCCATAAGTTTTTTCAGGAGATCTTCCTCTATGTCTTTATTCTCTTCATCTTCTAGATCTTCTTTAGCCTTGATGTCATCATCACTCCTATCTTCAGCTTCCTTGATGAGCTTTAGATTTTCTTCTTTTTTTCCATCATCCTCTTGACTAGATATCATTGTTAATGCCCCTTTTGAGTGAAGATCATGAAGTTTGTCCCATATCCCTTTTTTTGACGAACATTTTTCAAAAACAGTCTTCATAGAATTTGGTAGCCCATCCAAAATTACCTTTGTTGCTCTTGTATTATACTCCTTGGATTCTCTTTCCATCATGCCATCAGTAATCATTGATTTCTAGACTGTAATGCCTTGAGTCCTTAAGAAACTCCTCATTCTTTCCTCCCATATATCAAAGTTTCCATTGAAGAATGGAGCCCTCACAAATTGATTGACTTCAATTTCAATAGTTGAGGAAGACACATATTTAGGAGGATTGGAGACTCTCTTCCTTGACTATTCCATTTGTATCCTAAGGATCAACCTTCAAGTTGTTAGGCTTTGTGCGAAGGTACTTGCTCTAATACCAATTGTTGGAAATACTGAGAGGGTGGGTGAATCAGTATTTATTTTCAATTTTTATTTTTACCAGTTAGATCACTTATAATTAGAACACAAAATGAAAAATAAGAATAAATGCTTTTATTAATTTCTTCTTTGCAATAAATCAAGTACAATAATAGTAGAGGGCTCCAACCTTAGATGAAGACTTCAATCTTCCAGGCTCCAACTTGTATTGTGCCAAGCATCGAATTTGACTTTCCAAGGCTCCAACCTTGTCAATTTGAGGCACCAACCTCTAGGGCTCCAACCCTATCTCTAGTACAGGCTCCAACCTTGTTTCTTGAGGACTCCAATCCTCTATGGCTCCAACCCTATCTTCCAAGGCACCGACCTTGTCTCTATGAAGGTGTCACCATTGTTCTTCATATTACCCAAGCTATATCTCCAAGTTCACATCATGAGGACTTCCATCAATGCATTATGAGGTCTCCACTAATTTCTCCAAGGCAGCTACTAGATGCAACTAGATGTCCTCGAGATACTCTCTAGGTCTGCTTTAACAATAAAGGCTTCCAAGCCTACTTCACCTAATTACCAAAACACATCAAGGAATTATTCAAAGGCTGGTTCATAGCAACTTAATATCTTGTCCAAAATAGCCTTTCAAGTTTGCTCCAAATTCACTCAAAATATGATTCAAGGTAAGTCAATAAGTATTCAAGAATCTGATCCAGGGAGGGTCACTAGAAGGACCGTTGCAGAAATTATCAAGGAGTAACCAAAAATTTTGTTCCAAAATTCTTATAGAATGCTCAGAAGGCCAGCTCCACAGTTCTCTAAGTCTGATCAACTTGTAGTCCAAATAAATATTCCAAATTTCTTCACTAGATGCCTGCTTCAAATGCACTCTTAAGAATTTCCCAAATATTTCAATAGTGTCTTCAAAAAGATGCTCAAAACACTGCTTTAAATTCCCAACTGAGATCAACTATTATGCACAAGATCTGCAACTTCTTAAAGACTTCTCAATATATCTACAAAGTTGTTGCAGTGATGTCTTCAAAAGTGACTGTGGTTTCTAAACTTTTTTTATAACAGGACTGCTCCAAGGGCTGAATTTTCTACTTAGAAATGTCTATTCTATAATTTGAAAAACAACCACAAAGATGCTAGGTCCAAGGTCTGGAAACTACCCACGGTCTGAGCTACTTCAACTATAAGGTGAGGACTATCTCCACAGGTTGTTGTGTCACAGTTTTAGAAGTATCTCTCCACAAAATGTAGTCACTGTTCTGAGATCTGCACTTTAACATCTCTTAAAGGATAACCCAATCACAAAAATTATCCCAAACATTAAAATTGTACGTCCTCTTGACCTCCTGTAATTTCTATGTCGTTTCTCTAAAATGATCACCGAAATTTTGATGCTAAAATGAAGCTTTTCAATGTCAATTTATACTAGGTTTTGACCCTTAATTAAGAGACACGTCTCATGGAGAGAGGCCGACATGAATGACTGTGTATAGGTCGACTAGCTGCTAGGATTAATTTCATTAACTTAAAAAATCAATATCTTTCAAACCGCTTGGAGTTTCGGGCGAAGTAATAGCTCGTTGGAAAGGAAAAATTATTCTCTTCAAGATGGTGTGGGCTTAATTAAGGAATTTTGCCTCTAAGGTAGAAAAAAATATTTTTTTAATGTGATTGATTATTTATGAGTGCAGAAATGGAGGCAAGGCAGAATTCCTTTGAGTGTAGGGCTTCTTCGTGGTTTAATTTCTTCATTGATTGTCTTCATAATCATGTCCTAGCCTTCTTCAAGATAGGATCACCATCATCCTATCCTTGCCTTCTTCAACATAGGGGCACTAGGTCAGTTTTTCTTAAGATAGTGCAGAGATATTTCATCAATCAAATGCAGCATCATTATGTAGTCTTCATTATAAGGACATCAAGCTTCACATCATTGGAGATTTGTCATGCCATCATCAAATTATTGGAGGTAGGACATGTAATCATGTAGCACTATCATCAAGATCAATGGAGGTAGGATATGTCATCATGTGTATGTCTTCTAGTCCTTCATCAAGTGTAGTGATATGGTAGTCTTCCATTTTGATCATCAATATACATGATTAACACTTCATTTGTGTCTTGACATCTTAAACAAGAGTTGTATTCATTCTCTGGCATATTCAAGAATATTTTCCATGCTGGACAATGACATCAATGACAACATAGATTAACATTTGGAACCAACAGTTCCTCCTCCGCATGCAATTCTAGCTCCCTCTCAAGAGACAACCACTTGGCTTTCCCCTCATCGAATTTTATATCCCGTCGCATAAGAGTTTTCTTACTGTTAAGGAAATACACATGATAATTATGGGGTGTTTCTGTGTACCCCAAAAATATCCCAACTTCAGCAGTAGGCTCCAACTTCTTCCTGGCATTCTTGGTCACATGCACCTAAACAGATGAGCCAAAAATCTTAAAGTGTGAAACATCCATTTTCTTACCAGTGAAAGCTTCTTCAGGTGTAATCATGCCAAGTACTCTATGAGGAAAACGGTTTTGCACATAAACCGCAGTGTTGAATGCTTCCGCCCACAAAGGAATCGATAGGCCCTGATCATGTAACATCGCTCGTGTTGCACCCACGATCATTCTGTTCTTCCTCTCTGTGATCACATTTTGGTCTGCATTATGAGGCACTATGAGTTCTCTTTGAATTCCTTTTTTGCTGCAGAAGTATTCGAATTCGTTAGAGATGTATTCTCCACCACTATCGCTCCTTAGAGCCTTCACTTCCTTCCCCGACTCCTTCTCCACCAATGCCTTAAACTCATACAACTTTGAGAATGTTTGATCCTTCTTCTGCATGAATAAGATCCAGCATTTATGAGAAATTTCATCAACAAAAATAACATAATACTTATGTTTTTTTGTTGAAGCAACCGAGAATGTTTCACACACGTCTGTGTGAACTCTCTCCAAGATCATCGAAGCACGACTCTCCTTTTCATGAAAGGTGGACTTTACATACTTCCCCATCGTGCAACCCTTGCACTGATCTAACTGAGAAAATGTTCCCATTGGAAGTCCAGTAGATATTTGTTGCATGACTTTCAAGGCTCCATGATGAAGATGGCCCAATTGCCTGTGCCACAATTCGCCCTCATCCCGGCTCACCACTTTTTCCACCTTGCTCATCATAGCAGTGCACCCATCTACCTCTATCTTATAGATATTCTTAACTTGAATACCTATTCTATTAGATTGACCAGTTGTTTTATGTCGCGGGAAATATTTTCCGTCGTTGAAAACATCGGCATAGCCTATGTCCTCTAACACTACGACTAAGACCAAATTTTTCTTTAGACTTGGAACATGCATAACATATTTCAATTGAAATGGTTTACCTGACTCCCTCTAAAAGGTAATGGTACCAATGCTAGTCACATTGTATCATCCATCGTCACCCATCTATATATGCATTTGGAGATCTTTCTCCTCCAAGTCACTAAAAATATCCTTATCTCCCATCATGTGGAAGGAAGCGCCACTATCCAAATACCACACCGATCTCAATGCACTTTACACCATGCATGCGATCAAGGAGAATTCAATTTCAAATTGTGAGGCAAGGGCCTCACCAACTATAGCTCCATCATCCTTCTTGTTCTTCTTCTTCTGCGGATAGTTAGTAGCAAGATGCCCATGTTCATGACAGTGAAAACACTTCACCTTGGACAAATAAATCTTCTTGCCTTTAGACCCATATTTAGAATAGAATTTATTCCCCTTCCCCTTCCTTACCTTGGCAGCCAAATCAAAATAATCTCCATCATCATGCTTTGATGAAGAGCCATCTCTGGTGTTCCGTCTGAACTCCTCCTGCACTAGATCTGGACACAGTCGTTCCCAATCCGGCAATTTTTCCGGTCTGTTGACAGAGTCTTCATAACTGTACCAACTCTTAGGAAGTCCCAAGAGAGCCAAGCTCACCAAATCATCATCAGAAATAGTTATCCCCACACTCCCCATTTCATCTCGACATTAGACAAACTTCGTGAGATACTTTGCAATGTTATTGTCCTTTTCCATCTTGATCTTCCTGAGTTTATCTTTGAGTGCCAATTTCCTATGGTCACTGCTACTTTGGAAAATATCTGTCAAAGCCTTCCACATAACATATAGTGTGGCTTTCCCATGAAGGCTTGAGACAATGTGGTCTTGTACACCTTCCAACAAAATCCTCCTCTCCTTTTCCACTTTCTTTTGCCATGCATCAAGTAATGTAGCATCTGTCGAAGTGGGCTTAGGAACATCACTGTCAATGAATTCCTTCAAGCCATTATCTTCGAGCACCACCTCCATCCTATTCTTCCAAGCAATGTATTTCGAGATGTCCTTGATTGCATACTCTATCTGTAAGCCATTGAAATCCATTTCGATGTTAACTCGACTGTAGCACCAATAAAGTCTTTCTGCAAATTCGAATTCTTTCCACCAGCAAACTCAGCTCCTGTTTCAAAATTGCAATCTTCTGTGCTTTGATACCATGTAGAAATTTAATACAAATTATGTATTGTCGAGATTCTCCTGATCTAACAATTATATGCCATTTTTAAATACATAATCATTTCTACTACAATATTTGCGGAATTTAAAACACAATCGCCAATTGCAATATCATGAAGAAAGATCAATCACACATAACACAGATGTTTTTACCAGGAAAGAATAAAGCTAAAAACCCCACTATCATATATTATGTATATATCATGGATCATGAAACAATATCATACAAAGCTCCAATCCAAGAGCTCTCAGTACAATATACAATCGTCTCACACTGTCATACAAAAATTTTCAAATTCATGTGCCAATTTAGTACCTCCAGATAGCATGCCTCCACTACGCAATCCCAACTGATAGAAATCCCTGAATGAATGGAATCATGCTTTCCTTGACTGTGCAATCCTCATGGGCACATCCAATGTGTGTGTGGTTGCATGTGTGCACCCACTAATGTCACAGTTTATAGTCAAACTATCCCTTTCACCAACATCTCAACTGGGTCTCCACTGGATCTGACATGCATGCAGTTAACAATAGTAAATATTCAGTTGCATGTGATACCACTGATTGTGAATTAATTAATAATTAATTCATTGATCTCTCACTAGTGTATCTTCAGTTACAACTAGCACAACTGAGTTAAACTACTTTACAACTCTCATAACTACACTTCAAACTCTGTTACAACTTCGAATCACTCAGTTACAACTAAGTCCACTTGCATTTCCCACCAACCAACCTCTGAACTCGAATTTAATATAGCTAACTGATTTGCAACTTCAGTTATTTCCAAGTACTCATTGAGAATATATTATTTTTTATTGCCCAACTAATATTAAGGGATAATAATAGCCGACATGCATCTATAAATAGACATGCAATTTGTAAATATAACTTGCACATACATCTATAAATATACCTCATCTATAAATAGAATTTTCTCATGCATCTATAAATAGACATCATCTATAAATATAATTTTATCATGCATCTATAAATAGACATCCACCTAAAAATAGCCTGAGGCTCCATCCTAGTGTAGGTGCTTAATTTTCACTAGGATCTTCTTGTTGAATCTCAACATTTAGTTGGTTTGATTTCAACATCAAATTCTAGAATTTTGGTCAGCCATCGTCCCCTCCTTCCATCTATATCTAGATGCAACAACAAATATTTAACAGTGATATCTGGTACAAAAGCAATTGTTTTTTAGTGCAACACATAAACTCAAAAAGACTTCAAAGCCTTAACTAGTGCATATGCTTGTTTTTCAGTCAAGCTATACTTTAATTCAGCATCCCTTAAAATGAAATTGGCTGCTCCAAACCTTCCTTGTTCTTCTGTAATAAGGCAATTGCAATTGTTTCTTCTGAAGCATATGAAAAAAATCAGAAAATCCTTTTCAAAGTTAGGACTAATCAAAATTGAAGCTTCAGTCAAGGCAAATTTAATTGTTGAAAAAGAATTATTTGCTTCATCTCTCCACTTAAATTCTGCATCTTTTTTCAGCAAGACATTTATATGTTTGATCAGCTCTGCAAAGTTAGGAAAAAAATGCCTCATAAAATTGATTTTCCCTAAAAATGACTACAATTCCTTTTTATTTCTTGGCAAACCAACCTTCTGAATAGCTTCTACTCTTCCTGGATCAATACAGATGCCACTTTCTATTACAATATGTCCCAATAACTTACCTTCTTGGACAACAAAAGATGACTTTTTTGGGTTTAAGGATAAGCCAAACTTTCTGCATTTGTCAAAAACTTGTTTCAAATGTTTCAAGTGATCTTCATCGGATTTTGAATATACTGTGATGTCATCCAAATAGATGACCACAAATCTATCCTTTTCTCCTGCAAAGGCAATATCCATTTCCCTTTGGAAGGTTGCTCCTTCATTCATCAAACCAAATTGATTTTTTTTGTACATGAATGTACCCCATGGTGTGGTAAATGTTGTCTTTTCTCTGTCAACTAAAATATTATTATAGCCTGAAAAGCCATCAATCATTGACAGTCTTTTGGATCCTGCAACCTTCTACAAGATATAATCCATCTTGGGCAGTGGATAGTTATCTTTCAAGGAGATCTGGTTCAGGTAGCAAAAATCGGCACAAATCCTTATCTCTCCATTATTTTTCCTGATCGGGACTATGTTGGCTACCCAGTTAGAAAACCTCAAAGGCAGAATTATCTTTGCTTCCCATAATTTTTTGATTTATTTCTCAATTATTGGGAGCAGCATGGGATTGATGTGTCTGATTTTTTGTGCTACAGGATTTTCATCTATTTTCAAAGAGATCTTGTGCTCCATTATGCTCTTGTCATAAGTTTTCAACTCACTATAAGACCATGCAAAAACATCAGCAATTTGATATATTTTGTTCGAGTTTCCAGAGGAAGGAATTTAGACACTGAGACTAATTTTGGTTGATATTTTGTACCAATGTTACATTCTATTGTACTCTCTCCATCAACCTTGCTTTCAGGCTTGAGAAAAACATCATTATTATCAAACAGCCTTTCTAAAGGAACTAAACCCTTAGGAATAAAGTTAGTTTTCAGATCTATAATGTTTTTCCCAGCCATAGTTTTCTTAAAAGGGTTTTTATTTTTATTTTCAACAATCTCCTGTTCATCATCAATCTGTGTCTGCAAACTCTTCTACACACTCTAAAATTTTCTGAATCTCCCTGTCATCCTCAAATACTTGCCAGTGCTTGATTTTATTAGGAATTGAAGGTATGTTTTTAATTTGAACATCATATATTGCCTTAACATCTAGAGGAACTTTGAAATTACTAGCAACAATAGCTATTGAATCAACAATTTGATTTTCTTCTCTAGTGACAAAATTTATATTAAATGCTAAGAAGTAATGCTCAATCAAATCCTAGACTTCATTCCTATAATTATTTAATTTGAAATTTTTCACTTCATAATTCAACTGCTTAATCACCAAAAGCAATTAGTTGTTCTACTCCCAAATATTTCACTGGCTTCATACCCAGCACAAGTGCTTCATACTTAGCAGTGTTATTAGTGGTAGAAAATTGCAGTTTGTATGATATGGTTACCTTCTACTGAGTAGGAGAAATGAGGACTACACCAACTCCTGATCCTTCTCTTGGAGAGGCTTCGTCAAAGTACAATTTCCAGATCTATCCTCCTTCTGAATGTTTCTCATTTGCACCTTTAAAGTGTTGTTTTTCACTTAGTTCAGGTTGGAAATCATTTTCATCGGCAAAAAGGTGCAGAATTGATGACCCCAATTCCTTTTCTTTAGCATATATGGGATGGTTTGATGGATTGTGCTAATCACTAATGATGTAGGCCATTTTAGTTTCCTTATACAGCCAAATGAATTCCCCTCCAAATACTAAGATGGTAGCATATCACATGTCCATATGAAGGGTACCTCCCAATTTCTTAGACTAAGATCTGGAAAGTAACATACCAAATCTATAAGGAATTTCATCAACCACAATGTCCACCACTAAGCTCTTCATAGGCAGCAAGGTAAGGGAGGCAGCTGGGTAAGGGAAACAAACAAATCCTTAATCACTCCTAGACACTTGACTTTTTTGGAGTCAAAGGTGTAAAGGTCATGGTATTTCTTGGTGATCTCTAATCCCAATTCATCCATCACTTTCTTTTCCAGGAGATTGTGGAAAGCTCCAAAATCTAACAGACAATTATGCAGCAATTTGCCATGTATGTTAAGTGACAGGTAGAAAGGTGGTGAGTTATCATCATTTTGGTCTTGGACATGACAGCCTAGATAAATAGTGGGATGCTCATCCTCAAGGTTGATTGAATCAAGAGCGAGAGGAGGTTGCAGCAGACTCTCAAAAGACTCTTTATATGCTGGATTTTTCAATAATTCCAGTAGTGGAACTGGAATTTTGATTTTATTCAATTCAGATTTGAAACTGAAATAAATTGGAACTAATTCCCTTTTTTTGCAATAATTTTAACAATTGGGGTAGAATTTTTAGGTGGAGGAACCTCATTTACCTTGACCTTCTATTTAGCAGCTTGTTTATCTAAATCTGATTTTTGTTGAGGCTGTTGAATAGGACCTTTGGATCTCAAATGGTAATTTATGTTTTGAACTTCATGTTGTTTTTATCATTTTGTGCATAAATTTGAGCATTCATATAATTAGAAAAAAAACAAATCCTTGATCTATCTTCTTATTCTTGCAATGCCAAACATGTTGACTGTGAAGTTTCTCCCACAAGGTTTATTTCTTTATTTTCTTCTTCATTTCCTTGTTGTTGTTCTTCAGAAAAAATAATCAAAGGAGTCTGAACATTTTGGTCATCAGATTTCCTCCTTGGGCGTTATAGTATTTGTTGAGGCTGAAAAGGCCTCCTGAAAGGAGCATGATTTCTATTAGCTTCATTTTTATTCTCTCTAGCAGCTAGTTTATTTTCTACCTCTAATTTTGACATCTTAGAGGAAAGTTCCTTGATCAAATTGGACATTTGATCGATCTTTTCTCCTGCTGAAAGAGACTTAGAAGAAGAAGGCTTTTCTTCTTTCATCTTGTTTTTATATTTTGCCTTTTCTTCCTCCAATTTTAATTTATTAGAAGCCATGAGATTATACTTGCAATATTCCCAATTAGCCATGAGCTAGTTGGAATATTAAATTTTGTTTTGCTATCTTTTTTTATGAATAAGAGGACAATGGAGGTCCATAATTCTCCTTAAATATGAATAAATCAATGCCAATGCAAAAGGAAAACATCTTGGCAGCTTAATTAAGCACCCTTAGGTGTGAAAAAGGGCTGGAACATCTTGACTGGGTCAACTTTGACCAAATCAATAGCGCTGTCATGGAGAAGTAGCAATCAATGAGTGATAGTGCAACTTTATATGGAGACACTTTGCATGGAAGTAGGCTCATAAATTGATGGGGATTAGGGTTTGGAAGCTCATATCTTATAAAAGGAAGAGGATGGCAGGCATATTCATTATGTATTGGTATATGATATTTTTGAATATATGGCATGTTTAGACATATAGCTTTCTTTGGATGTTTAGCTAAGATTTCAAGTGTTTTTAGCACTAGGTGTTCCTGATCAGGAATCCCACCTCTTCCATTGAGAAGATCTTGGAGGAGTCTTGTACTTCACTTCCACTATCAGGCATTTGGCCAAAACTTCATCTTACATCTACAGTGCAGATCCTATTGAGGGTTGAGTTGTTTTTCAGGTTGCAGCAGTGGAGACCATCTTTGGGTCACTTCAATGCTTATTTTCAGTGGAGAAGGGTTCCTTTCCATTGGGAGGAAAGTAAGGAAGGCCCTTGTGCTTATTTTCATATCTTGGCATCAGGCCACTTATTTATTTGCCCCTATAGCATAGTTTCTTTCCAGATCTGCGTTATTTTGAGGGAGGAGTTGCAGGGTGGTTTTGGCACACCATTTGGAGAGGATATTTGCTAATGGAGGGATCATCCTTTCATTTAGGAGATCCATTGGAGGAGGCTACACTATTTGTTATATCATATCAGCCACACTTTCCAGTTCTACATACTGCAGTGAATCTTTAGCCCTAGGGCTTTGATTCCTATATTGTATACGGTGTTTTGCTGAAAACCCTTGAGGGGTTCTTCATTGGAGGTTGTATAGTGCCTAGATATGTATTAGATCTATCTTTTGTGGCATATATCAGCCCCTGTTATTTTTTATCTTCATTTTCGGTAGCAGTGCCTTTTAAACAGCGTTGTAGCAATCTTCCGGCATTTTCATATATAGTAGCAGCACCTCTTTTGAGTTTTTTTCCATTGGAGGCTTGTTCTATCATATTGTACATATTATGGCCCATTTATTATGCATATTTTGATGTTATTTTAATGATTATAGGGTCTCCATATTGGCCTCTTGATTTTATGTAATTTTTTACACTGTTATTCCATGGTTTTGTACTATATTCCTGTTTTCCCCATTTGGGAATATTACAGTGGTATCAGAGCATAATCTCGGTACAGCTTGTGCATATTGAAAAGCCAATATGTCATTTGAATAAGGAGATCCTCTTACTAATAGAGAGAAGAGGTATCAAAGAAGAATACAATGGAAGTTTGATTATTCAAATGACAAAGAAGACAAGGGTAAAACCCATTTATCTGGAGGAGAAGATGAAGAGAAGGAGTTTCCTGAGATTCTTATCAAAGCTATGCAAGACATTTCTAGAGAAATAAATGAGATGAGGATGGATAGATACAAGGAATCCCCTAAAGGATTTCAACATGGTGAAGGCTCGGTATTTCTCATCACTGGAGTGATCAACTAGTGCAGCAACAACAAGTTTCCCAACGCTCTACAATGCCTACATTATTAGCAATGGGAAATGAAGGGTTTCAAGAACAAGAATCCCTTGAAGACTATTTCACGGAGTATGAGTCTCAATCTCAGAGATTCAAGGACCACTTGAGTTTTCAATAATTTTTTCAAATCAAGGACAATAGGAGACCTAGGCATCACAATAGAGATGGAGGATTCATTCATAATCATGATCTACACAGCACTATGGGTAGATTATTCTTACCCAAATTTGATGGGTCATCTAAATGCACTGCCAAATCATGGGTAGAGAAGCTTGAAATCTACTTCCAATTTAACAAAGTTCCAGAAATGGAGGCCATTAAGATAGCATCGTTGTACCTTGAGGTTGAAGCACATGATTGGTGGTTCCATGGCTTGTCTACTTTGGGTCATGCTAATGTGACTACATATTCAGAGTTCACAAGGAGGTTGGTGGAGAGGTTTGACAGAAAATATCCTGAAGCAACATTCATGGGGCTTGCAAAACTCAAACAATCAGGTAATCCATAAACTTACATTTCTGAGTTTTTAAAAAATTTTGTTATGGTTCCTGATTTTATCTACAGCAAGAAGGGTATATATGTTCATTGATGGGTTAGATGAACCTCTTCATGGGTTAGTTAAGTATACCAAGCCCACTACCATTCAAGATGCCATTGAAAGGGCTAGAGATACTCAAGATGCCTTGCCAAAATAAAAGGCAACATTTCAGCATAAGCCCTCTTTTCCGTCAAAGGTAAAAGATGAGAAGGCTCCTCTTTCAAAGGAGATCCAAAATAAAAAATTTCTTGATGATGATGTCTGAAGAGATTTGAGGAGAAGGAAGCTTTGCTTCACATACCAAGAATCTTGGGCACCCAGACATAAATGTGCAGCAGGAAAGGCACACTACATATAGGTCATCTCAGATGATGAGGAGGAAGAAGAAGAAGAACCAAGAAGAGGTCACAGCACTGACACAACAGGAGATGAACCAACACCATCAGGAGATGGGAATGGGGAATTTTCTCCAATTGGAGGGGCTCTTGCATAATTGAGAGGAGTACCTAAGTACTTGACCTTGAGGGTTCGTGGTTCCATCTTAGATCAGAGGGTTTCTATTTTGATTGATAGTGGGGCTACCCACAATTTTATTGGTTCCCAAATAGTGCAGAGGAGGGAAATACCAACTGATGATTTTGAGGGATTTTATGTTTTGGCCGCAGGAGATAGAACTATGAAATGCATGCACTATGTTCCATCTTTATTTGTCACCATGGGGACATATACATTGACTGATCACTTATTTTTGGTTGACATACCTGACACCAATGTGATATTGGGTGTGCAGTGGTTGATTACTTTGGGGAAGGTCACCACAAATTCAGAGACTTTGCAGATGGAATAGGTGGATAGAAAGAGTGGTAAAACTCAGATGATTAAAGGAATGCACACATATCCCTCACATACAACTTCCACATAGAATTAGAGATGGATTTGTGCAGTGGAAGCAAGGACCTAACAGTCTCTTCTATTATGCACATGACTTTGGCCCATGGGACACTATTATTTTTGGGCAAACCACCTAGGAGGCCACCTGATCCAAATTTGGTGAGACATGTCTCACATCATGATGCACCATTCATAGATCTAGGCGGAATTGGAGCATTAGAAGGCCATGATATAGTGCTGAGAATCTTGGATAGACTCAAGGAGGAGGGAGACATTTTCCCAATATCATCATTACCCACTCTCATTTCAGATTCTGCACTGTGGGAGGAGAAGCAGGGGAAGGATAACAGTATTCCAATATATACCTTTGGCATGGGAGATTTCAAGGAGAAGGTCAGCCATATGACAAAAGTTATTTGTGATAGATCATCAGCACTGTCACTATGGAAGATTAATCCATATTGCAAATCCTAACTGTTGGTGGATTATTCTAAGGATCTTTTTACATGCATGATACTTGATGACCAGCTACATGAAGAGGGCTATTCATTCCAAGACGAAGTCATCTACTATCATGGTATTCTCTTCTTATCTAGATCTTCCAAGCTCAAGGAGAAGTTGCTACAAAGAGCTCATGAAGACTTTCTCTTCAACCATACGTATTCCATGAGAGCCTACAACACTATCATGGAGAGCTACACTTGGGAAGGTTTTGAAGAGGAATTATATCAGCATTTTCAAAGATGCATGAACCATGTGGAGTTGGAAGAGAGACATGACTCGATGAAGGAGTTATCACAACCAACTCTTTCCTCTTTTTGAATGAGAGGGGATCTATCTATGGACCACTCCATTTGTATGAGAAAATTTTTTGGTAAGGAACATGCTTATGTACATGATGTTTAATTTCATGATTACCTGCATTCCTTTACCATGTATATGCAAGACATTGCTCCAAGGAAGAGCATTCTTTCATTTAAACTTCATGGCCAACTTTGGGCCATAAACATTTCTGAACATGGCCACTCCCTTGGAGGATATAGGGAGATGTTGTATCATTGTGGGTGCACTCCAAAGGCACCAAACATATCTCACATTTTAAGCCATTGTGAGAAGACTTGGGCATCAAGTAAGTGGTGGGGAAACCACTTACCATATCACTAACTGATGCATTCAGGAGATTTACTGCACTGGTTCCACATGTGGGACTATGACCCACCTCCATTTTTACACATTTCTGTTTATATGTACTTAGTTTTGATCCCATACATTGATGATGTGCTTATTCTTTTTATGGGAATGATTGGAGGCAGGATGGGAGGATTGTATGTGCCCTATGGGAGAGAGATTCTCCATGTTTATTATGCTACAATTTTTAGGGAGAACATTGGGAAAACCATGTTTGTTTCATTGGACCTATTGCTTCCTTGTGGGATGGATCATTTCCATCTCATGAGAAATTTGGAGGAGCATTTCATGGAGGGATGGATTGGGAGACACTTAGCTTATGAGGGAAGCTTATCACATGATGTTGTCACCAATGATGGAGGATATGAGTTGCAGCACTCACCTTGTCAGTTTCATGAGGACAAGCAACATTTGGGAAGGGAGGACTGTAATATTCCCAATTAGCCATGAGCTAGTTGGAATATTAAATTTTGTTTTGTTGTCTTTTTTTATGAATAAGAGGACAATGGAGGTCCATAATTCTCCTTAAATATGAATAAATAAATGGAAATTTAAAAGGAAAACATCTTGGCAACTTAATAAAGCACCCTTAGGTATGAAAAATGGCTAAAACATCTTAGTTGGGTCAACTTTGACCAAATCAACAGCGTTGTCATGGAGGAGTGGCAATCAATGAGGGACAGTGCAGTTTTAGATGGAGACACTTTGCATGGAAGTAGGGTCATAAATGAATGGGGCTTAGGGGTTTGGAATCTTATATCTTATAAAAGATAGAGGACGGAAGCCATATTCATTATGTATTGGTATATGGTATTTTCGAATATATGGTCTGTTTAGACATATAGCTTTCTTTGGATGTTTAGCTAAGATTGCAAGTGTTGTTTAACACTGGGTGTTCCTGATCGAGAATCCCACCTCTTCCATTGAGAAACTCTTGGAGGAGTCTTGTACTTAACCTCCATTATCAGGTATTTTTCCAAAGCTTCATCTTACATCTACAGCGCAGATCCTGTTGAGGGTTGAGTTGTTTTGCAGGTTGCAGCAGTGGAGACCATATTTGGGTCACTTCAGTGCTTATTTTCAGTGGAGAAGGGTTCCTTTCCATTGGGAGGATAGTAAGGAATTCCCTTGTGCTTATTTTTAGATCTTGGCATCAGGCCACTTATTTATTTTCCCCTATAGTGTAGTTTCTTTCCAGATCCGCGTTATTTTGAGGGACGAGTTGCATGGTGGTTTTCGCACACCATTTGGAGAGGAGGTTTTCTAGTGGAGGGATCATCCTTTAATTTAGGAGATCCATTGGAGGAGGCTGCACTATTTGTTATATCATATCAGCCACACCTTCCAGATCTACATATTGCAATGAATCTTCAGCCCTAGGGCTTTTATTCCTATCTTGTATATGGTGTTTTGCTAAAAACCCTTGAGGGGTTATTCATTGGAGGTTGTATAGTGCCTAGATCTGTGTTATATATATATTTTGTGGCATATATCAGCCCCTGTTATTTTGTATCTTCATTTTCTATAGCAGTTCCTTTTAAACAGTGTTGTAGCAGTCTTCCTGTATTTTGATATATAGTAGCAGCACCTCTTTTGAGGGTTTTGTCCATTGGAGGCTTGTTCTATCATATTGTACATATTATGGCCCATTTATTATGAATATTTTGTTGTTTTTTTTATGATTAGAAGGTCTCCATATTTGCATCTTGCTTTTATGTAATGTTTTACACTGCTCTTCCATGGTTTTGCACTATATTCCTGCTTTCCCATTTGGGAATATTACAAGACTGCACTCCAATTAAAGCCTCTTGCATAGTTGTCAATGTATGTGCTTTTTCAGCCCTCAACCATAAGGCAAACTCAAAATCTGAAGCATTTTCAAAATTTATCAAAGTTGTGGTTTCAATAGGTTTAATCTCTTCAGGAATTTCTGATAAATCTTATTAAACCTCTTACTAAAATCAACTAAAGACTCATCTGGCTTCTTCTTCAGGGTTCAAAATTTAGTAAGATAATAGACATAGTCTTTCCTATCACCCCAATGCTTCACAAATATCTCTTCTAATTCATCAATTCATGTTATTGAATTTGGAGCAAAACTTGTAACCATTTTTTAGCTTCACCGTCCAAGCTCTAAACAAAGAGTCTTGTCCAGACATCTTCATGTTCAATATTTTGATTGTCAACATAACTATAGAAAGCCACTAAATGTTAATCAGCAGAAACTCCTCCCTCCCTAGTGTATTTTGGAAGATATTTCAAGTAATCTCCTTGGGGAAGTGCATGCAAGAGTTGAGGGAGGACAAGTGGCGCATATCTCGCAGCCACTATATGTTGCATCCTTGTAAGGGTAGGCTGGGCCATATTTTGCTGACGTATAATTGATGTAGCTATTTCTGAAATAGGAATTACAATTGGTGAATTCTGATTCTGATTTAGGATAGCAGAAAATTGGGGGTCTTGAGCTGATTTTTTAGGCTTTGGAACTAAGAAGAGTGGGTTTTCAAAAATATGAATAGGGGATTTCTTGAATTTTCCTTCAGCAAAAGAGTCAGAATCTAAAGTTATCTCTTGAGGGGATGGAGTTAATTTATCCTTATTTTTCCGAGCAAGGAACTCAAATAAATTAAAAGTAAGACCTTTGGGTACAGTCTCTTCAATTGGATGATAGGAAGATGCCCCAATAGCAAGATTTGGAGAGAAATGAAAATATTCTTGCTGAGGGGTGACAAGAGACTAGTATTCAGGATGAGTCTGAAGGAAATTTAAAATAGTCTTGAAGTATTCTTCAGTCAAAATATCCCTAACAAGGAAAGGTTTAATAGCCAATACTTGTTATAATTCCCCTTCAGTCAACACAAACTCTCCTGACTTCTTTTCAAAACTTAGAAATCCAGTTTCTCCCTCTTTGAATGGAAAAATACTTATTTTAGATTTACTAGGTGATGAGTAAGAAAAACTTTTAGTTGAAACTAGGTTAACAACATCCATTTTATTTTCTAGAGGAGTAGCTTCAACTTGAGATTTTTCAATAGAATCAATTGCAACTAAAACTTCTTGAGATTCTAAAGTAGATAGAGGTACCTTTTTCTTTGGAACGTACTTTTTGTGTACCTTCTTCACTGACTGAGATGTGGCTTCAACTGATCTCTATTTTCTTTTAGCATCTTTGATGATTTTCTCTGGGTCAGCAGCTGGAGTCAAAGTTGGAAATCTTTGATTCCTCCTTGTAGAAGGAGGTCTTGAAACCCCTCTTCCTCTTTGTGGAGTCGCCAGGTGAACAAATTTGAAGTCTTATTCAGGTCACCAATTCTTGTTCACCATCAAGAATTGATTATCATCATTTCATAACAATAGACTCAGGAGAATACTTTGTTACAAGTCCTTCGTCTCCCGGCAGATGCACCAAAAGATGTTGGCACTAGAATCAGCACTTGGCCTGCAGCAAGTGCCTGACCAGACGCATCTTAAACACTAAGGAAATTTTAATGTTTTTTTAATGGAATTGGAATATGGTATAAACTTTGATTCATTGAAGAGAGATTTCGATCAAATCCACAGTTCTACTAAAGAGGGTATTGTAACTTGATGTGGTAGCAAGGTGAAAGTTTATAGTCTATGAGGAGAGGAAATTGTAAGATGAGAGGAAACAGTAGGTCTGTGAAACATAAATCTACTGCATTTCTTAGAAATTCACAAAAGTGGTAGTTTGACAATATTCCATTGAGAGAAAGCTATTTCTAGTCTAACAAGATTCTCACTGAAATATCATGAATAATAACTATCATGAGTGATGCTCTTCCACTATTATAACATATATTTTATCAGGAATGATCACTGTGTGAGACTAAAAAAAAAAATGATCAAACACATAACATGCTTAAGAGACTAATAAAAACACATAACAATATGATGATTTGCAAACTGGAACTGAAAGAAAGGAGAAATGGAAACACAAGTAAAGTAGACAATACACACAACAAATTGGTAATAAGTCTTCAGTAGTATCATTCCATTTCATTCACAAAAAAGATTACAGAACATATGAGTAAAAATTCTATAACCACCAACCAACCCTGACTTCATATCAGTTTGGCATATATATACAAAACACGATACTATTATCTTCCACAGAAAAAGGTGAATCTGTTTCCAAAAGTTATTATGATCTCGTACAAGAGATGAGGCTTATCCTTTAATCTTAATTACAAAGTGCTATGACATAATGAAAATAACAACATTAAGGCTAACAATTTGAAGTGGTTTGTATGATATGGTAGTTTTATGGGAAGACTCCTCTTCCGTTCTGGTGCAACCAACTCCATAAAAAGTGCAAACAACAGTGAAAATGGTGTGTGGTTGTTCCTTGAATGTTTCTCGGTGCCTAGTAAAAACGTGTTGGTACTAAGAGTAGTGGTAGAAAATTGTTTGAGAGAAACTATGTCGCTATTCCACTGTTCCTTTCCCCTTTTTTGGTTGAAAACACTTTGTAATGGTAGAAAACCCGAAACTTTTGGATAGAATGACGGAGGTTCATTTTATGAGAAATTAAAAAGAAACCCTTTGAAACAGGTTTAATTGATAGAGGAGATATGGAGCGGAATGAATGATAAGCGAGGGGGGGTGATGAAATGGTGAAGATGTGGGACTGATCGCAGATCATGCATCAGAAGTTTTATTATGAAATGTGGGAGTTAAATGTTGAAAATGGTGAAGTGTGATGTGAGATGAGAGCGGAGATGACGTGGCAGAGAAATGGGACCGATCGCAGATCATGCATCAGAAATTTGATAAACATACATACGTGTGCAATCAACAATGATCACTTTATAGGAACTTTAAAAAACTACAATTGCTCCCAAAAAATATGCATACACATAGAATTGTGGTTCTAGGACCCCAAAACCTAGTGACCAATCGGAAGACATCGCACATCGCAACTTTCCGTATTATCGCAAATCGGTCGCCCACAAATTTAAATCTACACTAACAACGGTTAACCATAAACTCCGCGATTTTCAAAATCATGCTGGTGCGCTACACCGACACGTGCCCCTCGCCTCATCGCATCGAAAATCACTTGACATACCATGCCATCGCCTTAATGATAACTTCAAAAACTGTGATTTGTGAAATCACTCCATCTGTGCTTTAATCCCCATCGTTGATCTGCACCCAGTTCTGACGGTCTTCCTTGCCCACCCTTCATCGCTTCATCGCATCGTAAATCATTTAACATACCACGTGATCGCCTTAACGGTAAACTCTAAAAACTACGATTTGTGAAGTCGCTCCATTTGTGTTTTAATCTCAGCCGTTGGTTTCTTCCCTTTCGGATCTGCGATTGGATCATGGCCATCCGCTCATTTTGCACGCGGTTCTTCTCCATCGCTTCATTCCTTAGTTTAATTCTTGGCAAGCTAACTTTAAAAATTCTTTTTTTCTCTTCTCCGGATCTCCCGCTCTGTTGGTCAAACTGTTTTCTTTAGGCTCACTTTGCTTTTAAAGAACTCTAGTTGCCACGAAGCCTTAATTTTCCTGCTTTTAAAGTTGATTACTTGTTTACCTATAGCCTCTTTACTGAGATAACAAAAATCTTAGTGAAATAGTTGCGCTTTTCACTGTGTGGAATATATGACTTCCATTTCTGAGAAATAGCTGCCCTTTACTGTATTATTGTTTTGATAATGAATTTGCAATGAAGGTAGCTATTATTCCAGACCAGATGACTGCAATTTTATTACCCAAACATTGACTAACCTTCAATACCAACATAAGTCAAAATAGATATTTTAACTTATTTTAGGACTCTAAAACACTATGACACCTATTCACTTAAAAATACCTTGATGTCGGGACTCTTTTTAACTTTTATTGAAAATGACTCAAACTTTGGACATGGAGTAGGACACAATAAAATTTTGAAAACAGTGACACAATGGCGATTACACCATTAACATTTTCAGTGCTAATAGGTTACATTATTGTTGAATCCCTAATAACAATGGCGAATTTTTCGGTTGATCTACAATGTGATGATAGATTGGATGGGTTATCCAACTATATTTCTTGGGAGGAAAGTATCAAGTTGGTCTTGGTCGTGAAAAATATATGGTAATTTTTCGACAAAGAGATCAAGAAATTGACTGACCCTAAGGAGTTTGAAGCGTATGAGGAGTTGGATACAAAGGTGAAGTTCATCATCCTAGATGGTGGCAAAGATAATTTGGTACCTCATCTATCCAGGAAGAGCTCTACACATGAGATGTTAAAATATCTTCAAGATCTAATCCCTAATAAGAATGAGAATCGGTTGTTGGTATTAAAAGATAAGTTGAAGAGCACAAAGATGTCAGATGATGAAGTAGTGGACCAACATCTAACGAGATTGTCTCAAGTTTGAGATGCACTTGCTACCATCAGTGAGACTGTTATAAATTCCAATATGGTTAGGATTACTTTGAAGGGGTTTACCTAGGAATGGAAGACCTTCATCAAAGTGATCGTAACTAGAGAAAAGTATTCAGACTATAATAGATTGTGGGATGGATTCATTTAGGATGAACTGTGCGACAAGGACCTTCATAAGAAGAAGAAGAATTTTTATGATAACGTGACTCTTATAGGGAGGATGAAGGAAAATCCAATGAAGGAGTTGATTAAGGTGAAGTGTTTCATATGTAGTGAATATGCTCATTATTTGATGAAGTTTCTAAAGAAGAAGAAGGGAGACAATGAGAAAAATAAGGGCAAGGAGATAGTAGATGTCGCTACTTATTCTAAGTTGGATGACCTCTCGATAATATAGGAGGATGAGTGTTTTTCTCTAGTTTATTATTTATCTAAGATTACCATCAATGATACTACATGATACATGGATAGTGATGCATCAAATCATATAATAGATTTGTGTGATGTGCTTGAGACTCTAAATGGATGGGACTCAAAGTTAAACATGGTGGTTGGCAACAAGATTCAAGAAGAGATTAGAGGATCAGGTGTTGTTCCATTAGGGATGGATTCAAGTTGGTTGTTGTGAGTTCAGGATGTATTTTTTTTACCAAAACTCGGATGTAACGTGTTCTTTATCTCAGTGATCAAGTGGAAGGGATTTGAGGTGATTTTCCAGAATGGGAAAGCGAAACTTAGGCCTAGAGGATTTAATTATGTTATAATTTTCATTGGAGGTAGGGAGAATGATCTATATTGGCTAATGGGAAAGCCTATAGATCATGATAAGTATAAGTACCAATTTCCATAGGCTCATAGGAATCCAATTTCGAGTAGGAGTATGCATGTTCAAAGGGATAATATGCAACCCATGAAGATTGTGTGGTCATTTGGGAGTAAGGGAACTTAAATAATATCAAGAAGGAACCATGGGATGGCATGAAGGCCTATTAGTGAAGGAATAAGCAATAATGTTCCCATGGCAGAGACACTACCAAGAATGGTTTGGTTCATTCTATAGGGTATGTTGCAGTGGTGAACACTAGGAGTTGGACTAGTTTCACCAGTAGTGATGATGATGATGAGATACTTCTGACTGGTGGAAGTAGCTCCCTCACTAAGATGGAGTTTTGATTTGGGGAGGTACTCATGAACCCTAGGTTACAGGGTTTAGGAGACGTCGATCCATAAGGAATTTAGTGGGTAGTGTACCTAAGTAGTGGGTTTTGCACACAAAGTTGTGGGCGTGGAACCAAGTGTGATTTTTATTATTTTTTCATTGTTTCAAATGGAGCACCCTTAAAGGCATTGAGGTGACCTAAGGAAACCATGGAGGCTTAGATCAATTCAGGAAAATAATATTTTATTTATATGATTTAGGTTAATGACGTGATGTTCAAGCTTGCTAGGCTTGAAAGGTGCCCTTTAAAGGGATAGTCATTGCACCAAGAGAAGATATAAATAAGAGAGAGGGAGGCCTCAATTGATCACACCATCCAAGTGAAATACATCATTGGAGAAAGACATATGAGGTAGTCACAATCCTATAGGATCCTTTTCCAAGTGAAGAAGAAGTTTAATTTGTTGTATCTCTTGTGTTTGGATAGGGTTAAGTTGGGGCAACTTGCTGGCTGATTTTACAAGTCAATTTTTTGCATAATAACGAGGATAATTCTATATCTACATGCTACAGGAGACCTTTGTTTTTTTGCAGGAGGGTTGAGCTCCTATTCATGAGTGGAAAAAGGTCATATGACCTGTGAAAAAGGAGTTTATTTTTCTTGAGGGATAGTGCAGGAGGACGGGATTGAAAGGAGAGGACTTTCATCACTGCGCCAGATTCCCAAGGCTGAAGAAGGAATCCCAACAAAGGTAACCACAAACCAAGATTTTGATTTGATAGCTAGCCCTATCAACCTGGAGAGGGCTCTCTCCAAAAGGGTCACAACTAGGAGGGTTGGAGAAATTAAGGTTTTAGGATAGATAATGAGTGCAGGGTATTGTTTTTAATTGATTTGGTTGGGGAAATTAGTGGATAAAGGAATTAGGTCAAGGAAAACTAGGTCAGGGAAAATGAGTTAGGTTTGCAGGGATCAAAGGGGCAAGGTAGGTACAATGCCAATCACTTGAAGAGAATGGTTATGGAATGGTTTTGAAACTATAAGAAGGCTGAGAAAATCATAAGGGATGTATTTCTCTCAGACAGAAGATAATGAATAAAATATGATCAGTTACCCAAAACAGAGCATGGCAAACATGTATTCTGAATTTATAACTTATAAAATATCATAGCATAGAAATGAAAGTGAATATGAAAAATACATTCAAACATATGATACTAAAGAAGAAACTATGAATGACATTCAATACCACATGTATCCCATAAATGTAGGTGCAACTCCTCTTTATTAGCTTGGCCAAAACTAAGTACAAGTTCCCTTGATAAACTAGAAAAATCAAACTGATTCCAACTCCCAGCCTTTGAAAATGAGTAAAAAATGACATTATATAGCCCTAAAATAAGCTCTCCCAACCTCAGGGCTCAAATCCCTAAGAGGAGGACTTGATACACTAAAGTCTGAACTAAAACCTAGAGTGTAGGGTGGTCAAAGTGACTCAACCCAAACTTTTTGCAAACTGATTCATTACACCTCATTTGCTTGATTTACCTAATATATTTAACCCAGTAAATAGTAAAAACATGATAATTACATTCATCTTAATCATTTACATAGGTAAAATCAACATTTCCCAAGACAAAAATCAAAACTGGAGTGAAACTTAGAAAATTTCAGAAGACTGCCAAATGCACCATTTTCTTGTTAAACGCGCCCTTTTCTTGTCAAATGTGTCCTCTCTGTTCAAGGCTGAATTTGAGTGCCTTCTCGGTGTCCAAATTTAATCCAAGATGGCTTGTTGGAAAGCGCTTCAAGTCTAATTTCCAGAACTACCTTCAGTGTCTAAAATGAATCCAATTTTCCCTATCAAAAATCACTTCTCGCAATACTGGTAAACGCGCAGCGACTAGGCAAAAATTGAGGCAAAAACATGGGTTTTTTCTTTTTTAGTGACTATTTCTCCTCCAAAATCTTAGAAAATGCACAGGGTTGATGTCCTCGTCATTATGAATCTGCTGGTGGTGGCCATTTTTCCATTATATGTCTCAAAAAAGAGCGTAGCGTCCAAGGTGTTGCACGTTTAGCAATTTTACTCTACAAAAAATAACCTTAAAAACACAGAAATGTACCAACATGCTAAATTTGCCAAAATTTTGTCAAAATTGGTGTGATATTTTCTGATCATGTTTTTTATGCATGGAGTGTCACCTTGGAAAGTATATCTAGCATCCTTTTCTCTTCGTGCTTAGTCAAGTCTTCAATTTTGGCATTGGCTCTTTTGAGCTGGGCCAATGCAATTCTCTCTTCCCAGCTACGAAGTCTAATCTTTGTCCTCAACAAGTCATTATCCTTGTTGGCCTTCTCTAGCATATTTTTCAAGTGTATATTAGCTCTATCAAGCCATGGTTCTCTATTCTCACTGATTTCTAGGGCAAGTTGTTCATTTAGGGTAAGCTGGTCTACTAGCTCAGCTTCCCTTTGTCTCTCTAGGGCTAGAACTCTTTTCAGCCCTCTAGTCCTAGGTCTCTGTCTTGGAGGTTGATCCTCATCATCATCAGGTTCACCAAAATTCTCTAATGTCTCTTCAAGTAAGGCATTAGCCTTTTCTACCTCGCTTTGTGCTTTGATGCATCTTACTTCATCAATGGTGTGTTTGGTCTTCAATTGTTGATTCTCTTGTTTGAGAAGGTTAATGAAAAACTTGGACCTTTCAAGATTAGCTTGGAGGTTTCTAATCTTGGCTTCCTTCTCTTGAATGATCAAGGAAGGATCATCATCAATTGTTTCCAAGTTTACAAATTCAAAATTTGCCTCTTTCTCATGGAGGCCTTCCTTTCATGTATGTCCACCTCTGCCATCTTTTCCTTGTCTTTGTGTACCTATTTTTCTGGTGAAGAAGGCAGGGCCCCTCCCAAAATATGTGGGGAAAACACCTGCCTATGACATATCTGATAGGTATGTGCCAATGTGTCCAAATCAACCCTCTTAGGCTTACTAATTTCACTTCTTCTAGGTTGCCATGATATATTTGGTGTCAAAACCCTAGGGATATGATGGAATGAAATGAAAGTGTATGAAGTAAAGGTTGGTGTGAGGAAACAAAGGAGATGGGAATAGGGAAGGGAGCCTAGGCAAGTGAAAACCTAGGACTTAGGGTTTTAAAGGATATGATAGTTTATGGAATTGGGATATAAATGTATGGAGTTGGGAAAGTGTTTTAGGATGTGAGGAAGAGTATATGAAGGCTAAGGGACCAATTTTAGAATGTAAATTAGATTTTAGTGAAAATTAGGGTTTTTGAATTTAGAAGGAGGCACTAAATTCACTTAAGCACAATCACACATCAAATTGATATTTGATAAAATGGAATGAGGAAAATTCGTTACTTACTAGCATACGAAGGCATGAAGAATCACTATGTGAAGTTTTCGAATGAAACTGTGAGATTTTGAAGTATGGCAGAGAATTTTTGAAGACTTCTGGGTGAAAGTGAAACGTCCCTGGTAAACACGCAGTGGCTAGGGAAAATGCGCAGCACCTTTAAAAAATACACTGGAATTTCTGCCAGATGCACAGCGTCCAGGATAAACGCGCAGCGACCAGGAAAAACACACACTCTGACCCTGTTTTGCACAATGTTTTCAGCAAACGCGCCCTCTATGTGAAATTCCATTTTTCATACCACATTTGGAGGCCTTCCCAATGTCCAAATTGGGCCCAGGATATCTCGTTGGAAATATTTAAAAAAAAAATTGATTGGAGTTGATTTTCCTTGCCAAAAATTAATTCTCCCAAGACTCGTTAAAAAGTGTTAAATGAGGGTGCAAAAATGCATAGTGATGTTGCAAGCAACATTTGGAGGCCTTCCTCAACTCCAAATTGAGCTCATGATAGCTCATTGGAAATATTTTCCAATCTAGTTGTCATTTGACTTATCAAGCAAGCCATTTGAATACTCCAGCTAGTAGAAAAATTGATTTTCCCAAGGTCACTCCAGAAGTGAAGCAACTCTCCTCTAGCACCTGTATTTTTTACATTTCTCCAAAACCATGACCCCCATGTAAAAACTAAAGGAGGTTTTTATTCCTTGGTATATGATGGACAAAAAAACGCTCTCACATTCTTCGAATTCATATTTTTTTGGTCAGAAACACAGTTTGAAGAAAAATCAACCCTATGTGTGACAAATTATTTGACTCTTGGAATGACTTCTCAAAAAATGATGGAGACATGATGTTTATGTATTGAAATGTCCTCCCTTATGCCTCCTCTTTTCAGATGTCTCTGATTCCATAGAAAAACCTAGCTCAGTGGGAGAGGAATTAGGATTTAGTGCTTGTGAACAATGATGACTTGGGCACCCTTTATAAAAATGGTTAAAAAATGAAGCGAGGTAAATGATAATGACGGAGATGAGGTGAAATAAAATTAAAATAAGGCGGTATGGGTGGGATGTAAATATTGGTGCTAACATTAGCTCCAGTTGGGGATGGTAGCTCCTTTGAGGTGCCAAGAACTGTTGGAATCACGATTGTCGTTAGACCAAAACCCGCAGGAATTAGTCTCTGCTACAATCGCCAGAGTTAGGATCCACAAGAGGCAGTTAGTCCATGTCGCGAAACACACGAGGAGCGTTGAACCCAATGTCCAAAAATCTCCCCCCCAACGCGAGTCGGGTGAGTTTCGAACTCGAGACCTGTTGCTCTGATACCACTTGTTGGAATCATGATTGTCGTTAGGCCAAAACCTGCAGGCATTAGTCTCTACTACAATTGCCAGAGTTAGGATCCATGAGAGGCAGTTATTCCATGTTGCGAAACACACGAGGAGCATTGAACCCAATGTCCAATAAGAACCACAAATCTCTGAATTTGTAGATCAATGCCTTATCCATTAGGTAATGGAGTCCAATCTGTAATCTGAAACTAAAACTGAAACTGAAAACACACTGCAAACTTCAACCCACACTAACAGATCATCAAAGCCTTAGGGCCTTCACCTCGGGCTTCAATCCTTGATGAATTCTGTCAACAATTGCTGAATATAAAATCAAATCTAATTGAAATGATACCAACCTACTCTAATATGTTGTACAATTGTTGATTAAGTGAAATGATCCTTCCTGTGTAACCAATCCAGGAGATGTCTACTTACTGAAGTTTTGCTCTTAATCTTCTCGAGTAGGCAGAATGATGTACATATATAGGCAACTCACAATAGAAACTGAAACCAAGGATTATGCTGACAAATAAGACAACATTTATTTTTTCCAATGATTGCAAAAGACTACCAAAGGGATTTTGAAAATCTTGAAGCATTGCCTTGTCTTGAGATCCAACAGCAAAAATACAAGTACTCCCTTCATTTTGATCTGAAAGAACACTTGTTTGTTGATCGATAGGAAGGAATATGGAAGTATAACCTTTTGTTATCTGAGTGTTGGCTCAAAATTCCTTAAGCATGGGTAATTTTGATTCTATCTCTGGCATACTGTCTCTCTTAGGCTCATACTCCTCAAATTTATACTCTAAATCATCCTTAAACAAGAAAAATTATTCAAGATTATCAAACATGACATCCCTATCATATTCATGAAAGAAAACAATATTTGCTAGCTGATCTCCTCACAGGGAATCATCATCATAAATTGGTTTACTCACAACAATTTCCTGTATAGTTTCATCAAGCTCCTCATCGAAATTATCTTCAGATTTATCGTACTTAGGCAAATCAAGTTCGGGAGAAACTTCATCAAATATGAACATTGAAAAAGGAGATTGTCTTTCTTCATGATGATCTATAAATCTAGTTTTAGGATTGTCCTCATATAAACTTAGATTTTCATTTTCAAAAATGGAAGAAGTTTTACCAACACTTTCTTGACTATGTGAACATTGAAAACCCACTTTATCTTGAATTTTAATATGATTTTTCATGAGTTAATCTATCTCATCTTCAAACAATGGAGAAAGTAATTTTTGTTTTCTTTTGATAACACAGTAATTGTCTTCTTTCTCTCCTAAATATTCACAAGGATGCTGAATATCTTCTTTAACCTTATGCTGATCAGCTTGTTGTACTACTGCAAGAATTGTCTCCTGTGGGAAGTCTTTATGAACATCAAGACAGTATACATCATCTTTTTCTTCCATGAGAGAAAACACTTTCTCTGTTTGGTGATGAAAAGGATTTTCATGCAAAGCCTCCAAGATCTCTTCATCCATGAACTCAATATCATCAGAAGAATCCTCTAGGTTTTGAATGAAAACCTCAAATTGATCACAACAATTATTAACTAAATACAAAGAAGGGTAGGACTCATTGTATTCTTCATTAAATATTGAATGGAAAACTCTAAGAGAACAAATATTGGCAGGTGGAAAACCTTCATACCAAGATCGTGCTTTTCCTTCAAGAGATACCTTGAACATCTTTAAAAAACAATCTTCAGTAAATTCAACCTTCAACTTGGGTGTATGCATGTGAAATTTAACTAGATGTAAAGTAGCAACATTCCTATCATCATCTTTGATCATAGGCAAAAAAAAATTCCAATCTACCTTAGGCATTTTATTTGGGAAACCTGGAATGTGATCTCAGAACATGGGAGAATACCTTCTTGCAACAGTTTTCGTCTTGAAAATTCTTGAAGCTACTGATCTTCATGTAGTGGAGATGCCATGAAGTGTTAATTTTCTGGATCTTTCAGTCAATGGGGTCGCCAGGTGAATGGTTCAGCCTTCACATGTGTCCAACTGTTGTTTTCCATCAATAATCAAATATGATCTTTGTCATTCTTTCCCGGGGAATATTTGTCTTTTCACCTCCCCAACAACAACGCCAAGATGTTATCACTCTACCAGATTCCCAAGGCTGAAGAAGGAATCCCAACAGAGGTAACCACATACCAAGCTTTTAACTTGATAGCTAGCCCTATCAAGCCGAAGAGCGCTCTCTCCAAAAGGTTCACAGCCAGGAGGGCTAGAGAAATTAAGGTTTTAGGCTAGATAATGAGTGCAGTGGATTGTTTTTAATTGATTTGGTTGCGGAAACTAGTGGATAAAGGAATTAGGTCAAGGAAAACTAGGTCAGGGAAAATGAGTTAGGTTTGCAGGGATCAATGGGGAAAGGTAGGTAAAATGCCAATCAATTGAAGAGAATGTTTATGGAATGGTTTTTAAATTGTAATAAGGCTAATAAAAGCATAAGGGATGTGTTTCTCTCAGACAGAAGATAATGAAAAAAATATGATCAGTTACCCAAAACAGAGCATGGAAAACATGTATTCTGAATTTCTAACTTGTAAAATATCATAATATAGAAATGAAAGTGAATATGAAAAATAAATTCAAACACATGTAACTGAAGAAGAAACTATGAAAAACATTCAATAGCACAGGTATCCCATAAATGTAGTTGCAACTCCTCTTTATTAGCTTGGCCAAAACTGAGTACAAGTTCCCTTGATCAACTAGCAAAATCAAACTGATTCCAACTCCCAACCTTTGAAAATGAGTAAAACATTGACATGATATAGGTCTACAACAAGCTCTCCCAACCTCAGGGGTCGAATCCCTAAGAGGAGGAGCTGAGCCACTAAAGTCTGAACTGAAACCTAGAGTGTAGGGTGGTCAAAATGACTCAACCCAAACTTTTTGCAAAATGATTCATTACACCTCATTTGCTTTATTCACCTAATGTATTTACCCTAGTAAATAGTAAAAAAATGATAATTACATTCATCTTCATCATTTACATAGCTAAAATCAACATTTCCCAAGACAAAAATCAAAACTGGAGTGAAACTCAAAATTTTTTAGGAGATTGCCAATGCACCATTTTCTTGTTAAACACGCCCTTTTCCTGTCAAATGTGTCCTCTCCGTTCAAGGCTGAATTTGAGTGCATTCCTGATGTCCAAATTTACTCTAAGATGGCTTGTTGGAAATCCATTCAAGTCTACTTTCCAGAACTACCTTCATTTTGCAAAATGAAGCACATTGTCCCTATCAATAATCACTTCTCCCAAGACTGGTAAATGTGCAATGAACAGGCAAAAATTGAGGCAGAAACATGGTTTTTTGTCTTTTTCAGTGACCAGTTCTCCTCCAAAAGATTAGAAAATGCACAGCGTTGATGTCCTCATCATTATTAATCTGTTGGTGGTGGCCATTTTTCCATTAAATGTCTCAAAAAAGAGCGTAGCGACCAAGTCGCTGTGCATTTAGCAATTTTATTGTGCAAAAAATAACCTTAAAAACACAGAAATGTACCAACATGTTAAATTTGCCAAAATTTTGTCAAAATTGGTGGGATATTTTCTGATCATGTTTTTGAGGCATGGAGTGTCACCTCGACAAGGATATCTAGCCTCCTTTTCTCTTCTTGCTTAGTCAAGTCTTCAATTTTGGCATTGACTCTTTTGAGCTTGACCAATGCAATTCTCTCTTTCCGAGTATGAAGTCTGACCTTTGTCCTCAACAAGTCATTATCCTTGTTGGCCTTCTCTAGCAGATTTTCCAAGTGTAGATTGTCTCTATCAAGCCATGGTTCCCTATCCTCACTGATTTCTAGGGAAAGTTGTTCATTTAGGGTAAGTTAGTCTACTAGCTCAGCTTCCGTTTATCTCTCTAGGGCTAGATCTCTTTTTAGCCCTCTAGTCCTAAGTCCCTATCTCAGAGGTTGATCCTCATCATCATCAAGTTCACCAAACTTCTCTAATGTCTCTTCAAGCAAGTATTTAGCCTTCACTGCCTCTCTTTGTGCTTTGATGCATCTTACTTCATTAATGGTGTGTTTGGTATTTAGTTGTTGATTCTCTTGTTTGAGAAGGTTAATGACAAACTTGGACCTTTCAATATTAGATTGGAGGTTTCTTATCTTCGTTTCCTTCTCTTGGATGATCAAGGAAGGATCATCATCAATTATATCCAAGTTTACAAGTTCAAAATCTACCTCTTTCTCATGGAGACCTTCCTTTTCATGTATGTTTGCATCTGCCATCTCTTCCTTGTCTTTCTGTACCTGTTTTGTTGATGAAGGAGGCAAGGCCCATCGCACAATATGTGAGGCAAACACCTGCCTATGACCCCTTTTATAGGTATGTTCCAATGTGTCCAAATCAAACCTCTTAGGCTTATTAATTTCACCTCTACTAGGTTGCCATGATGTATTTGGTGTCAAAACCCTAGGGATATGATGGAATGAAATGAAAGTGTATAAAGTGAAGGTTGGTGTGAGGAAATGGAGGAGATGGGAATAGGGAAGGGATCCTAGGCAAGTGAAAACCTAGGACTTAGGGTTTTAAATTATATGATAGTTTAGGTAATGGGGATATAAATGTAGGGAGTTGGGAAAGTGTCTTAGGATGTGAGGAAGAGTATATGAAGGTTAAGAGACCAGTTTTAGAATTTAAATTAGATTTTAATGAAAACTAGGGCTTTTGAATTTAGAAGGAGGCACTAAATTCACTTAAGCACAATCACACATCAAATTGATATTTGATAAAATGGAATGAGGCAAATTCGTTACTTACTTGCATACGGAGGCATGAAAAATCACTGTGTGAAATTTTGGAATGAAACTGTGAGATTTTGAAGTCTGACAGAGAATTTTTGAAGACTTTTGGGTAAACACGCAATGTCCCTGGTAAATGCAAAGCGACCATGCCAAACGTGCAGCACCATTAAAAAATACACTGGAATTTCTTCAAAACACGCAGCGTCCAGGCTAAACGCGCCCTCTGACCCTATTTTACACAATGTTTTTAGCAAACGTGCCCTCTGTGTGCAACACCTTTTTTTATACCACATTTGGAGCCCTTCCTGGAGTCCAAACTAGACCCAGGATAGCTCGTTGGAAAGCCTATTCTGTCTAATTTCCAAATATACCTTTATTTTTCTTATTGGAGTTGATTTTACATTTCAAAAATTAATTCTCCTAAGCCTTGTTAAAAAGTGTTGAATGAGGGTGCAGAAATGTCGAGTGATGTTGTAGGAAATTTTTGGAGGCCTTCCTCAGCTCCAAATTGGTCACATGATAGCTAATTGGAAACATATTTCAGTATAGTTGTCATTTAACATATCAACAAAGTCATTTGGACACTCCATCTAGGAGAAAACGTGATTTTCCCAAGGTCACTCTAGAAGTGCAACAACTCTCGTGTGGGACCTGTATTTTTTACATTTATCCAAAACCATGACACTTGTGTAAAACAAAAAAGAGGTTTTTATTCCTTGGTATATTATGGACAAAAACCTCTCTCACTTTTGTCAAATTAATCTTTTTTTGGTCAAAAAAATAGTTTTAATAAAAATTGACCCTATGTGTGGTGAATGATTTGACTCTTGGAATGACTTCTCAAAAACTGATGGAGACATGATGTTTATGTACTGAAACGACCTCCCTTGCTGAAATGACCTCCCTTATGTCTCCTCTACTCAGATGTCTCTTATTCCATAGCAAACCCTAGCTCAGTGGGAGAGGAAATTAAGGTTTAGTGCTTATGAACAATGATGACTTAGGCAACCTTGTTATAATTCACATCTAACAAAAAACGAAGCAAGGTCAATGATAATGATGGAGATGAGGTGAAAGAATATTAAAATAATTCATGATGGATGTGATGTAAATAATAATGCTAACAAGGAAAATTCAGGAAATTAGGAGGTTTTGAGGCCAAGAAAGGGTTGATGTATATACTATATAGGTGCCCTAACCAAGACCAAAAAATCTCAAGTATATGCTATAAGACGAGACCTAGAAAGGTGAAGAAGAATTTTGTTTGAGGTATGTTATATGTCTTTCTATTTTGATGTTTTACTAAGGGATGGTAGGTCCAATTTGGATAGTTTTTGGGCATCCTATGTACAGTTTTTTGAAGCGATATTAGTGGTTTTCTGGAGTTCCCTAGTACATTGAATAATGACAAGCTTGTGACTTTTAAGTGGGAAGGTTATTTGGGCTCTAGTTCATTGACCTCAATGATGGAGGATTGATGATAAGAGGGATATTCATTGTGCCTTAATTCAGTGTGTGATAAGAGGGCAGCCTCCAAGCCCAAAGTTTGGTCATATTTGGAGCAGCAAAGAAATTGGAAGAGGGCAGTGGTGAATTTCTTATGTGCTAGTGTCCCTGAGAAACAAAGGTGAAACTAGTGGGAAATTTTGTATTGGCCAAAGTTTAGTCACTCTTGGAGCAACGAGAGGATTTATAGTGGCAGATTTTTGAGCTATATATGCATGCTTTTTTAGGGAGAAGAAGTTGTGTGATCAGTGGAAGGGAAGGAAAATAACTTGCCATAGGTGATCAAGGTACATGGATTGAAAGGGTTATGGAAGTGCTACATAAACAATTAGGTCAAGTGTACCTTTTTAGGGTCGATTGGTCATCATAGTTGTCGATACCAAGACCTAGTTGTTGCCTTATATCAAGGATGATTGTAAGGGCCATGATCCTTGGCATGGGAGCCCTAAGATTGTTGTATTAAATTTTTGTAATATAAAAAGTGTTGGGTTAAAATTGTCTTGTGTATTATTTGACTCACTGTTGTGTATTTTCCATTGTGCAATGTAGAATTTTTGTGGAATTTGAGTTTGTTTATGATTTTTATTTTAGACATAGACATATAGATGAAGTGTCGAGGAAAAATCAACATAGAATCAGAGCTATTTTGAATGACCAGTGAACCAGAGTGTGCACAATGTTCAACTCAAGAGGGATGTGGTTTCGTTGTTCTTGAAGCCCTAATAGAAATGGAGAAGTTTTCGGTTCGTATGCAATATGAGGATAGGTTGGATAGGTTGTCCAACTATATTCCTTGGAAGGAAAGGATCATGTTGGCATTGAGGGTGAACAAGATCTGGGAATTTGTTGTTAAGGATTTCTCCTTTGGCGCTCCTCGTCTTCTCTAGCTAGATGTTTCCACTCTTCTTCTTCACGCCTTGGTGTATTTTCTTTATGCCTACTAGAGTTATTTTCTTCCTTGAATTTTTTAGAACACCATTTCATGTTGCTTCTACAATCACATGTTATATGCCCATAATTGTGGCATTTGTGGAATTTTGTATTATACTTGGACAAAGGGGTGAATGAATTATGATTTTTGTTGTTGAAGCCATTGGACCCTATGATTTGATTTCCTATGGATTTGCTTCTATAGGTTTAATAAATGCCTCTATAATAATCCATGTAATGGGCTCTACAATCCCTTATTTTATGTCCAAAGTTTGTACATGAAAAATAATGACCAAGAAATGTAGTTTGTTACTTAACTGAGAAGGATTGTCTTGATGAAGCAGTTCTACTGAAGTTTTTTTGCTTTAGATAAGGTTCAACTCTTGTTTAATCCATTTCTCTTATTTAATTTCTACTTTTCTTTTGTAAGGATACCTTGAGGGAATCAACATAGATTCTAAGTATAGTAGCTCTCCCAAACTCATCTTAATTTATTCCCTTACTTCCACTGTGGTTGGGGCTATGAATAATATTAGCATGACCTTCAATATTTTCTTCAATTTTTTTTTCTAGTGACTTAAAGCTTGATTCTTATTTATATTAAGTCTCACCCACATAACAATACTTGTTTTGTCGTATGGTGATATTTGACTGTTGATAATATCATCAAACATTTGAGAAATTTTGAATTTCTTGTTGAGCTTGTCTACTTCATTCCTTATTGAGATAATATTTGCTTCAAGCCTCTCATAATTTTATTCCCTTTTCGTTAGTTAGATTCTCATTACTTCCCTTGTTTTCTTTTATTATTGAGTTGAATTTTAAAAGCCATGACTTCATCAAATTTATACTCTTGCTCTTTCTATTTTTAATCAAATTCTTCTTCTAGCTTCTCCTAATATTCAATATTTTCCTTCGGCTCACTTGAAAAAACTTCTTCTCTCTTTTATACTTCCTGAAGTCTCAAAAGAACAAATTTACTTTCTGTTGAGGAGGTAAATCCCCTCTGCGGACAGAGGCGATCCCTACTAGCCCAGCAGGGGTCTAGCAATAATCATCAAATGCTACAGCGCAAGTTCCTAATTGCGAATAAATAAACCAACGATGGAGGCCTACCTGGAGTCCAGTGCTATGATTCGTAGAAGAGATGGCATTACCGTTCCTCAGCCTCGGCAGATCACGATCCCCACGATCTTCGTGAATGGACACCTGCACATGCAAGAAACAACACGAATACAAGCATAAAATCCAGAATACACAACTATATATCAGTCAGAAAGGATATAACTCATTATCAACATAAGTGAAAAACAGAGTGGAACCATAACCGGTAGTCATTCATTAATAAAAAATCGAAAGAGAGTACAACCAATGTTCTGACGCCGCGGTCTCCTTCGGAAGGGTCCCCAGTTGTTCACGTCTCGCAAAGCTCGCCAGGGAAAGGGCAAGCCTCTCTAGAGTCTCTCGACGATAGTCTCCTTACTTGAGTCGGCCTTAAGGGAAGAAAGAGGGCTCTTACAGCACAAAGGCTCTTGGGAATTTGGAGATTCAAAGCTTAGGCACTTCTAGACTAGCTTGCAATGGCAATAGGCAAGCTTTTATAGATGGGGAAGGAGGGATTTGGGATCCCTATTATTGTGGGATTGGCCCTATCATCAAGGAAGGTTCCATGAGAGGTGGAAAACCACTTTCCTTCCATGGAACTCCCGTAGCCAAACCTCCCAACTCAAGATAGGCAATGGTTTCTGAGTTTGTTGAAACACAACTTCCACCATTTTTATTTAAAAAACACTCCTTAAATTGGCTGGCGCGACTGCTGCTCTGGGACAGAGCACCAGTTGGCGCGGCCGCTTTGTAGGATTTTCCCTATTGGCGCGAGTGATGAACTGTCTGCCCGCGCCAATGCAAAAGGAGATGTTTTCATGGTTTTTTGCAAGGAGATGTCTTTAGGGCAATTGAAGCTCATGTTTAGAGGAATGCATTGATAATGATTTCAAGGCATGAAAATGCTCACAGGTCACAAAATGGGTCCTCCATTGTGCGGGACGGGGAATGGTAGGGACGGTGACAAATTACTGTGTAACAGATGCCCCCTAAAGTACGAGGCCCGAGAGAGAGAGGGGTGAAATTCTTTACGAGAACATGTTCAACTGAAGCCCCGCCGTTGGAAAACCTGCACAGAAAAATACAACTGATATCTCAAGTACATGATGTATATGCGGTATGGGCGCAGCCATTCGAAACGAAGTACACTATAATCTGGATCCAGGGTATGGGCGCAGCCATCCATCGAGGATCAAATAAATAGACTCAGGTATGGTCGCAGCCATCCAGTCAGTGAGTCATGTACATAATGATAATAATCCACAATCGCAGCCTGGATTACAACAGACACAATCCAGGATCTTGCGCTCCATCTCGACCCAAACAAACTACAAGTTCAGGCATGCGAATATGTGAGCTGAAGTCGAACATGCAAGAACATCGTCTGATTACCAGCCAATGATGACAGCTGTTAACAGACGCGAGAGGAACCACCAATAATGACAATGGCCCTCAAGGTACAATCTACGGCGTGTGAATCAATGATCTAGCGTCGAACACCCGTAGAATCACTCAATCGGAGGCCAATGATGAAAACCCCACGTCGAATGCGATGAACCTTCCATTGAGGCATGTAGGCTCCAAGGTACCATAAAGGAGTCTCTAGATCAACTTCCTGGATAATGAGCTGAAGTCGACAGGAAGTGACCTTGATCGAAGGTGGGCCATAATGTTTCCCACATCATCGACACGAGACAGAGGAACATGATGTTTTTGTTGTGAATCAGGATCGTATTGAGAATCAGAGGAAGGTTGATATTCGTAGAGGTCAACTTCTATTGAACATATAAACGGCATGACAGTGGACTTGGCAGTATTTTACATCAACGGATCAGAGGTCACGGTGACGAGGCAATGAGCAGATGAGAGGTCAAAAGGGATTATCCGAACCCACGGAGGCAAAGTGAAGAAACGAGATGAGATGTCCCCAACCCAACATGAATGTAGACAAGTGCCATGTTCAAGAGCGACATACTGCCGACGACAACGATGATGGTTCCATTTTTTTTCCCCACCATTTCTGGCGAGTACCCCAATTATTTTTTATAACAAGCTTGAAGGGTATAGCATATGCTTGTAATATAAGTCCGCCCTTCAGGCGAATCCATCCTAGTGCATTTAACGAGTCCTAGGAAGGAGAAACTCGACGAACGTCATTTCGACTGGATCCGATGTCATCAGGGTTTAACGAGTCTGACAAAGGGAGAACTCGGCGTCTTTTCATGTTTAGAGAGTTTGAAAAGACAGCAGAAAATTAAACTCCATAAGTACCTTTTGGTAAATAGTTCCTCAGATCCGAAAAGGTAGAAAACAATATCCGAGAAAACCTCCTAGTCGCGATAGGCTAGGGTATTCCTTTTTCGTCATCAATCTATCCCAGCCCAAAAAAGGGGTAAACGTATACTGGGTAGATGTCGATTCGTGTCCATTTTAACGAGATCGAAACGACAAGGACCTAGGCAATCTTTTCATGTTTAGAGAGTCAGAAAAGAGCTGAAAGATGACTCCAAAGTGACTTTTTTCGTGTATTTACCGAGTCCGAAAAAGTATAAAATACAACTCATTTCCACCGTTAAAGTCGCAAAAAACCTACTGCTGCACATACCAAGCAAGCGTAAAACCCATTTTCGACATATCATATTAAAATATTTGATAAAAATAACTTTTAAAACCCATCCTATGTCAAAAAAGTTATAAATATGTCAAAATGGTAAAAACAAAATTACATTTACTATTTACCTTGGTAAAAAGCAGCAGTGGTCCATTTTGGAGTGCAAACTTCTGACGGTGATTGCGACAGATCCGGTTGACCATTCAGATTCTCGTCTGCTACAGGTAAGAGGTGCTTCCCTGTACTTCATTTCAATCCATTTTTTAATAGTTTTCCCTTATGTATCAGCCCTCTGTGGCCACTCTTTGAATTTTTAGGGCTGCGCTCATTGGCGCAGGTATCGGGCACGGGCCCGTGCCAATGGGATTTTTTATGCAAAGGGCTCGCGCCACGTGGCGCGACTGTTCACAAAACAGCCGTGCCAGCGGCCGAACCTAAAATTCCACCTAAAAATCCGAAATATTAATCATTTTAAATGAAATTTGAAGCCTACCAGAGATCTAATTAAGGGTTTATGACCATGTGGATGCAGGAAATCAAGCAAAATGGTGATTGAGTGGAAAGAAAGAGAGCATGGAGAAGAGGATGAACAGGCCATAGAAAGTGAGGCTTGCATGAATGCCCTCAGAAACTGTGGGCTAAAGAAGTTCTTCCTTACACCCTGTCTACGAGCTCAGCCCGAGCTCCTCTAGTATTTGATCAGTATTTGGGACGAACATGAACAAGTGTTCAAGTTGCGAGATCAGGTATTGGAGCTGGAGGTTTCTGATGTGTATTTCATCACCAGATTGTCTCGCAGAGGTCCGATCCCCGTCTTGACTGGAAGTAGACCATCTGGCGAGAAGATGGAAGAAGTGATGGCACGAGTGTGCCAAGGAGCACAAATGGGATCAGGGAGCAAAAAGGTGGATATCCACACTATCCCCGATCTGGCATTGAGAGTTGTCCTACATACCATCACGCGGGCTGCAAGGTCGCAGGCACCGCACGAGGCCACAAAGGCCCAACTCCTGCTGGCCTCAGAATGCATGAGTCCCTTATTGTTTGACTGGGCAACAACAGTAACAATAAACATGAAGAGACAGCTCACAAAATGCAAGCAAGCTAAACTGAAACAGTTTGGCTATGGTTCCATCCTGGTATCGTTCATTCTGGAACGCTTACCAATCTTCCAGGGTCAAGGGGCCATAGTAGCAGATCTGATACCACGAGAGCCAAGAATGGCTCGTTGGGCAGCACTGATGCCCAGAGCTGGAGGCGGCCAACAAATGTCTTGGAGGCCGGAGTTCTTTAGGTGGTTACGACGCCAGTTGATTGTAGTGGAGGACTGGCCATATGCAGGAACTGACTTCACCGGAGACCCAGATCTCCCACTGCCAGAAGGAGATGACTGGGACGAGGAGTTGGGTAAGACCTCATGTTTTTTTATTTTTATGTTTTATGATTTTTTTTGTTAATACACATTCGTCCTAACACATTTTATATATGTATGCAGATGTGGGCCCTGAGAGACCAGCTGGAATGTCTCCAATCTCGCGGAGGACTCATCTCGCCCCTGATCCTCAGGGAGAGGGCACAGGAGGGGAGGAGTTGATCCAGAATCTCGAGGGCATTGCCCGAGGGATCCCGGACTATGCTTGGCTGGCGAACGTACCAATGGCGTACCAGCGTCATACGGTGGGAGTTCCAAGTCGGATCCACCGAATCCTGAGACGCTTAGTGCGTGCAGTTACATGTTATCATGAGCACCATGCGGATTAGCTCTTAGGGATTATACCACACATATTTTTTGAGAGACGTATCGTCTCCGGATGTACTTAAGACGATTATGTATATTTTGACTTTATGTGACACACTCTATGTAAACATTTCGATATCTATATATATATATGCATATCTATTTCTGGCTGGATCTTTCTTTACATGTGATGATGATTTACAAATTGCGCAAATGTTTGTCTAATACCAAATTTACCACTGCATCTGTTAATGTATTCAAATTCCTGGGTATATTTTGATATGTAATATAGTCAAAATTCCTTTCCAGTAATCGAATATGCAGATACAGACGTAAAATGGACGGGTTTCTTACCGAATAGTGTCCATTCAGTTGTAACACTACAAGTTGCGAATCTAGATACACAAGAAATTCACGGATACCAAGGTTTACTGCCTCGGTTAATAATTCTAACACAGCACTATATTCCGCGATGTTGTTCGTAGTACGTCCTAGACACACTCCTTGCAGGTTGACCAACCCACCAGCAGGATCATAGATTACCCAGGCTGCTGAAGACAGATTCCTGGTACTGCGGGAGGCACCATCCGCGAAACCAACAAATGGATGAATAGACATCTGCACAACCAGGAAAACCCAATCAGCAGAAATATGTTTACAAGGCACACCACACCATATATGCACACAAATGAAAAATACACACCTATGTACACACACCACACCAAGAAATCACTTCAGGCATAATGCTTTTTGAGGTACAGCCCATTCCTGGGCTGCGCCAGCGGAACTCCTTCATAATCTATAAGCTCATAAGCCTCGTTTTTCAAAACGCGTTTTACTATATAGGGCCCATGCCACAAAGGCTGGAACTTATCGGCTCCAAGCTTGTCATGTGCTTGATCGTACAGGAGGACGAGGTCTCCTTCGATAAAGGAACGAGGAGAAATAGATTGATCAAAATGAGTTTTGACCCTCTTCTTTTGTGCTTCAATAACCAAAGCAGCTAGACGACAGGTTTCATCTAACCGTTCCAGATACAGAAGATGTTCTTCCTCAGCAGAAGTATTAGGTAGAAGTTCCACAGCTAATTTCAAAGAAGGAATCTCGCATTCAACCGGAAGAGTTGCTTCCAGACCATACACTAATTAAAATGGTGTGAACACAGTTGCACTCTTTGCAGATGTTCGGTATGCCCAGAGAGCTGAGAACAGTTGGAGATGCCAATTGGATTTGTGAATACCAACTGTTCGCTGAAGCATAGTAACCAGAACCTTGTTCACTGCTTCAACCTGACCATTCGCCTGAGGGTAATATGGTGTTGAGCTGTCGTGACGCAAGCCCAACTTTGAAGTCAGCTTCGCCATCATATAATCTCGAAAATGAGTACCGTGATCAGTGACGATGGCTTGAGGAACCCCGAACCGTGAAATAACATGGTTGAATATAAATTGAGCAGCCGTTTTACCGTCAGCAGCTAGTGTAGGCATCGCCTCGGCCCACTTGATGAAGTAGTCGACGGCGACAATTATATACGCATGCCCCCCGGCAGAGTCAGGGTTACACGTCATAAAATCCACACCCCATTTTGCAAAAGGGCCGACGGTAATAACATGATGCAAGGGTAGAGGCGGCGCGCGCATCTTGCGCTGAAATATCTAGCACGCGTGACATTTACGGACTGCCATGATACAGTATTTGAATATAGAAAGCCAGAAATAACCTGCTCGCAGAATATTCTGGGCCGTAGCATACCCGGACATATGTCCACCACAGGCGCCACTATGGCAGTCATTTAGGACCTTTTCAGCCTCTTCCAAGGTTAGGCATCACCGGAGCACCGAATCTACTCCAATGCGGTATAAGGTATCTCCTACTATACGGTAGGGCTGGGACTGGTGCCGAATCCGACGGCGGGCAGCTTTATCCAACTCAGACCGAAATTTCGAGGTCTAAAGATACACTATTATGTCACCGTACCAAGGGTCACGAGTACTGATGAGGAAAAGCGTTTCGTCCGGTATATGATCTTCAGAGTGTGAGGGAGCAGAGTCTGTAGGGAGAGAGAATATAAGATCCGCGAAAACCAGTGATTTAGTTGACTTAGCGGTAGTGAACTCTAAGTCAAACTTCTGCAGGATAACAATCCATTTGGAGTACTTGCCCCCTAGTAATTGTCGGGAGAGAATATACGTCATAGGGTTGTAGTATGAAACCACTGTTATCGTACGCAAAGGATGTAATGGAGAAAGCGGTGTACAGCATGTATGGCTGCTAGTGCCAACTTCTCGACATGAGCATAACGCGTTTCTAGATCGAGAAGGTTCCGTGACAGATAATAAACAACATGTTCATCACCGTAATCGTCATCCTGCACCAAGACCATGGCTATGGTGCTAAATGCGGCGGCGAGATATAAAGTGAAGTCGCGGTGGTAGTCTGGAGGACGAAGCAACGGAACATTGAAAAGCAACGTCTTCAGCTTCTCAAAGGATTGCTGAGCGATTTCATCCCAATGGAAGGGAACGTTCTGCTTTAATAAACGAGTGAATCCTTTGGCCACCTCGGCATAATTCGGGATAAAGCGCCGAAGAAAGTTCGCTTTCCCTTGCAGACTTTGTAACTGATATAGGGAGGAGGGTGATGGGAGATTTATGATGGCCTCGACCTTTAAAGGGTCAAGGTGAATTCCGTCCTTTGAGACTATGAATCCTAAAAGACGGCCAGAATCAACACAGAAGACGCATTTATGAGGATTAAGCCTAATATTGTAGCGCCTGCAACGAAGAAATATCTGGCGGAGATGCTCAGGATGGTCCTCTCGCTTAGCCGAATGGGCTGGCAAGTCGTCCAGATAAGGTTGAACGATATGGAAAATGTCATGAAAAGTGTAGGACATCGCACGCTGAAAAGTGGCTCCAGCGTTCTTCATGCCGAACGGGAGCTTTTTGTAAGCGAATGTACCCCACGGACAGATGAATGTCGTCTTGTGTTGATCCTCAGGTGCAATATTGATCTGATTATATCCTGAGAAACCGTCCATCAAGGAATAGATCTCACTTCCGGCACATTCATCGATGATCTGGTCTATAAACGGAGTGGGATAATTATCCTTGGGGCAGGCACGATTGTTGTCGCGATAATCAACACAGACTCTAATCGTACCCTGCTTTTTATCGACAGGGACAATGTTAGAAACCCATTCTGTGAGGGGGATGGGATAAATAAAGCCCGCGTTCAGAAGTTTTTCAACTTTTTCCTTGATTGCGGCAGCTTTCCGAGGATGCATGGGGCGTAAGCGTTGGCACACGGGCTTCGCACCAGGATAGGTTGGAATCTCATGCACTACGATACTGGGATCAATCCCCAGCATTTACTCGTAGGACCATGCGAAAACATCTCTGAATTCCTTAAAAAGCTCAGTATAGACTTGAATCTCATCGGGAGAACAAGTCACACCCACATGAATATTCTCAACGATCCCCGGTTTAACGAAGATGTTGATCGGGATGGTCTGAGTGATGTTACTCAGGTTACCCTCCGAAAAAACCTCGTGCGTCAAAATGGGCGTTTGAAGAGGAGGGGTAGGCACCTGAGTAGCATAACGCTCCAGACAGTCAGTCATTGCCCCCAAGCAAGGAATAAAAGAGGAGCGATGATGTCCATCACCCCAAGGCAGCTCCTCAAGAGACATAGTTTCAATGATAGCCTCATCGGAAGGAAAAGTCTCTTTGAGAGGATCAGGTGAATCGGCCTGACCAAGCCAGGGGGATTGAGAGTAGACGTCGAGAGCCATGCTCAACGGAGCATGCTGAGGAGGTGGAGGATCAGATGCGGCAAAAATTTCACAGTAGATGATCTCTACTGGAGTCAAGATTGATTCTCCAAACTCAAACACCTACTCAGGCGTAGGAATAAGCCAGGGGTCATCGGACCTGGACATCATGTTGACTTGAGCGGTGTGCGGTGGCGGTGCGGGAAAAATACCCATGAGGACCGAGTCCTTGAAGAGACCAGGTCCCACACTGTCCAGGGGATTTGGAATCTAATCCATGTATGGCACGTTGTTCTCAGAGGTAGAGGTGAAAAATGACAACTGATCCACTGTGACAATTTTTCCCTCGTGAGGGAACTTAAGGAATCGAAAGACGGTGGACGGCACGCAGAGCATGGAATGAGTCCAGCTGCGGCCAAGAAGTATATTGTAGTTGAGTTTAGCGTCAACCACTTCTACTTCCACGTTGACAGTCTTCCCCTGTAATGTGATCGCTAGACTCTCGAGAACGCCCAGGGGTTTGGATTCCCGACCATCAAATGCCTCTAGGGCATTGGGAGATGATGAAATGGCTGGAGAGCCGATGGCCTTCCAGCAAGCGGAGGACATAACGCAGGTAGATGCACCTTCATCCACGACGGTCGTATGAATGTTAAGACCGTTAATCCCGACTTGAATAACAAGAGCGATTTGATGTGGAAGCCGGGGAGTGAAATTCTCTAAATCGAAGGTGATAAGATTCGAATCAGTGGGATCAATGCCCCCGATCACAGACAGTAAAGCCTTCCGTTGCGAAGGACAACTTTGAAGAACTTCTAGCGCAGACATAGCAGACGGCGCCTGTGCCAAATCCTCAACAATGCTGTAATGTTGAGCGGCACGAGCATTCGGATTATAAGATCTTCGAAGGACACCTTTAGAAGGTGGTTTCACAACGGGTTCAGGAGTAGGCTTCTCGATTTCCAATGAATCGGAGGCAGGTAGGGGAGGCGGTCCATCCACAACTGCCTTCTCGGGTGCCTGCCGCGATTCGTTGTAATCCTTCGACCGCGTAGCGACAGATATAGGTGCAACACTCTTCGTCATGAAAACTTGGGACCCAAATGGTGCAGATGGTGACGGTTGTTCAACCATCTGGGTCTGCTGAGATGGGAATGGATCTTTTAGAATAGCCGGAGTCCCTTTAGGGCCCTTGAGAAGTTGACTAACCTCGGATCGTCGTGGACAATCCTTAGTATAATGGTCCCCTTCACAAATGAGGCAAGGGTACTTCGGTTTACGCTGAGAGCCATCCTCAGTGCGAGATTTAGATTCTGGCTTTGGGGCATCATATTTAGATTTGCCTTTGCCCTTCTTTTTCCCCTTGGAAGTTTTCTCCGTAGGATTGGCCTGAACGGCATTCACTTCCGCGGTTTTACGAGAATCGGACGGGGCGGGATTAGCAGGAGCATTGTTGGAATAATTAGACTTTTGCTTCCCATTTGAAGATTTCTTCGAATTCTGAGAGACAGAACCAATGACACCATCCACCGCAGGGGCAGGCGAAGCCTTAGAGGTTCTGGACCGCGGGGCATCAGGCAAGATATCATAAAGCGTGTCGGACTAAGAATATACAAGATCTAGATATTGGGCACGCGCAATGGCTTGTTCCTCCGTCACACACGCTCCCATCGCAATATCCTGAGCGATTTTATTCACAAAGGAGGTGGTAAACCAGTGAGTCAGTATCTGATCAGGTATGTGAAACTTGATCAGTCTACGATGGCGCCGCCACTCATGAATGTGATCAGAGATGTGAGTGGCTTTATCCTGCTTCAGAGAAGTCAGGAGGTGCGTCCCAGCTTCATAACGAATCGGTAACTGAAAGTGCGTGAGTAAATCCATGGCTAAAGAATTGAAATCTTGGAAAATTCTGTGGGATAACTCTATGTACCACTTAGCAGCAGCTCCAGTCAAAGTACGCTGGAAGAGGCGCAGACGAATCAAATCATCGACCCAAGAGTTAGACGAACACCAAAGATGATACGTCATCACATGCGCCTGGGGGTCCTCTCCAGCTTTTCCCTCAAACTTGGGGCAATCACCTGGTATCTTGGTGGGAACCGGAGGCCAATATGGATTATGTAAAATCGGATCATCGGTCAACTTTGAAACATCCGGAAACTCCAAGGTGGCTAGGAACGGCAATGGCGGATTGACCGGCATGCCAGACCCAGGATGAGGACCGCTACCTGTACTCCACAATGGTTGTGAATATCCTTGCCCCCATGGGTTCTGTCCCGTAGGATTCTGACCGTAGGGGGTGTAGGTCGTATAACCAGACTGATTTGGATGCTGGTAACCAGAGTGTGGGGCCTGATAACCAGGGTACGGACCCTGATTATATGTCGGCTTGGTGTAAGCAGCGTTTGGATTTGGCTGCTGAGTATAGGTAAAACCGGGTGGAGGAGGATAATACTGAGAGCCTCTGGGGTGGTTATAATTCGGTTGAGATTGACCATGAGGATAATAACCACCCTGAGGATGAGTAGGCTGCTGAAAAGTGGAACCCTGCAGAGCCTGATAAGTAGGGCGCAGCTGTTGATTTGGCTGCGACATTGAATGAGTCGGCTGCTGAGCAGGGTTAATAGAATGAGCGGGCTGCCCTGAGTGAACAGGTTGACCCGAATGAGAGGGCTGCCATGAATGAACAGGTTGACCCGGATAGACAGGTGGCGCCAGTTGAGCAGGCTGGCCTGGTTGTGAATGAGCCCCAGGTTGTACCGGATGGGCCGGTTGGCCTGGAGGCGGAACACCAGGTTGTACCGGATGGGCCGGTTGGCCTGGTGGTGGAACAGGGCCAGGTGCCTGCTGAAAACCGGTTTGACCCGAAGCGGAACCATAGGATGGTCCCGACTAATATGAAATGTTAGAAACAATAGGATACTGAGGTTGCATAGGTAAATAAGGCTGGATTTGCCCCCTAGGACCATAGACCGGTCCCGGTTGATACCCCGGCTGAGGCTGAATAGGTTGACCGGAAAGGCTATAATACTGTCCTTGCGGACCGTACGATGGCCCTTGTTGGCCGACAGGATAGCCTTGCATGGGCTGCCCCTGTGGATCATAAAGATAGCCAGGTTGGCCCGAAGGTTGGCCTTGGAAAGGCTGTCCTTGCGGGTTATAAGCCTGGTTATAAGGTAAACCTTGAGCATAGAGGTAAGCCTCAGGAGCGGGTAGACGTAAAATCTCCCCGTGCTCATCATACTGACCTGGGAAAGCATACATGGGTGTACCATCCTGTGCATAGTGCGAAAAGTAAGAGCGGTTGGGATCTTGGGAGGATGGTCCAACCTCGGCGTTCGGCTGTTGCAAAGACAACCGATACTCCTCCGGAGAGATGTTCTCTGGTATAGCAGTCGCTAGATAAACATCTTCAGGAGTTGGCACAGCCCTCGCAACGGATTCTGTGACAACAGGAGAAGAGGCGGCCACACAGACAGTGCGCCGGATGGGAACAGAAGTAACGGGCGTCTGAGGAGACACCCCGGGCGTAGTAGCAGCTGGCCTTGGAGAAGGAGCTGACACTCCCATAGAGGCTGCGGTGGAAATGATCTGACCCAAAGATCTGTATCCCTGTGGTAAAGAGGGACTGGCTGTTGACATGTCAGCCAGCTCAGAGTTGTCTCCCTGAAACAATCTTCGTGGGAAGAGCTGATAGTCTTCACCGGACGTTGGGATTTCCTCACCAGAATCACTTATGGTTGATCCTGCCATTAGATCACGCAATAGACGGCGAGGACTAGGAGGAAAAACAGCAGCAACAAAAGGTGAGCCCGATGTAAGAGAAAGGAAATCGGCTCCTAATCTCAATTCAGACACAGGGTCCGAAAAGGGCCAATTGAACTCAACTGGTCCCCCAAAGGGTTGCTCAGAAAGAACCGGTCCTCCGTCAGGAAATTCAGAGACACTGGGCTGCTGTGGTTCAACTGAGGATTGGGAAACCTCTGATGAATCATCCGTGTAAGGACTACCAGTAGACGAAACCGAGGGTTCCACCACTGTGGCAAAAACAACAAGAGAAAAGATCAAACACACACACGGGCTGAAAAAGAGTCAAGACACACGATCAAACGGTCAACAAGCAATATCTAACAGGGCGTATAATCGTGGGTGATTAATTTTTTACCACATTGAAAAATAAGAAACTTCACCGTTTCATGTTTTAAGAGTCGAGAAACGATAAAAGATGACTCTATCTCTTTCAGATTTGACACAAGCGTGAAAGGACAAGCACTTGACGGTCTTTTCAAATTTAGGGAGTCAGAAAAGACCAAATGACTGCTCAGGAATACTAGGCACAAAGGGTGTACCAAATAACCGTGAACTGCAATATACACCTTGGTTTTAATAATGAAAAAGAAATCAACCAAGGACTTTCCGTACGTGCAGGCAATCTCCCCGAATGCTGTGTTCGGTGTATCACGGGTATATGGCGGCAGACTCGGCTTCCTATGGATAAAGGATTAAAAACCTATAGGGGTCTCCCTTTATATACGCGACGGTACGGGGAGCACAAGTCCGTACTAGCACTGTCTAAAGCCAAAAGGCGAACGACAGCTGCTAGGTTTAAAGATGTTGGAACACGTCTCTAGCCTAGACTTCTAAATATGTTTCGTTAGATTCCAATGCCGCCTTAGTGTAAATTGAGTAGATTTTAAAGTTTATCTTCAATTACATTTCAGTTTTCAGGCCCTAACGAATGTGTTGTCTCAAAAACTCCTAAATGCACAACTACATGCCACAATAGACCATTTCGTTCGATGAAAACTAACTATAGAAGAGTTGAGATTTTTTTACAAAAACAAAATGATCGGAAGACAAACAATGATATCTCTAATGCAACTAATGAAATCGAAAATTTTTCATTCCAATCACTAATTACTAGTAAAATCGAAAAATTTCAATTTGCACTAATCAACCAAAAGCAAAAGAGATTTTTTTTTTGTAATTTTCAATGTTTGATAGCTAGATGCACTAAACAAACTGAAAATAAAAGAGAAGCAACTTGAGAAACGATATTGATAGAGCAAAACGAACAAATTTCACTCAATGACACAAGTAATCAGATCTCAAATCGACCAAAGTCTCTCAAAACCAAGAAAAAGACTCAAAGGCTCCAATGGACCGTGTGATCTAGGCCCAAAGCAAGACCAAACGAAATTTGAATGAAGAAATGAGCAATCACCCAAAAATCGCAACAAAACAGTGAACAACTACTAAAATAATGCGGAGGAGCAATCAAAGAGTCGACTGGATAAACGAAACACCAAAACTCCCAAGGAGGGCTCGATACACAAAGCCACTAGATGCCCTAGGGCTTAAAACGTGAAATCGATAGATAAAAGCAAACAACCAAAGGACGAAGGCAAATTCCCAGTCAAACAGGACTCCAACACACTCAGGTAGTCAAAAAATCAAGAAGAAAAACACTGACCAGACCTAGAGAGCTCAAAACTGAGCAAACTCAAATACCCTACAAGAGTGGCGCGACTGTAAGGCTGCAACTGGCGCCAGCAAGCAATTGGCGCGGTCAATACAAAAGCAACATGCGCCAATTGGCGCGACTGTCGGGCTAAAAAGCGCGCCAGTCGAGTTTCTCAGCCAAAAATAAAAAAAGAACTACTCCAGAAGCATATCAATGTAAACTAAGCAAACCAAGAAGCAAAAAACAGCAAAAGAACCCAGCCCAGAAGGCTAACCAAGCAAGGAAAATCATAAAACAATCAAAACGAGACAATCCAAACGAGACAGTGAAAACTAGACGATCCCCAGCGGAGTCACCAAATTGTTGAGGAGGTAAATCCCCTCTGCGGACAGAGGCGATCCCTACTAGCCCAGCAGGGATCTAGCAACAATCATCAAATGCTATAGCGCAAGTTCCTAATTGCGAATAAATAAACCAACGATGGAGGCCTACCTGGAGTCTAGTGCTATGATTCGTAGAAGAGACGGCGTTCCCGTTCCTCAGCCTTGGCAGATCACGATCCCCACGATCTCCGTGAATGGACACCTGCACATGCAAGAAACAACATGAATACAAGCATAAAATCCAAAATACGCAACTATATATCAGTCAAAAAGTATATAACTCATTATTAACATAAGCGAAAAACAAAGTGGAACCATAACCGGTAGTCATTCATTAATAAACAATCGAAAGAGAGTACAACCAATGTTCTGACGCCGCGGTCTCCTTAGGAAGGGTCCCCAGTCATTCACGTCTCGCAAAGTTCGCCAGGGAAAGGGCAAGCCTCTCTAGAGTCTCTCGACGATAGTCTCCTTACTTGAGTCGGCCTTAAGGGAAGAAAGAGGGCTCTTACAGCACAAAGGCTCTTGGGAATTTGGAGATTCAAAGCTTAGGCACTTCAAGACTAGCTTGCAATGGCAATAGGCAAGCTTTTATAGATGGGGAAGGAGGGAGTTGGGATCCCTATTATTGTGGGATTGGCCCTATCATCAAGGAAGGTTCCATGAGAGGTGGCAAACCACTTCCCTTCCATGAAACTCCCGTAGCCAAACCTCCCAACTCAAGATAGGAAATGGTTTCTGAGTTTGTTGAAACACAACTTCTGCCATCTTTATTTAAAAAACACTCCTTAAATTGGCTGGCGCGACTGCTGCTCTGGGACAGAGCGCCAGTTGGCGCGGACTCTTTGTAGGATTTTCCCCATTGGCGCGAGTGATGAACTGTCTGCCCGCGCCAATGCAAAAGGAGATGTTTTCATGGTTTTTTGCAAGGAGATGTCTTTAGGGCAATTGAAGCTCATTTTTAGAGGAATGCATTGATAATGATTTCAAGGCATGACAATGTTCACAAGTCACAAAATGGGTCCTCCATTGTGCGGGACGGGGAATGGTAGGGACGGTGACAAATTACTGTGTAACACTTTCATTAATGATATGATTCTTCTTCTCATTATTTTTTAGCTGCCCTTTAAGCCTTATATGTTATTTTCTGAGCTTGAATATTTGTTTTACTTCAAGCCCTTATTTTGATTCAAAATCAATGGTGTAACCTTATTCTAGATAGAATTGTCTCGTGTAATTGTCTTTATCCTCTTCAAAATATTTTGTATTCATGAATATGGAGGAGACTTATTTCAAGGATTTGTAATCACGCTTTCTTGACTTGGTCCATCTATGGTTATGAGGACTACCTTATCGTTGTTAGGTTTTATTTGAAGGAATATACTCTAATACCAATTGTTGGAAATACTGAGAGGGGAGGTGAATCAATATTTAATTATTTTTAACTATTTTTATATTTTAAAACATTTGATGCACATAAATCATTATACATTGATCTTTACATAAGAAACACTTATACAGTTTTTCTTTGTAAATAGTTGTAAACTTCTTTGTACAAAGTAATAACCAACTAAAAATTTTCACAGGCACCAACCTACTGGATATTTCGTTCCTCTAGCTAAGCACCAACTCAAAAAATGTAGGCACCAACCTACAATAGATACCAATCCCCCCTAACTAAGCACCAAAATAGAAAATTGTAGGCACAAACATGTGTCATCAAGTTGTTCCTTGGATATTTCATCAATAAATTCTTTAGCGGTTTTTCATCTAACAATGCAACCCTTAGGTTTTTTCCTTCAAGCTTAACCACAACCACTTGACATGTACACCTTATATTTCTACTGTTCAACTAGTCTTCTTGGCTTGGATCTTTAGACTTGATCTCCTACATGTAAATTCTTTGTATTTAATAAAAAATAGGCCTACTGATCTGGCACTTCAACTTCTTCAACTCTTATTGTTCATTGTTCAACTATCACTGCTTAGGTTTATTATATTTTCAAAGAAAAGGTCTTCCTACGTAGAAAATTGTACTCAACATTGTAGATTTATTTCTACTACATAGCGATTTTCAACACACTTAGAACTAAACATGCCTTTACAACCTTGAAGGTATGATTTTTGTGGCCTATCACCCTTTGCACTAAAACTCACCTTATGCATCCCACATGCCTATCACAAAACATTTCGATGATATCCATGTTCTTATTGTACCTTTCTCCACAATAGGGCACAACCCTATCATCACCTTAACATCACAACTACTTCAGCTAATAGCTCCCTTAACATTGCCTTACCCAACCAAAGTTGGAATCAAAATATCCTTACAATAGTTCTCCAAAAGAGCATAGACATCTCAAAAATAAAACCAGAACTTGGTCTATAACATTACCATAACTTTGGCCACAAATTAGACTTGAAACTAGCCTCCACAACACCAGAAACTAGCCTTCAAACTAGATATAAACTTGGCCCTCAAACCAAACCTATATTTTTCTGTAATGACCCAATTAATTTAGGACTTGTTGGTCATGTTGCATTGGAAAAAATAGTGTAAACATTTTGAAGTAAATATGTGTGTGTGTATTTTTGTAAACCTTGCATGGTACTTGTGAAGACATTGTAAATATTTCCTTGGCCATTTTGCACTCTTATAGATATGGTGAATGTTTTTCTCGTCATTTTGCATTGACATAAATGGTGTAAACATTTTGAATATATATATATATATATAATTGTTAACCTTTTGTAAATATTGCAAAAATATATACAATGATATAGACACATGGGCTAAGGGAAAATAAGGACAATTGATTCCATGGTTGAGACAATTTTTTTTTAGATAGATTTTTTTTTGTTTTGTTTCGGAACAAGCCTTGGAGGCTAAAAAATGGAAGGAAATGGGGGAAAATGATAAGTGGTATTAGGTTGATTGAATTGCAAGACTAGGTTGGCAGACACAAAACTAATTAGTGATGACAAGGCCAATCAACACAAAAACAATTATGGGGATAAAGGACAAGTGGGACATTTTTGGTTGGTTAAAAAGGTATGAAGAAAAATGGGCACTTATGGCTAGCAGGCAGGATTGGATAAGAGAAATTGAGGGGGGGGGGGGGGGGGGGGGGATAAAATGAACTGTGTGGAGGGATACACGAAGAGAAGTAATCAAAGTATGAGGAGAGAAAAAAAGAAAAAATGGGGATGCATAGAACTGGATTATACTATCCACCAAAAGCAAAAGGAACCCTATCAGGATATATGGTTGAATATACCTATAGCTACTAGAGGTTAGTGTAGATAGTTCACAGGTGTTGATGGGAGTTTCATCTGAGAAATAAAGAAAATGAGGCTTTAAATGCAGCTAAAATCATAAGAGACAAGGAAAAAATTGATTGTGCAGAGGAGAATGATTAAAATCTCTTATGGGTGAGGATGCAAACCTCTAGATTCCTAGGGCTACAAGGTGGATATATTGCTCTCTAGACTCCCTATAAAAGTAGGTGGAATTAGCTCCTTGGATTCATAGAAGGTAAATATATCCCAACTTCCCTTTCTCATTTCATTTAACTTGGAAGTAGACTCCGGATTTCCTTCATTGGGTGGATTTACTATGGCAGTAAATTTGGGGTGGAGGTGAAACCTTTGGATTTCCTGGTGTGGATTGAGGGTGGAGGTTCATACCTCTGGAATTATTTCGCTGGCTAGTGGGTGGAGGTTGCATAACTCTGGAGTCCTTGGGCTAAATTGTGTTTTGTACTCTTCGGTTGAAGGGTGGAGGTATAAACCTTTGGAATCTCTCATACATCTAGAATCTTGATCTTGGAATAATCTTCTCAAGCCCTGGAGTCAAGCTCAAGGGTGATAGCTACACTAGGGATTGTATTGTAGCATGTCATTGGTTGGGAGGTGATTATTTTCCCAAACTCCATTTCCCATTAATATTTAAAGAAAAATGATGTGTATAGTAAATTCCTTACAAAATATGATCACACTGAATTAATATGGATAATGAGTTGCTTGTGTTTTGTATGTCATGGATGACCATGTATAAATAATATGTGGTTGTTGAAATTATAGGTGCATGCGGGGTGTCATATTTATTCATACATTTCTAAAAATATGGTATTGGTTTACATAATGTGATTTGTGTATAACAATGTGTAGAGGATCATAATATTTTGTATGTAGTTATATAAGTTTGCATGGTATTTTGCACGTTTCTGTTATTCAAGATGATGAAGTGTGTAGGTTGGAGACCATTCCTAACCTGAGATTGATATTGTCTTGTAGGAGGGACATCTTATTAGTTTATTTACCTATAACTTACAGTGTTATATCGGTCAAATCTTAGCACATGATTGTTTTGATACACATTCGGCTACTAAAAATCTCATACAATACAATTCCAACAATGATCTATACATCCCTTGGGTGCCTTCAGTACCCCATTTGTAAATAAAACAATAAACTAATGGATGGTAAAAATCACATAATCATACAGAGCATGGTTCATACCCTCATATAGTAGGAATTCTTTTACTAGATTTGCATTGGGTTGTGTTAGAGTGATTTAGACTAGGGATACAATATTTTGGTTTCTGATGAATTTTTATAGTCAACATATTCTAGTCATATCTCTTAAATAATTATATTGTGTTTATTGGAATGTAGTTTAAGCAGTGACGATTTGAGACTAATCACTTGTATGTGTGAGACTTTGAACTGTAAATAACGTTAAATCCTATATACGTGTCCCAAATTATTACTGCTTTAGCCAAATCGTAGGTTATTGTGGGGGTTTTTTTGAATCAGTAGTGGTAGCATAAAATATGGTGACATGTAAAATGTGAATTTTGTTGCATGGGGAACCCAACACACATATTTTAAAAGAAATCATATTTCTAAGCAGAGGAAATTGATCAAGGGATGAAAGCTACATTTCTATGAGGATGCAATTGTGTCATTGAGTAAGATTTATAACATTTATGTAAGAATTGATTCTATATTTCTATATATCTATGATATCTATGGCCCTTCTATATAGATGTGATTCTAAATTAGATCTTTCAATCCTCCAAAATTCAATCCTAAGCCTTAATTCAAACTTTTCTTTGGATCATAGGGTTAATGTAGTTTAAACATAAATCTTAAATTTCATTATTTTATCTTATTCATTAGGAACATTTGTAAACTCAAACTCTCATTTTCACTTATATACATGCATGAAACAACGACATGAGCTAGATTGAAAGAACACACAGAGGAATTAGGATTACAGTGGATGTGGAGTGTTCTTTTTTTATGGTGTTGTGAAGATCCTCTCTTATCAGTACTACTAAATATCTTGACTTTTGTTTTTTAATAGTTCTAGTAGAACTTGTAAACATGATTTTTGTAAATTGCAACTTTTAAAGTATACCAATAACTTATTAATATGTCTCTCTACACACATAGTGTAATTTGGTCAAGATTATATGTACTGAATACTATAAATCTCATCTCCATTGATTCAAAGAACTAATTTCTACTTAGAACGCTCCAACATTCTAAGGCCAAAAAAAATCCATTTTGAGGACCGGAAATCTCTTCAATCAAGCCTCTATTATTTCTCTATTATTGGCATGCAACTGTTGGAGCGTTTAAAATAGAATGTTTCCTCTCTAAGAATTAAATCCATGTTCAAGTGTTTGCAAGTTACCACAAGCAACTAAAACTATTATACCTAACTATACTCTTGGTAAAGTGTTTTAGAGCTTTTCCATAATGATTGTTTTTAGTCTAACCTTGAATTCGTTGATAACCTCCAGCTTCACATTGTATATCTATGATAAATTTTTATGTTTGGAAATACTTGTCCTAACTTTGTTCTCAAACATTCAATGCAAGGGTTTCATATTAATGAAATGTCCCATTGTGCAACAGTTTGGAGTTAACATGGAGGACTCATCGAGGCTGATTTTCTATAATAATATGAAGATATTCCTTAAATTTTAGAGCACTTAATTTTTGAAGGTTAACATTACCTATTAAAAATCACATGTTTGTTCTTTTAAGCATTGATATCCATGGTTATTGTCATACTTAAGAATTAAATTCTCAATTGGTTGATATGAAAACTTACACCTATGTTTTATCCTTGCAATGTTATCTAGGTTATTTAGGCTCTGAAATATGATGTAGTGCAGACCGGTGTAATAATATACAAAAAACCCTACCACATGTCAAATATGTCATTGGTTTTCATAAGAACTTCATTTGCATCTTGGGTATTATTGTTGGGTTAATTTTCTAAATTATTTATACGATTTCAAGACATATATAAAAAGGGAACTTTGTGGCATTTGTAATTTTGTTCTAAGCATGATTTATGGGTGAAAATTTTGTATCATGTGATTAGCTTCTAAGTATGATTTGTATCCTTCAATTTTCGAGGAGCCAAATGTTCTCACACTTTGCATTTTCTGAACACTATAAAAGGTGTTTTTTGAGTGGTGTCTATGTTTGCTACATTACACCAATGCTCTAAAATATTACTTGGAATATCACTACTATAATCTGATTGGATTCTAATTAAATGGGAAAAAATACAAAAAAAAGGTGGTAATATTAAACCCCATTTTCATTACTCTACCTTGGAAATTGGGTTAACCTAGTAACTAATTGCCTTATGGGGGTTTGTTATAGAGTGGTATCATAGCAAGGTTTCCAGCACTGGACCTCGAGGTAGGAAATAGATCATTAGGACAGTTTATTGTTATAGATTTAGGGACATGTGTCACTCAATTGTGTTTTTCATATGTGCAGATGATATATTGAAGTCAATTTTGACATGTACATACAAATTGATGTTTCATGTATGCACTAACCCTAATGATTATATAGGTTAGTACCAAAAGCTTCACCAAATAAGCTCAAGTGATAACTCACATTATGCATCTCTAGTTGATATAGCTAAAATTTGTGTGTGATATAAACACATCACAGGGACCAAGAGGACAAGGGAATGAACAACAAGATGGTTGAGTACAGTTCTGACAGATCTTGCCATGGGAAAGAAGAAAGGTCAGTTGGGTGGGAAAGGTCAGTTGAGCAGCAAGGAGAGGTAGACTCACTGGATTGAGTGGACACACTTAAGAGCCTAAGGGTTGAATTAATAAGTTGTAAGGATAAAAATGAAATACTAGTGGAATAACAAGAAAGGCTTATCATAGCACAATAAAGGAAATAAAAAATGAATTTTGTCACCCAAAAGAGCCTTTCAGACATGAAAGGGCGAGGAAAACATGGACTACAAATCAATCATGGAGGCATACAGGGGCCTAGGGAAATGGAGTAAGAGGCAAATGGTGAAAATGGAATCAGGCCTAAGAAAAGACACGGTTGAGAGAGTGAAGATATCATAAGAGGATATACCCCAGTGAGTACACCAAAGAGGGGAGCTAGTACGTACAAACAACACCCTGATTCCCCCCAAGGAGGATCACCATCATCAGAATAGAGGGGAGGCATATCACATGCTAGAGGAATTTAAGAAGGCTAAACCCCCTACTTTTGATGATGAGATGAAGAATTTTGAAGATGCATAAGCCTTCTTGTAGGGAATGAATAAGTTATTTAGAATTCATAATTATTCTGAGAGCGTGAAGGTGAAAGTATCCATGTTTATCCTAAAAGGAAAAGTAGATGTATGGTAGGAAGATCTAAATAATGTGAAAAACATACAGGAAGAAGTCTGACATTGATTGAATTTGAAAAATTGTTTCGGAAGAAGTACATGTCAGAAAGATACTTTGATAACAAGGAAAATGAACTTTGTGAGTTCAAGATGGGACAAATGTCAGATGATGAGCATGTCACCAAGTTCTTAGAGCTACTGCGATGTTTACCCTATTTGAAGTATGAGAAAGCAAAATTCCATAGGTTCATCAATGGCCTACCCTTGTCTTTCAAGGATAACATTGAATTTGATGAACCTCAGACATTAGAGAATGCCATTAGGAAATGAAAACATAGCTATGAGAAATCAAGACACGGGCATGAATTCAAAAGTGGTTGTAAGCCATAGTGTAACATCAAAAATAAAGAAAAATGGCATAAGAAAGGAGGGAAATTGAAAAATATAGGTAAAAAGGTAAGTGCAGCCTCATCCAAATGCCTCATGCAGGAAAGTGCAGCCTCTTCCAACCAAGGCTCTACTCAACCCACAACTAAATGAACATGATAACCAACCAAAAAAAAAAACAATGAAATGAACCCACAACACCATGGCTATCCAGGAAATGGAAAGGATAGGAAAATCAACTGGCAATCCAGGAAATCCTCTATGCCAATGACAAATCATGACCAAGAAACCACATGCATATGCCATGCATGCCAAAACTAGTGAGGAAAACATACATGAAACCCAATACATGGAAACAGAATTTGTTGTATTTGTTGATCCTGATGTCCTCTTATGATTTCCTGCCTCTTCCTTTTCCTTCTTTCTCAAAAACTCCAAGGATGCCACACTCTCCAATAGTTCTCCTAGAAAACTCTAAGTGTCCAAGAGTATGAGATGAAGAGAGAATATAATGAGAGCTCCAAAACTAAATTGACAAAAGGTTGTACTGCAAAAAATCCATGAACTGATTCCCATAAGCCTTTTTATTAATGAGGCCTCTATTTCTTTCATTTTCCTCCTCACATGAAACCTGTGACCTTTCACCTCCCTTTTCTCCTATTTTCCATCTATTTCATAAATAAATGCCAATAAATGTTGCTTTGCCTTCCCAAAGCCTTAGCCATTTCCTTTTCCAATTTACATAGCCATAATAAACCATATGAAAACCTGCACTAGGATGTTTTTTCCCAACATTCAGCTTGGAATACGTGTCCCATGACCTTGGTTATTATTTTTCCTTTATTAACTATTATTACACAGAATTTTCTACAGAACCCTCCCCTTTGGGGGAACACCGTCCTCGGTGTTCAACGACACCTACCACCAACAAGACTACTGTAAGAAAAGCATGCTTCCCATGGAGCTTTATAACTTAGCTCGTTGCAGTATTTACAATGATCAGCATTCTGAGAAGCAAACCAACATGAAAACATAATATATATATATATACCAAACATCATACCAACATGCACCAAAATCATATACCCAAAATACATGCCAAAGCCTTAGCTCAAAAAGAGAATAAGGAATGATACATCTCCCATGTACCTTCATTGGGCCCAAAGTGTTTCCATTGCACTTTAACCTTCTTGATTGCTTGGTTCCGGAGCATGAGCTTCTTTCTCTGCAAAATGCACTAAGGTTTTTGATGGAATTCTCCTTTCATTAGGGAATTTTGAGGTCTAAAATGGGCCTCCTAAGAAAATTATAAAATAATAGTGGAAATAATAAAATACGATTTGATTACATCATCAAATTTTAGAGGGAAAAAAGAAAAAACTACTTTTTCAACTCGTATTTTCAACTTATCTCCTAAATTTTTTACTCAAATTTTGAGTAGGAGTACTCATTGGATGCAAGATTTAATTCCTGATCCAAGGAGTACCCATGTTAAATACTTTCAATGGACCCTTCTACATGAAAAATGGGAAATACATGAAAAACATATGCAACATGGGTACTCCTTGGATGAGGAATTGAATTTTGCATCCAATGAGTACTCCTAATCGGAATTTGAGTAAAAACTTTGGGAGATAAGTTGAAAAAGTAGTTTTGTTATTTTATTATTTTTTAATATTTTTACCCTTTTACTTAAAAAATGGTGAATTATCCCCCATGGTTGACATCATCATCTTGAATCCTATTGGTTCCTATAAATTTTATTTTGGCTGTACATTTTTCTTAGGAGGCCCATTTTAGACCTCAAAACTCCCCTAATGTGGCTCCACTTGCAATACAAACCAATCAATCACATGATCAACATATTTAACATACTTTTTAAGCAATGACACATGGAAAATATCATAGAATTTCACTTTCGGAGGCAGTGCAAGTCGATAAGGTACTAAGTTAATCCTCTCAAGAATCTTGAAAGGTCCACAACCCGAGGTGCCAGCTTGGCACATCATCCAATCCTCAAGGAGCTCTTCTTGGGCTTGATGCGCAAGTAAACATGTTCCACAACTTCGAAATCCTTAAACAACTTGTTTCAGTTTGCGTAGCTCTTTTTCCTATCTTGTGCTTATTTCGTATTCTTCTTGATTACCTGCATTTCTTGTTCCATTTCTGTCCACATGTACGGTCCAATCAACACCCTATTAACTGGATCACTCCAACTGATGGAAGTATTGTGACTCCGCCAATATAATGGCTCAAACAAACTCATCCTCAATTATTCTTGATACCCATTGTTGTAATCGAACTCTACCAGTGGAAGATACTCTTCCCAATTTCTCTTTTTATGCATCACGTAAATCCTCAACATGTCTTCCAATATTTTGTTGACCCTCTCTTTCTATCCATCTGTGTGCAGATGATAAGTTGTACTAAAGGCCAAATCTATGCCCAAACCTACAAAAACCTCCTTCCAAAACTTGGAAGTGAACTTCGTATCCCTATATGACACAATCTTCTATGGAACACCATGCAATCTGACCACATCCTTGATAAATAATTGTGCTACATCATTCGCTGAGTATGTAGACTTCACTGGAATGAAGTATGTTACCTTGGTCAACCTGTCCACCACAACCATGATAGAATCATGTTGTATAGATGTCCTCGGTAAACCTGTGATAAATTCCATCGAAATGACCTCTCATTTCCACTCTGGAATCATAATCGGTTGTAGTAGTCCACCTGTATGCTTACACTCTACCTTGACCTGCTGAAAATCCAAGCACCTAGCCACAAAATTTTCTACGTCTCTCTTCAAATTAGGCGAATATTAAAACTTCTTCACTGTTGTCAATGTCTTTTGATATCCTGGGTCACCTGAATATGATTTCACATGAAACTCCCTCAAGATCACCTTCTTGAGTTCACTGTTGTCTAGCACATATATCATGTCTTTGAACTTGATCAAGTCATCTGATGTAAAACGATAGTCCACATCCTGTGCTCCTGAACATGTACCTATACCTATACTTGTACCCATACTACATGTACCTATACCTATATTCTATTGCAATATGTGCTTAAGCTCCATATACCCTAACATCCTGCTCGCCTGCATCCAAGATCCTATCTTTTAGATATGTCCCATAGGAACTCATAGCTTCTATATGATTCAAATGTATCCATCTGCTAGGAGCATCTGCAACCCTATTCTCTTTACCTTTAATGTACATTATCTCAAAGTTGAACTTACTGATCGTGGCCAAGCATCTAGCTTTCTTGGCATTCAAATTCGATCGTCAAATATATACCAATATCCAATGTGATCACTCATCAATACAAATCTCTTGCCAAGAATATAGTGCCTTGACATATTCAATGCATGGATGATCGATGTCAACTCAAGACCATGTGTCAGATATTTCTACTCATGCTCTTTTAGTTTATGTCACTCATAACCTACCACTGGTCCTTCATGCATAAGCAATCCACCAAGTCCTCTCTTACAAGAATCTGTACATACCACAAACTCTTTGTCTAGATCTGTGATCTTTAACATTAGATAATGTGTCAATAACTTCTTCAACTACTCAAAATTGGTCGTGCATTCCTCTTTCCATTCAAACTTCTTACCTTTCCTTTATAATGATGTGATAGGATTAGAAATCTGCGAGAAGTTCTTGATGAACCTCCTGTATTAACCTACTAACCCCATGAATGATCTTACCTCATCCACATTCCTAGGAGCTGCCCACTCCATGATATCTATTATCTTTTTTGGATCCATTGCTATGCCCTCCTTGGAGACACCATGTCCCAAGTAATGTACCTTTGTTTGAAACAAACTACACTTGTTGAGCTTAGCATACAACTGATGCTCTCTCAACAATCTCAATACTATTGCTAAATGTTCAACATGATCTTCTTAATTTTTAGAATATGCCAGTTTATCATCAATGAACACAATAAAAAACTTGTGCAGAAAAGGACACGACACACCATTCATCAAGAACATAAAGGTAGCTAGAGCATTATTCAAACCGAAAGGAACTACAAAAAACCCAAAATCCCCATACATGGTCCAGAAAGTTGTCTTGTATATGCCTTCTTCTTTAATGCATACTTGATGATATCCCGATCTCATATCAATCTTCGAGAACACCGTTGCTCCCTTCAACTGATCGAACAAGTCATCAATCCTCCACAACGGATACCTATTCTTGATAGTCACTTTATTCATATGTCTGTAATCAATGCATAATCTGAGAGTACCATCTTTCTTCTTCACAAACAATACCGATGTGCCCCATGGTGATACATTTGGCCTAATGTATCCCTTGTCCAACATTTCCTTCAACTGCAACTTCAAATATAAAAACTTCGATGTACTCATCATGTAAGGTTCCTTAGATACTGGTGTTGCCCCTAGCACTAACTCAATAGAAAATTCTACTTCTCTGTGACATGGAAACTCTAGAATCTCCACGGGAAATACATCCTGAAACTGATGTAGGATTGGGTACCTGCTCAAAACATTTGCATCCTCAACTTCCTTACCTTTGTCACTAGAAATGTGCACTGTAAACAACACACGCCCTTTCTTGCGACTATACTTGGCCTAGATAGATCTAACCATTCTCACTGATGTTGCTTTCTTCTTACCCTGTAAGAATCTTTGTTCCCCATTGTCATCCAAACACTCAATATCCTTGTCATAAAAATCCACCTTGGTCCTACAAAGACACAACCATTCCATACCCGAAAGCATGTTATACGATCCCAACGACAATACATTCAAATGTGTTGATGTGGACATACCATTCAACTCAAATGCACAAGCTCTTACCCAATGATGAACTCTCTTCTTTGTATTTGTATCCAACTACACTAACAAAGAATATGCATGCACTTCTTTATTCAAACCACACTTATCCACAAATTCAGGATTAACATAACTATAATTAGATCCATGTCAATCAAAATATAAACAACTTTATCACAAAGCTTACTATCCATCTCGATAATAGACGCCTGGTGATCTGCCTGCCCATTATCCAGCACTACATAGATCTTGGGAATACTTTGTCCAACATCTCCCACTGCCTATGCCTCCTGTGCACTGTAGATCTGTGGTCTACCACCGTGATGTTGTGGAAAATCTCTCCTACGATGATCTCCTCCACAAGTACAACACCGCGTGGGCTCCCTATTATCACTCTTATTCTCTTCTTAGACCGAAGTCCCTGTCCTTTACCAGAGGTATTAAACTTCTTAGGTGGTGTAACATTCTCTTTTTTACGTGTATCATGAGGCATTTCTCACTTCTTATCCCATTTTCCTTTATTCTTACCATTACCTTTCCAGTCCTGCTCAGTCTTAGATTTGCGCTTTGATTTCTCATAACAACGCTTTAGCTTTTGAATGGCATCCTCCAATTATTTAGGCTCATAAAACTCAATCATGTCTTTGAATGTTATCAAAAACCCACTGATGAATCATTGAATCTTGGCCTTCTCCTCCTTGAGGTAAGGCACATACCTCAACAACTCTAGAAATCTTCTAGCGTACTCCTCATAAGTCATAGATCCCATCTTTAGTTCATAATATTCCTTTGCCCTGTCATCGTAGTATCTCCCTGATAGATACTTCTTCCAAAATAGTCTCTCGATCTCTCTAAGAAATTTCCTCCTCATAAATATCCCTAACATTCTCCACATCTTCCCACCAAATATCTACTTTACCTTTGAGGTTGAAGGTAGCTATTCTAGCTTGCATGTTTTCTGAGTAATCATGCAACCTGAAGAACTTCCTCATACCAAGAAACCATGCTTCTGCATCCTCTGATTTCTTCATCTCTCCATAAAATGTAGGTGGTTTTTCTTTCTTAAACTCATCCAAAAAATATTCCTTGTCACTTCTCCTATAAGGATGATAATGATGGTGATCATAGTGCCTGTTGTTAGTGTCCAATAGTCATAGTGATCAAAATTGACTCTTTTCACTGTAGTTAGAGTCTTATGGTCATATTTTTATATTTTAAAATAGAATTTGACACCTCTCTTGGTTGTCAAATGGTAAGTTCATTGTCTAAGTGTGATTGCTACTCTCATGTCATGGTCATCAAGGTCAAATCATAACCAGTTTCATGAGTCATTTAGTCACCATAGGTCATTTTTCCTTCATTTAGTGTCATTATTTAAAATCTGAAAAGGAAAAGTCAAGACTTCATAAGATTGATCATGAGAGTGTCATGTGTGTCTTCATATTTCCATTTGGATTCATATCATCATAATCCAAAACTAGTAATATTTCATGAGAGTTAGCACTTAAGGAATCACATCATAAAATCATTTGGTTAAAGTGCATGATGTCACTCCACTAACAAGCCAAAATCAATTTTTTTAGTTATAAAGGGACATCAAAGTGTTTTAAAACTTCATTCCATCCTTCCACAAGTTTCAAGATCTCCTCTCCATAAAATTGAAGAGCTGCCATAGCCACCAAAAATTCAAATTTTTCCCACCATTGTTCTTACATTAGTTTGTTGTGTTTTTGGAGGGTGTTGTTGTGCTTTTGATTTGGAGGTAAAAGGGAGAAATAAAGGGTAATTTCATCATCTCAATGCTTCAATATTTCTTTAAACAAGTAATACTAACCTTGCGAATCCTCTATGTAGTCATTTTCTTCAGAAAAATGGTCAAATTCCATCCCTAGGGTTTATTGATTTTTCCCTTCCAATGGTGTTTTGCCTCTTTTGAGAGGAAAAATCCTTATTTTTAGGTTCACATATCCTTCACTATCCTCATCAAACATTCCCCACCCTTCCCCTCACTAAAATTCCTTCATTTTATCATTTCCCTTATACAAATCTTGTTGTTGTGTTTCTGGCACAAGTCTGTGTTTTCCCTTTCCCCCCCTAATTTCTCACTCATTTTGAGAAATTTCACTTTCATTGTGTCCCTAACACATATCCCTACCTCCCATAATTTTTTCAGATCTTTTCCTACCCCCCATCCCCTCTATTCCCTTCCCTCAAGTTGTTGTGTTTTTATCCTTGTTTTGCAGCTCAAAATTCCTTGTCCTCTCTTGTTTGAAACTAGGGTTTCCTAACAAAAGTGAAACAAAAAGCATGGTGAATACTAGTGAAAGGAGGAGGTATGAGGGAGGAGATATCTCAAGGTAAGAGCCAACTCATATGCAAGAGGTCAATGCATCAGAATTTATCAAAAGATCATTTGAGTAGGTAGAATGCCTAGGGTTTTTTCTAAAGGTGCAAGAGGTAGAATATCATCATGATTTAACAAGCCTATTTTCCATAAATTTCAAGAAGGATCAAGAAACTATAGCAGGGATCAGTTTTCCAATGTTAGAAGAGGTCATTGCTTCAGCAACTACTATCCCTAATCAAGGTGAAATTTGGTTCAAGGGAATGGATTTAGACCCAGAGCACTACAAGGTGTTCTTGAAACCACGGTATAAGGATTCTCCTACTCATGTGTTTCCTAGCAGGATATTGTTGGACAAGTACATCCCTTTGATGAAGATTATTATGAAATATTTCGCTTGTGAGGGCAGGTTTATCAGGCTATACCAGTATCATATCAAATTATTGATGCATTTCACTTCCAAAAATCTCGTAAACTTACCTAACTATTTTTTTAGAAGTTTGGTGAAGATGGCAGAGAAGGTGCAGTCTAAAAGAAAAGATCCACGAGCAAACCTCTTTCATCATGCTTTAGTCAAGGTAATAGTCCTTCACCAACTAACATAGATCAACATGTCATGGGAATATTTCATGGAGGTAGCTACTCTCTTACCTATCTACAACTAGTCAAGAGTTAAAGCTCTCCTTAATCACCATCAGGACCACAGGAAGGTGAAACATTAAGCATACCATCATTGAAAAAAAATCAACCTAGAATAGAGATTTCAAGGACAGATAAGAAAGGTAAGAAGCTAGTCTTTGTTCTCGAAGCAGAAGAGGAGATTCCTAGGTCTAGGCCTAAAACTAGATCTCAAGTAAAAAGGATATCTAAGGAGGTTGTAGGTAAAGATGCAGTTTAGTTGGAAACCATGAGAGAGGAACCACCTTTGAGCATACATGATTCACCATTGCATAATGAAGAAGAGGTACATCCAGAAGTTGAGATAGATGACCTAGGAGAACAACATGGAGATAAGGCAACAAAATATATCATCAAGGAGAAGGAGGCACAAATTAAAGAGCTTAAGGATGGCCTATCCAAAGCCAATTTCATAGTGGATTTCTTACAACAAGAGAATAGACAGTTGGGACAGGCTCTAATGGAGCAGAGCAAGCCACAAGAGGACACTCCATTAGCAAGTAAAACTAGTGTTTTGGCATCAAAGGAAAAAGGCAAGGCCATTATTGATGTTGAGCATCTGGAAGTAAATAACATTCAAACACATCCGAGGAGACATAAGACAAGAGCAATGGCTAGGAAGGAACAAAATCTAGAAGATCCATCTCCTCCTCTAGCTCAAGACACCATAGCTGCTGCTCAAGCTCAAGATACTATATTTGACTTAATAAGTGCTGGGATTGAGAAAAACGAGGAGCATTGACTTGAAAGAGTGAATGTACACTTGGAGAAGCTATTGGAAAAATCAAATAGGGATACCACCATGCAAAGAAATATGGCAATGCACTATTATGTTAGGAACATCATTTGCAAGGTCAGGGTGAAAAACATGAAGAAGAAACTCAAAAGAGCCCAAAGGAAACTCAAAATTAAGAAAATCATAGACCTATTGGCTATTGCATCACTGGTGGTATGAAATAAAATCAGAAATCAAATAAAAAGAGGAAAAATTTCGAAATTTTGAAGCTTTTGTGCACATAGGAGAAAAAACATCCTACAGAAACGCAACAACTAGTTGTTGCGCTTTTTCTTAGAGGGACCAAATCCAAAAATTCAAGTATGTTTGGATAGCTAATGACTTATGGATATCAGAAAATCACTTTTGGATGCTTGTACAGTCATGATTTTGAATAAAATGTTCAAAACGTGCCTTTTCTACACCTTTCTGGCACCTTTTCAGAAATTCGTTGCATTTATGGACACTTGGTCTTAAAATCAATTTTGAGTGGGCTAAAATGATGATTTTGGATGACTTAAGGGTCACAGGACATAGTAAACATCTTAATATTTCTTGACCAACCTTCAACATCATTCAGAACCTCTTCTAAGACATCTAAAAATCAAGCCCAAGTTGTTGCATTTCTGGGAAAGTTTGATGTGTTTCTGAGTTTGAAATTTTTTCACTACACATGGAGGTCAAAAGTCAAACTTGGTCGATGTGATAGTTATCTCATGAGTTATCTGATGATTAATAGGCTTATTAATGATTATATTTGTAAAGAATCTTATGATTAATGCCTTGAGAGATAAGCTCAATTAGTTAGCTAAAAAGAGGGAAATTTGTTTCTAACTTCCCTAGTATTATGAAATGAGTCATTAGGTTCATTAATTAGTTTCTATGGATCGGGATTCGACCCCTAGAGGTGGAATCTTTTTTTTTTCTATATGTACTCAGAATCAAGTCAATGAGAGGGTTGGATATTTGAATTTCACAATTTTTGGAACTGGTGTACTTAACTCTTTGCAGAAATAATATACAAGCAGTTGCAGCTATTTAAATGGGATTCTTGTGATGTGGTTAGTAACAGTGTTTTTATCCATTTTTCCTTATGCATCTGATGATTAATTTGTTCAAGCAACCATCTTTGTTCTTCTTGTGTTAATCTCATAAGTTTTAAACATGTTACATTGCCTCATATGTTTTGTGTTATCTGATATTTTCATATAAGTGTTTTTATCTTATAAGTAAGTGAATTCACACATGTATGCTCATTTTACCCCTTCTACATGATCTCCTCCTCACTACACTACAATGACAAATTTAATTTGTGTCACTAGTTACATTTATCTTGCCTCATTATATGACTGCAGTTGATCCTTTGGAACACTTAGCCTAGTTCCTAATCTAGTGCTTCTTATCCAAAAAAACCTAAAGCAAAAACCCTATTGAGCTTATAACTAGCCTAAAACCCTAATACTCTCCAGTCACTTCCATTGGCTGTGAGGTTGGTTTTGAGAGAGCCCTCTCTAATTTGGTAGGGCTAGATACCAAGTCAAAATTTGGTCTGTGGTTACCTCGATGGTTTCCTTTCTCAGCCTTGGGAAACTAAGGAGCCCTAACAACTGTCAGAACCAGAACTAGAATAGTACCTATGTTTGTCACCTCTCCTATCCAGAATTTCCAAGAACTTGCCATATTTGATCATGTCATCTCTATCTGACCCGTGACCACCATGAGACCTACTATCATGTGCCCCATTAGCCCCATCCTCTTGTCCATAGCAGATCTAAAGTGGTCTTTGTCACTGCAACTCTGAAAAACTATTAAGGATTACTGCATTAACTTCTACCTGTTTTTCCTATGCCTGTATGATTCTATCATTATCTACTTTAAAACTCATTATTTCTTCCTTCAAACTTCTCATTCTATCTACTAAATCAAAAGAGTTCCCAACAACATGTTGCTCATCTGATTCATAGGGAAAATATATGTATTCTACCATCTTGCTAGCCATATTTGATTTCTTCCTACAAGGCATCTCATATCAGCTAAACCAAATCACAATAAACCAACGTACCTTAGCATAATTCGGGGAGGATATCTCATCTTCAAGATCAATCAATCAACATAATACATGTATAGACATCATCATAATGACATATATACATGTAACACATAGGTATATCAACTCATAAACGTCATTCTAGCTAGAGTCCAGTCATCAATGCATGACCATATCAACTACACATACCCTGAACTAATGCATGACAACCACAACCATACCATTGTATACTTGACAACATGTAAGCACTTGACATGTATAAAAAACACATAAGTAGTTATACACTCACGACAACACATTCCACAACAACCCCGTCAACCTTGACATGACGACATCACTGCAACCATTATCAACACCATGCTGATGCAACAAGTATATAGACCACAAGTATAAGGAACACATCGCAACCGACATGAATGTGTGACCAACACACTGCCCATCCAGTCAGAGGGGTGAACCTAGCTCTGATACCACTTTGTAACACCCTCCTCCCACATCTACCCAGGTATCCAGACAACCAGGGTAAACATGTGATGAATAGTTACTATGATATGATTCAACCTCCCAGGTCACCTTAAGGAAGCGGAACCAACACCACACAACAACATAGACCTTCTGCACATGCTACAAGACACCTAGGAGCCATGAAAACCTTCCAGAAGGCTAGCCCCTTCATCAAACTGACATTTTCAAGAATCAACCCCCCATTCGCTCCCTTTACATGGGCAAGAGTGCGACTGGGACCCTCCATTCGCACACACAGCATGGCATGCATGTGACTAGGGACTTTTCCTAGTAGTTCTGAGCCTACGACCTCGATTTGTGTGCCAATTTTTCAGGCCCATAGTCTAGGTCACTATCTAGAACCTCATGACACTTTCAGAACTGAAAGATAACAACAAAATTACAATGTAAAAGAAAACACTTGAATAAGGGCTTGACTGGACCCCTACTAGCCATGACAGGAATTTCTTCAAACATGTCACAAATATGTAATCTATATGTAATATGTAATCTAGGGGTCTCATACTTATATAAGATCGCTAAGAAGCATTGTTTCCTCATATCATTAACTACATTATCATATATTAGTTCATAGATACATTGTTCACAACTCAAAACATGATGAGAGTCATACATCATCTTCATCATAAAACACATTCATAACCAACATACAAACAATAGAAATGACAAGCACATAACAACCATATAAGCCACATAATAAAAAACACATTTACCCATCAATACAAGAGGAAAAAATCTCTTATTTCCATAAGAAAAATACTACCAAGTCTGGTACTTCCACATTCCACCTGACCATAGACATGGTTGAGCCAAATCTCTCTTCAGTCAGTCACCCTCGTGCCATATTCCAAGCATGAATGTGGGACCTCATAAAACTCATCAATCAAAACCAAACTAGGGCTTCCAAAGGCCAAACCACCTCAACCCACAACCAGTGATTCCACCTCATGGTCAAACATCACAACCATCACTAGATTGGTCTCCACCCAAGTTGTCAAGGGCTCCATAGTGTTTTTTCCAACCAAGGCTCCACGATTAGTAAATCAACCCATAGCTACTGTCTGGCTCCAGAGCATTTTTCCAACCAAGCTATAGGACTAGTAACTCAACCCAAGTTGTTACAGGGCTCTAGAGCGTTTCTCCAACAAAGGCTGCAGGAACTAGTAACTCAACCCACAACTAAAGGAACATGATAAATGACGAGAAAAGAAAACAATGAAATGAACCCACAACACCATGGATATCTAGGAAATGGCAAGGCTAGGAAAATCCACTATCAATCCAGGAAATCCTCCATGCCAATGACAGATCATGACCAAGAAACCACATGCATATGCCATGCACGCCAAAACTAGTGAGGAAAACATACATGCAACTCGATATCTGCAAATAGAATCTGTTGTTGATGTTGATCGCGATGTCCTCTTGTGCTTTCCTGCCTCTCCTTTTCCTTCTTGCTCCAAAACTCCAAGTATGCCACACATTCCAAGAGTGCTACAAGAAAACTATAAGTGTCCAAGAGTATGAAAGGGATAGAAAATAGAATGAGAGATCCAAAACTGAACTAACAAAAGGTTGTACTAACAAAAACCATGAACTGATCCTCAAAAGCTTTTTTATTAATGAGACCTATATATTGTTCATTTTCCTACTCACATGCAACCTGTGACCTTTCACCTCCCTTTTCTCCTATTTTCCATTTATTTCATACGTAAATGCAATTAAATTCCACTTTGCCTTCCCAAAGCCTTAGCCATTTCCTTTGCCAATTTCCATAGCCATAATAAACCATATGAACACCCACACTAGGATGTTTTTGCCTAACATTCAGCTTGGAATACATGTCCCATGACCTTGTTTATTATTTTTTCTTTATTAACTTTTTTACATGGAATTTTTACTAGGGTAGTTACACTACCACCCGTATCACTCCTCCCTCACCTAGATTAGACATTATTGTTATGGTGAGTTTTTTTTCATTATTTGTTTTGTTATATTTTATTTTATGTTTTATTTAGAATGATACATTTATTTAAAAAGTCATGGTTAAATTATATATATATATATATATATATATAATTTTCTATGTGGTTCACGGACCTCGGTGATTGGTGATTGCTACATCCATGGAATATTTGTATCAGACAAATCCACTCAAAGGGATCACCTCGTGTTGGCTCAACCACAGATCTTAGACCCAAGGGTGTCAAGAGAATTGAACCCATGATCTCTTAATAACAAAGGTGCTTTAATGATGAGGGCTTGAGCAATTGAGCTAACCCTTGATTGGAAAAATAAGAGTTGAAAATTTTGAATGGAAGACTATATCGTCTTATTAGCATGTTATTATAAAAACATACTAGCTTACACATTTGAATAATAATAAATTTAATTAACCAACATTAAAAATATAGAAAATAAATTAGTAATTATGTCTTTAAAGTGTGTTAATATTTTGTCTCGCCCGATGGGATCACTTCCTGTCAGATCAACCATGGAGCTTGACCCCAAGGTGTCAAGAGAATTGAACCTGTGACCTTTCAATAGCCATAGCGGCTTCACTGCAGGAGCAATACCATAGCACGTGGGTTCACATTGGGGGATAGATAATGAGGAAAAAATGACATAATATATTGGGGGATATATAGGGGGTAAAGGGTTTTTAAATTGGCAGGTATAAAAAATGGAGGTCAAAGTTAATGAAAAAATATAAAGGGGTATAAAAAATGTTAATGAAAAAATAGATACCTATAATATATAGTGAAGTAGGGGATTTTTAAATTGGGAAGGTGTATTGGGTTTATATTGGTAGGGGGTTAAATAATATGATTTTTAGAGGTATTATCCAATGTGCACTCAACTTTAAGGTATTTATTAATATGTTATGATCGCACGTGATATTTTAGAGGTTCATTGAGTGAATCCCCTGTGTCAATAGAAAAGGTGGTTTAATGACGAGGAATTGACTAATTGAGCTAACCATTAGGGATTGCTTAAGTTCACAAGTTCAAAACCAAAGGGGGGTAGAGTATGTATGCCTTCATAGACTTAGTAGTGAAATCACTGTGTGGAGGTGGGTCCCTTGTCCCACAAATAAGGGGGTCTCATACACCAATTTGGTGTTTGGCTTGGTGGTTACCTTAAAATGGATTATATATATTAGTTTTTATTATAACATTCTAATAATGTGATGAAGTCTTTCCTTCAAAATTTTCACTTCTTATTTTTCCAATGAGAATTTGTATAGGTTTGATAGCTATACCAACTTAAAAATTTAAATAATAATAAAATTAATTAACAAACATTATAAATATAGAAAATAAAATAGTAATTATGTTTTTAAAGTGTATTATTGTTTTGGCTCACCTGAGGCACTAAAGTCACATCCTTAGAACACAGATCCACTACAGCTTAAGCTACAATACTTACTTCACCTATAATATCCATTAGTTTTAGTATAAGAGATTGTATGATGTCCAAGTCCTCATTATTGACTAGAGAAAATTTGTAGATATATGAGTCCCCCACATCTGCAAAAGCCAAGAGGGGGTGATGAAACCACCTCTTGGGAGAGGTGAAGGTAATCCGTATTCTACCATCCAAATATTGCAGAGAACCTAGTTGAGACACAAGTTGCTGATAATTTTGGTAATAATTCTACTTGAATGTGATGACCTCTTTCTCCAATTCTTTAAGATTTGCTAATTGAGTTGCAATTTTAATTTCACATTGGTTACTCACTCTGTTCTTTTCCTTGAGTTTCCTATCATAGTATTCTCACCAATGACTCCAAGGAATGGTGGAATTCATCACACAACATTTAGCTTAAGCAAACTCACTTTCACTATGCTTAACCTCTCACTGAACCTCCTTGAGTTTTCATATGATATAACACTTAATCGCTCAATAACAATGTGCCATTTATACTTTAGAATTAGGAAAATATCTAGGTAGGGTTGCCCCTAACCAAAGCAACGAAGATTTTTTCCTTGAGTTTGGAGTAGAGGCCCATCAAATTCATCTAAACTAGAGTACCCTTCCCTACTCCTGATGTGCTTGTATTGCTATAATTGAAAGCATAATTGGTGTCATTGGCATTCAACCAAGCCAAAAAAAACATTAAAATCAACATTCTAAATATATGAGTCCCTAATAGATGTAGAAGCTTAGGGGGCGATGAAATCACCTCTTGGGAGAGTTGAACGTAAGTTGATATTCTACCAACTAGAGATTGTATAGAGAAACTAGTTAAGACACAAGCTCTTGATATTTTGGTGATAAATATATATGGAGGTGATGACCCCTCTTTTTAATTCATTAAGGTCTATTAATTGAGTCACAATTCAACTGTGCATTGGTCACTCGCTATATTCTTTGCCTTAAGTTTCCTATCACAATATTTTCACTCGCGACCTTAAGGAATCATGGAATTCATCACACAACATTGAGCTTAAACAAACTCACATTCACAATGCTTTCCTTGAGTTTGGAGTAGGGGCCCACTCAATTAATCTAAACTAGATTACCCTTTCCTACTCCTAATGTGCTTGCATTGTTATGGTTGAAAGCATAATTGATGTCATTGGAATTCAACCAAGCCAAAAAAAACATAGAAATCAACATTCTAAATATATGAGTCCCTAATAGATGTAGAAGTCCAGGGGCAATGGAATCACCTCTTGGGAGAGTTGAAGGTAAGTTGATATTATACCAACTAGAGATTGTAGAGAACCTAGTTAAGACATGAGATCTTGATATTTTGGTGATAAATATATATGGAGGTGATGACCCCTCTTTCCAATTATTTAAGCTCTAGTAATTGAGTCACAATTCAATTGTGCATTGGTCACTCAATATATTCTTTTCCTTAAGATTCCTATTGCAATATTTTCATTAGTGACCTCAAGTAATCATGGAATTCATCACACAACATTGAGCATAAACAATCTCACATTCACAATGCTTTTCCTTGAGTTTGGAGTAGAGGCACACCAAATTCATCTAAACTAGATTACCCTTTCCTACTCCTAATGTGCTTGTATTGCTATGGTTGAAATCATAATTGGTGTCATTAGCATTAAACCAAGCCAAAACAAACATAAAAATTAACATTCTAAATATATGAGTCCCTAATAGATGTAAAAGTCAGGGGGGTGATGAAATTACCTCTTGGGAGAGTTTCAAGTAAGTTGATATTCTACCAACTAGAGATTGTAGAGAAACTATTTAATACATGAGCTCTTGATATTTTGGCGATAAATATATATGGAGGTGATGACCCCTCTCTCCAATTCTTTAAGCTCTAGTAACTGAGTCACAATTCAACTCTGCATTGGTCACTAACTATATTCTTTGCCTTAAGTTTCCTAACACAATATTTTCACTAGTGACATGAAGGAATCATGGAATTCATCACACAACATTGAGCTTAGACAAACACGCATTCACAATTCTTAAACCTAGCAATTGCATTGAATGATGTAACTAGTTTTGGTCTTCATAATTGTACCTATATGTATTTATGTAAAAAGAAAAAAGAAGAAAAAGAAAGAGAAAAATAAAAATTATTTTCAAGAATGGGTTTCATGCTCAAAATAATTTTATTATTATTAATATTTATTATAAAAGCATGTTCTTCATGCTTCTGGGTTTTGTTGAGTCAAAGAGTCAAAGTCCTATTTGGACCTCTTGAAAAGAAAAAGGAAAAATAAAATTTTAAATGTAATTTTGGATCAAAAACCCCTCTAGATGCCAGGTGGGCCTACACGACAAGTCAACCATGCCCAATGGACATGTTTGTTTGCAACCCTTTAGACAATATAAATAGAATATGATATGAGCTCATTTGGACACACACTTGGATGTGTTTTTGGTCTGAAATTTTGCAAAATAAGAGAAATGGAGTGGAGGGACGAAGTCTAGAAGGGAAGAAGAGTTTCTTCTTGAGATGGAATATGTGGAAAGTTGGATGAAGTTTGAAATTGAAGAAGAGTTTCTTCATGAGATGGAATATGTGGGAATTTTTCCTTGGTACTTCTCTTGTTTTTGATATCGTGATGGTGATTTTTTTGAGCAAAATGGAAGGTTTTCCTTGGCATCTAGAGGTGGAAGTTCTTTTGTGGTTACGAGTCTTGTATGTCTCACTTTGATTTGATTTATAAGAAGAGATTTTGACTGGGTTTTCCCCTAGGAGAGGGGTTTTTCCCTCGATGAGAGCATATATTATGTGTTCTCTTGTTTATGTGATATTCATGTTTATGCTATAGTAATTGTTTGATGACATGAAGCAAAATAAATATTGATAAGAAGCCAACTAATTCACAAGCAGCTACTATGAAAGATAAATCTAATGTAAAATTGAAGGTGCCATAGTTTAAAGTGAAGGTGCCTTAGGGATAATTGATTCATATCAAAACGATAAGTAAAAAGGAGGCATTTGAAAGTATAACAAGTCGCTGGAATATATGGTGAGTCATGGGTCACATAAATGATTATGTGTGAGCCATAAAATTATCCATCCTCTTTTGAGGAAGCAGTGCAACAACTAGTATGGGTTGATGCCATGGTTGAGGAGTATGACTCCATTATCATAAAAAATGCATGGGAAGTGGTCCCAATACTACAGGGGAAGTCAGTGGTTGGATCCAAGTGGATCTATAAGGTGAAGCAAGTAGCATATGGGAGTGTAGAGAAATAAAAGGCTATGTTTGTGGCCAGAGGATTATCACAGGTACAGGGGATTGACTATGAGGAGAATTTTGCATTAGTTGCAAGGTACTCATCGATTAGATACATCCTTGCACTCTTAATGTAGATGGGATGGAAAATACATCAGATGGATGTAAAGAAAACCTTTCTTAATGGAGTTATTGAGGAATAAGTCTACATTGAGCAACCAGAAGGTTTTGAGACCTAGACAGGGAGTTACATGTGTGCAGACTCAAGAGAGCATTGTTTAGGCTGAAGCAATCACCTTATGCTTGGTACACCAGGATCGACAGCTATTTCACCGAGTTGGGCTTCACAAAGAGTGAAGCATATGCGAACCTATATCATATTGTGGTTGATGGTAAGCTTTTGATTATTATACTTTATGTAGATGATCTGATACTGGCACGTGATGAGAAGCTCATAACTTCTTGCAAAGAGGATCTTGCAAGAGAGTTTGAGATGAAGGACATGGGGCTCTTGCATTATTTCCTTGGTTTGGAAATATGGCAAAGAGATGGGGAGCTATTTGTATCTCAGGGCAAGTATGACAAGGAGATTCTGAGGAAGTTCCACATGGAGGGCATCAAACCCATGGAGAATCCTCTTGCAGGAAACTGGAGGAAGGAGGATGCTACTTCAAGTGCGGTAGTGGATGCTACTATTTACAGGTAGCTTGCAGGTTCACTTATGTATTTGGTCAACACAAAACCAAAAAGATGCTACACAATTAACCAACTTAGTCAAGCTATGGTTAAGCCTACCAAGCTCTTTTGGAAGGCAGGGAAGCATGTTTTGAGATATCTTAGGGGCATTACAGATTATGGATTATGGTACAAATGGACATAGGGAGTGAAGCTTCAAGGCTTCACCGATGCAGATTGGGAAAATAGTCCATTAGACAGGAAGAGCACATCAGGGGGCATCTTCAACATAGGATCAACAACAATTTCTTGGTACAGCAAGAAACAGAGATCAGTTGCACTCAGTTTAGCAGAGGCAAAGTACATGGCAGGTAGTCAGGATGCATGCGAGGCCATCTATATGAGGAAGATACTTGTTGGTTTGTTTGGTCATCATATGGATCCAACGCTGATACTTTGTGATAACCAGATGATGTGAAAGGAGTGTATTAGTTTGTTGTGCTAAGTGTCCTTTTAGTATTAAAAAAACGTACAATTTGTTTCCATTTTGTTTGGTAAAGGAATGAGTGTTTTAACCATGAAACATAGATGAATTTGTGAACTTTAAGCATGAAAATAAGCCTAAAAGCACTATACAATAGTTTATAATAGAGAAAAACAATCACACATAAGTTTTACACAGTAGGCATGATGAAGCAGTTCACCCCTCCTAGGCTACATCTGTTGGTCCAACTCCCAATGGCATGTCCCTCTTTGTCATTATGCTCAAAATTGAAAACTACATGTGTTTAAAAGCCTCTAATGGCTGTTTTCTCTACACCAGTGGCTCCAGAATGCTCAAATTAGTCTAGGTAGACTCTTGTTTCACCCAAATTGACCGAAAATTGAACTCCCAATGCATTTTTCCCTATATCAGCTAGAAAAGCTCCACCAAAAGTGGAGACTGCACTTAACTGTGGTTAAAAATAGTAAAAACCCTAATTTTTAGGGTTCTGCTACAGTTTACAATGGAAAGTCCGTTTGGATTGACATTAAACAGTTTGGGCAGGGTGGTCACATGTCGACCCCCCACCTTTAAGTCCGTGGTCTAACTGTTTGAAACTCTGCATGTCTTGGAACCCGGAGTTATATGGTTCCAAAAACTGTTTGAACTAACTGTTGTTTACTTCTACCATGTGACAGGTGTTTTTCGGAGCCGCCGGCATCAGAGTTTAATGTAACTGCCGCATTACAGTTTATGTCACCGCGTGACATGTGAACGCATATATCGCCGCTGGTTAAGGTTTGTAGCCGCTGGTTTATATAACGTTTGATGCCATAGTTAAATATACCATGTGACTACAATGTTTAAGTCACTTCGGCCCAGTTGGAGACTGACCGGGTCCCCCCCCCCCCCCCTCAAGTGTAAAACATATACACCATAAATTAAAGTGGCCACTCCATAGGTTAAGTAACAAGTGGTAGGAAAGATGGTTAGAGGTTTACGCGGGCAAGCTAGAGGTCGCGAGGTCGACCCCCCCCAAATCCAACAAAATTTTACTCAATTCTCCTAAGGACACATGGCAGGCTCCTGGCCTGCCACGTGTCTCATCCAACGGCCTAAATAAAACTTGTACTTCTCCATCCAATGGTCAAAAACAAATTCTACACAATCAAATCAATGGCTCAGATTCAGCCATGTGGCACAATCTGATTGGCTGTGAGAAAAGGGAATATTCCCCAGAATATGCCATTTGCTAACTGTACCTGTATGATGACTGGGCATCCCAGTCACAAAATTTTATCTATTTGGGAAAACAAACAGAACGCGATATCTTCCTCATACGACATCGGTTTTTCGAACCGTTCACAGTGCCGAAATCACAACAACGAGACCTTTCCGGTCGCTTAGGTTTGGTACAATTTCGAGCACTTTAAATTTTGAGAATAACACATGATCTCCTGATCACACCTCCCCATTAGGAAGCTTTTGGACCCCAAAATACTTTATTTACTTGTTCAAAAGATGAGGGTACAACTCCCTCACCTTTTCCACTTCCATCCACCTTGACTTACTTGGTTTGCTGCTCTTGATCCAATTTGAAGATAATTGACACTTCCCCTTTTAGAAGTGTGTGTACTCTTGTCAAGGATGGAATCCTCCTTGAGCTCATCTAGAAATTTTGGCGAGAAATCTTCTATAGATGGCAGCTGAATATCACTCCCTTGATCATCAATCAAAGGAGGCTCATACAAACATGAATTTTCCACATTGACAACGGAATACATTTGCATATATGAAGGAAAGTCAAGTTGAAATGCATTATTACCAACTTGTTTGATGATATTGAATGGACCATAACGAATGGGCTTCAAATTTTTACCTTCTCCTTGCATCCTTTCTTTGCTTATGTGCAACCATACTTCATCTCCTTGAAACTTGTGATCAACTCTATGTTTGTCATGCCTCTCCTTTATTTTATTTGACTCTTCTCAAGTTGTTCTTGAACTTGTTGATGAATAATCTAAATTTTCTCAATGAACTTTCGAGTCTTGTCAATATCACTATGCCCATCAATTGCAACATCCTTCTCAAAGATGAAGTCTAATGATGATTTAGGCAAATACCCAAAGCATGCTTCAAAAGGTGAACTATTAGTAGAAGAGTGCTTGGCCCGGTTGTAAGCGTGTTGAATGTAATGCAGTTGTTCATCCCACAACTTGGGATGTTTACTACAATATCCTCTCAATAGATGAACAACGGTTTTGTTCATCACCTCGGTTTGGCCATCAGTTTGCGGATGAAAAGCAGTACTCTTTTTCAACTTTATGTCCATCATCTTCCAAAGATTGGACCAAAAATTCCCAACGAACCTGGAGTCCTGTCATTAAAAATAGAAGTTATCAAACCATAATGAACCCAGACATGTTGAAAATAAAGTTCAGCAGTTTGTTTAGCAGTAATGGTTTTCTTACATGGCATAAGTATACACATTTTACTGAATCTATCCACAACTACATAAAGATAATCAAGTTGTTTTTTTTACATAGGTAGACCTCCAACAAAGTCCATGGAGACACTCTCCCATGGCCTTGATGGTACCGATAGTGGCGTGCACAACCCAAGCTTCCTATTGCTAGGCTTTCTTGTTGCACACATAGAACAACATCTTATAAAACGTGACACACTATATATCGTGCGAGGCCAATAGCAATACCTCTGTAGATGCGCCACTGTTTTGCTTACCCCAAAGTGTCCAACAATAAGAGACGAATGAGCCTCTCTCATGACACTAAGTCTCTCTCCTTGTGGTATACACAACTTGCCCAAATGAAACAACAAATTGTTATGCATGTGATAATCATTTTCCTCAACTTGATTCCCTTCACTCAAACTAGCATACACATCTTGAAAATCAACATCAGATGCATACTGTTCTATGTAACTCTCATGTACAATAGAATCATTTTTAAGTAAAGTAGAAGCACTTATAATTGGCCTTGAAAGCGTATCTATAAATTTATTGAAAATACCTTTCTTGTACCTTATAACCAAGTGAAACTATTGAAGCAATCCCATCCACTTGAAATGTTGTGATTGCTGCAATTTTGTATAATCGTCTCTTTACCCATCAAGTAGTGTTTCCACTTCTTGACGCTTTGTACCAATGCATATAGCTCTTTGTCATATGTAGGATAATTAGTTACAACACCATTGAACGTTTCAGAATGAAAAGCGATAGGCTTACCATGCTGCAAAAGTACTGCACCCATGGCATAATCACAAGCATCAGTTTGTATATCGAATGATTGTCTCAGATTTGGTAATGCAAGGACCAGAGTTGAACTGATCTTGTCTTTTAAAGCTTCAAAAGCTTGCTGCTGTTTGCCTCCCCATTGGAAGCCTTTCTTCACACTTGTCACTGCATGCATAGGAGCTGCTATGCTAGAAAAGTTAGCAATAAACTTTCTCCAATACTGAGCTACGCCTAAGAAACATCTTACCTCGGTTACTGATTTGGGAGTGGGCCAATTCACAATGGCTTCAACTTTAGAAGGATCAATTCTCAACTTGCCTCCTCCTATAGTGTGTCCCAAATAAACCAAAGAAGTCTTTCCAAATTCACACTTAGACATCTTAAGAAATAATTGTTGTTTCTTCAAAACATCAAGTACCCTTTTTAAATGCAAGACATGTTCTTCCCTTGTTTTGCTGAAAATGAGTATATCATCTAAATACACAATCACAAAGTCATCAAGAAATGGATGCAAAACATTATCCATAACACACATGAAAGTCACCGATGCATTACACAAACCAAACTGCATAACCAACCACTCAAAGAGTCCTTGTTTGGTTTTGAATGCAGTCTTCCATATGTCACTTTTTGCAATTCTTACTTGATGATATCCACTTTGTAAATATAACTTAGTGAAATACTTTTCTTCTTTCAACTGATCTAGAAAATCATCTATCCTTGGTAGTGGGTATCGATTATTTACCGTTATTTTGTTCAAATCTCTAAAGTCGACACACGTGCGCCAAGTCCCATCTCTCTTCGGAATCAGGACTATGGGTGAACCGCATGGCGAAATGCTTGGCCTAATGAGTCCCTTGTTCAACATGTCCTTGATTTGCCTCTTTATTTCAGCATTCTCCATTATCGACATGCGATACATGCTGATGTTTGGAAGAGGACAATATTGTTGTAACTGAATCTCATGTTGAATTTCCCTTTTAGGAGGCAATCCTGTTGGCTCCTGAAAACATCTCATGATGTACATCAAATACATCATATAAATATGATGTGAACTTAGGATCACAATATTCAAATTAATCATTATTAACATTAGCTTTAGGCTTAATCATTAGAAGAACAAAATTCTTACTTGAATTCACCAGCCTCTTTACCTGTCCAGCATTTACCATTGCAATATTTTTCTTCTTGTGATGTGCTCTAACAATGTACTCCTTGCCATCTTTGAATAAATGGTATTTGTTCTCATGGTGATGGAAGATTGATTTCATGTCATACAAGTAAGGACTACCCAACACAACACCTGTAATATCAAACGGAACCACATCTAATTCAACCGTGTCAACAAAATGTGCAGTTATTGCAAAGCGCAATATGCACTTCTTTGAAACCTGTAAATTTGCATCCTTACAAATCCACCCAAGTGGATATGATTTTGCATGTGGAATGATCTCAATATTAAGTTTCTTTACCAAGTATTCAGAGATTAAGTTTTCTTGTGACCCGCTGTCAAACAGTGTGTCAATCTTGGTATGTTTGGATATGACGCTCACATGAAACAGTTCAATTCTCTCTTCTTCAATTGGAGCTTGTATGTGACAGTTTGAAGTACTAGTAATGGGTTTTGTTTCAATTTATTTCCCCTTCATGTTCTTCAATCCCATGGCTGTAATTTTAGTTTCATCACCTGAATCCTCTCCTAAGTCATGTTGAGTTGTAGCTGCAGTTTTCTGCTTCCCTTTGTTATTGTTATACTTGGGTCTCTTTTCAGGATGTAATTTCCAACAATTTTTCTCTTCATGGCCTTCTCTTGAACAATGTTTACAAACCAATTTCTCTCCCTCTTTCTTGACATATGCATTCTTTTTGCCCTTACCTTTTGAGGTCTTCTCTTTGTTTTTCCCCTTAAAAGGTTTGTTTCTACCCTCTTCAAAAATATTTTTCCCTCTAGCTTCTAGATGTGTGGCTTGAACACATACCTCATCTAAAATTGTATTATTAAACATGAGGATATTATGTTTAAGGTAGCTATGTAAGTCTCCTATGTACTTGAGCAAAGTATCTTGACTCTGCAAATCTACCCCTAATAAGAGAGCTCTTATCCTAAATTATTGGGTGTAGTTTTGTACATTTTGTCCTTTCAATTGTCTAAAATTTTGCCAGTTCATCATGGCTTTCTGCATGTGAGCTAATGGATAAAACTGTTGTTTTGTTGCAGTAACGAAATCAGTCCATGATAGAATAATATTACCATGCTTCTTGATCTCCTCCTTTGTCTTGGCTTCCCACCAAACAAGAGTTGCACCTTCCATCCTCAATGAAGCTCGTTGGATTTTGGTGTCATCATCATGAAGGTTATGAATTCTCAAATAAACCTCCAATTGCCTAATCTAATTATCAAGTTTTTCTGCATTGACTTCACCATTAAAAGCTAGTTGGATTTTGGTGTCATCATCATGAAGGTTCTGAATTGTCAAATAAACCTCCAATTGCCTAATCTAATTATCAAGCTTTTCTACATTGACTTCACCATTAAACATTGGCAATTCAAACTTAACATCAAGTTTTAGAAAAGGAATTTTACCAATGTTCTTTGACTTGTGTGATTGGTGTATTAAAGATGAAGTAGAGGATGGTGATGATGAGGGTGAAGGTGGTGACTTTCCACTGCCTCCATTTCCTCCATTGCCCTTCTTTGATTTATCTTCATCATTGTGACCTCCTGATGATCCCTGACCTTCCTTGTGAAGTTTGGATCCTTCTCCTTCTAGTCTTTCATTTCTTTCTTGATAAAGGACTCTCACCATTTCAGTCATGTCAAGGAATGCTTTCCTGAACACTCTTTATTCTTCTTTGGGATCCACCTCTTCATGGGTTTCTTCTTCTCCTGGAGGCATGATTATAGTTTCTTCTGCTTCTTTTGGAGGTGAACTAGGTGGTGGAGGATGTGGCAATCTTGCCCTCCTTTGTTGTGGCTCACTTTGAGAACCTCTTGCTTCCACCAATTTTCCTTCTCCTCTCTTAAGCTTGAGGCTAGTAAGCATGAAAAGCCTTACAAACAGTTAACAAATCTTTGCACACAAAAACACCAAAGAATAAACTCTAGCTCCGATACTAACCTGATCTAAAAGGAGTGTATTATTTTGCTGTGCTAAGTATCCTTTCAGTATTAAAAACATGTAGAATTTGTTTCCATTTTGTTTGCTAAAGGAATGAGTGTTTTAGCCATGAATTATAGATGAATTTGTAAACTTTAAGCATGAAAATAAGCCTAAAAACACTGTACAACAGTCTATAACAGGGAAAAACAATCGCGCATAAGTTTTACACAGTAGGAATGATGAAGCATTTCGCCCCTCCCGCGCTACATCTATTGGTCTAGCTCTCAATGACACGTCCCTCTTTGTCATTATGCTCAAAATTGAAAATTACATGTGTTTACAAGACTCTAATGGTTGTTTTCTCTGCACCAATGGCTCCAGAATGCTAAAATTAGTCTAGGTAGACTCTTGTTTCACCCAAATTAGTCGAAAATTGACCTCCCAATGCATTTTTCCCAATATCAATTAGAAAATCTCCACCAAAAGTGGAGACTGCACTTAACTGTGGCTGAAAATAGTAAAAACCCTAATTTTTAGGGCGCCTCTACAGTTTCCACCAGAAATTCCGTTTGGATTGACATTAAACGGTTTGGGCAGGGTGGTCACATGTCGAACCCCCGCCTTTAAGTCCACGGTATAACTGTTTGAAACTCTGCATGGCTTGGAACCCAGAGTTATACGGTTCCGCAAACTATTTGAACTAACCGTTGTTTACTTCTGCCATGTGATAGGTGTTTGTCGAAGCCGTTGACATCGAAGTTTAATGTAACTGCCGCATTGTAGTTTATGTCACCACGTGACATGTGAACGCATATATCGCTGCCGGTTAAGGATTGTATCCACCGGTTTATATAACGTTTGATGCCACGATTTAATATACCATGTGACTGCAATGTTGGGGCCACCAGCAAGTTGGGACCGCTGGTGTTCCCTCCCCCCCCTCAACTGTAAAACATATACACCATAAATTAAAGCGGCCACTCCATAGGTTAAGTAACAAGTGGTAGGTGAGATGGTCGGAGGTTTACGCGGGCAGGCCGGAGGTCACGGGGTCCCCGCCGCCCCCCCCCCCCCCTCCGACTCCAAATTTTTTTTTACTCAGTCCTCCTGAGGACACGTGGCAGCCTTCGGGCTTGCCACGTGTCACTCATCCAACAGCCTAAATGAAACATGTACTTCTACATCCAACGATCATAAAAAAAATCTCGTACAATCAAATCAATGGCTCAGATTCAACCACGCGGCACGATATGATTGGATGTGAGAAAAGGGAATATTCCCCAGAATATGCCATCTATTGACTGTACCTATATGCTGACTAGGCATCCCAGTCATAAATTTTTAGCTGTTTGGGAAAACAAACAGAACACGATATCTTCCTCATACGACATCGGTTTTTCGAACCGTTCACGTCGCGGAAATGGTAACGACGAGAAATTGCTAGTTGCTCAAGTTCGGTATAGTTTCGAGCACTTTCAATTTTAAGCATAACACATGATCTCATGAACACCAGAGTTGCATAAAACTGTCGGTTAATCCATTATTCCATGACAAGTCCAAGCATATTGATATTCGGTACCACCATCTCAAATATTGTGTTTGGAGGTGCATTATGTTATTGCAGTACATTCCCACGGAGGATCAGGATGTAGACGTATTGACGAAGGCACTGGCAAATAACAAATTTTAATACCACAGAGGCAGGATCAGGGTAGCTGAAATCCCTTTCTTGTTGAGAGGGAGTGTTGAAACTCAACAAGAAAATGCACCACATACTAGTGTGGGATTCCAGTCACACATTGTGGGTGTCTAAATTATTTTTTCCCTTAAATAAATTGGACAATAAATTGTAATTTCATCTCATAACAACTTGTATTAGTTAACTAAGTCATGAAGACTAAGTTAGCTCAAGAATTTCAAGTTGAGGGTCTAAGATGAGACAAATAGAGTGATTATAATATTTTGGGGGTCTAGTTACAGTTGTAGCACTAGTGTGGTGTAAGTGTAATCAGTTAACTCAAATTAATTGAGTTAAAATCAGTTTAACTAGTTCTAACTTAGTGATGAGCTAGTGAAAGGTCCAATGAATTAAATTAGATTTAATTCACAAGTAGTGATCAATCAGATAACTAATTATTCTCTATTAATAGCTGCATGCATGTCAGTTCTGAGGAAGACCCAGTTGAGACAAAGGTTAAAGGGAACTTAACTAGCAATTGTATTATTAGCAAATTTCTTGGGTGCAATTATAAAGTCATGGGAAGGCCTTGATGGATTGCACAATTAAGCAAGGATGAATTTCCTATTTAATAGGGGTTTATTTCTCTAGGAATTGCGTGAGCAAGGCAGGCTTGAGGAAGGCAAGGAATTGGCTAAGTGTTTGTCAAATTTTGCCTAGATCGATGTGAGACGATTGGTAGAGTGCAAGAGATTCTTGTGAGCAAGAATGCATTGTATTTTTTCATGATTCCTTGATTTTATACAATATATGATAGATGGGTTTTGAGTAGTTGCTTTCCCCAAGAATATCTTGTGTTGTGCTATTGATTTACTTATTTCTCTTACTTGCATGTGATTGAGCGATCATGTTTTATATTCCGCAAATATTGTAGAAGGATTCAGTGTCTTGTTTTAGTACATCACAAGATCGGATTCAATCCATTGGTATAATTTCTACATATTTTATGTAAAAAGAAAAAAGAAAAAAAGAAAAGGAAAAATTATTCTCAAGCATGGTTTCATGCTCAAAATAATTTTATTATTATTATTTTTTACTAGATAAGCATGTTCTTCTTGCTTATAGGTTTTGTTGAGTCAAATAGTCAAAGTCCTATTTGGACCTATTGAAAATAAAAATGATTTTTTTTAATATGTAATTTTGGGTCAAAAACCACTCTAGATGCCAAGTCGGCCTACATGACAAGTCGACCCTACCCCAATGGACATGTCTGTTCGTACCCCTCTGGACAATATAAATAGAAGATGATATGAGCTCATTTGGACACACACTTGGATGTGTTTTTGGTCTGAAATTTCACATAAGAAGAGAAATGAAGTGGAGGGACAAAGTCTAAAATGGAAGAAGAGTTTCTTCTTGAGATGTAATATGTGGAAATTTGGATGAAGCCTGAAATGAAAGAAGAGTTTCTTGAGATGGAATATGTGGAAATTCCGCCTTGGTAATTCTCTTGTTGCTGATATCTTGATGTTGAATTTTTTGATCAGAATGGAAGGTTTGACTTGGCATCTAGAGGTGGAAGTTCTACTATGGTCGTGGGTCTTGGATGTCTCACTTTGATCTGATTCATAAGAAGAGTTTTTGACTGGGTTTTCCCCTAGGAGAGGGATTTTACCCTAGCTGAGAACCTATATTTTGTTTTCTTTTGTTTATGCTATATTAATTGTTTGATGAAATACAAAAGAATAAATATTAATAAGAAGTCAACTAATTCATAAGTAGTTACTATGAAAGAGAAATCTAATGTAAAATTGATAAGCCACCCGATTTCTCAACAAATTGAACCTCCTTGAATATGAAGATGATGCAACATTTAATCTTGTAATGATAATGAGCCATTTATTCTTTAGAGTTACAAAATTCTAGGCAATGTTGCCCCTAACCAAAGCACACTCAATTAGTTCCTTAATTTTAAGCAGAGGCCACTTAATTCATTCTAAACTATAATACCCTTGCCTACTTCCAATGTGGTTACATTGTTATGTTTGAGAGAAAAATTGGTTTCAATGTCATTTGACCAAACCAAAACATAATAATAGAATTTGTACATATATGAGTCTCCAGTGGATGCAAAATCTAGGGGATGATGAAACCACCTCATGGGAGAGGTGAAGGTAAGCTAACATTATACCATTAAGAAACTTTAGGGAACCTAGTTGAAACACAAGCTCGTGAATTTTGATGATAAATCTATATGAAGGTGATAGCCTCTTTCTCCAATTCTTTAAGCTTTAGCAATTGAGTTGCACTTTTAACTACACAATGGTCACTCACTCTATTCTTTGCCTTAAGTTTTCTATCACAGTCTTCTCCCAATTGACTCTAAGGAATGGTGGAATACATCACACGACATTGAGCTTAGTAAACTCACATTCAAAATACTTAACCTTGGCATTGAGCCTCCTTGAATTGGCATATGACGCAACATTTAATCCTGCAAAGATATTGGGCCATTTATGCTTTAGAATTACAAAAATCTAGGCAAGGTTACCTCTAACCAAAACACCCTAGATTGTTTCCTTGAGTTGAAGTAGTGTCACACCAAATTCATTCTAAACTAGAGCACCCTTGCCTACTTCCAATGTTCTTGCATTGATATGGTTGAGAGCATAATTGGCATCAATGGCATTCAACCAGGCCAAAACAAACATAACGATAAACTCGCATGCAAACCTCAATTCACACATTGTAATGTGCTTAAAGTCATATGTCAAATAGATAAGATTAAGTTGAAATGAACATTGGGAGAGCCTTAAGTCCCTGTCCATCTGTGTCTGCATGATGAGACACCTGTTGTAGTATGAAAAAACCATCATAATGAACAATGATTTCATGAGAGGGACTTGAAATATGAAGCCCCCCATTTACCTTGAATAATCCTTCATTCATCCTAGTTCCAAGATTGACCTATGTGTCAACCTTCCTATTTTGCTCTTGTAAGGTCTAGATGTTAAGATTTCCAAGGGCTTGAGCCAAATTAATGATTCTCTCACTAAGTTGAGAGAGCTTAATTTTTTGTAGGAGTTAGATGGAGCAATGACCTTAAGGCTATCGATGAATTCTTGACCATTATCACTTGACAAACTCCCTTTTCCTTTAGAACAACTACACCTTCGTAAACACTTACTACTTTTGACTCATTATTAGTTGCATTTCCTAGTTCTATGTATACTCTATTTCCTTTTGTCCATTAAGGTCATAGATGACCCCTTGTACACCTCCCACACCTTCTTCTTATAATTGTTATTATGTGATATTATATATGATTTTGCAATAATATATTTTTGCATTTAATATTTGTTTCATTATACTAAAAAAACACATTTTACAATTAATTATGAATAAAATGTATAATATCTATACTTTATATTAAAAATTATATTTAAAAATTAATAGCAAATAAGTATTTAAATTTCAACTCTAAATAAATTAAAAAAAATAAACCAATACAAATGAAGTAAATATCATCCATACCTTAAAAAGAACACAGATACAAAATATTAAATACACCAACATGTCCATTTAATTTTGATTTTTAAACATTAAAAAAAAAAGTTACATATTGATTTCTTTTAATCTCTCAATATTTAATCATTCTTAAATAAATTTCTCAATATTGTTTTTTACAATAATTTTTTAATTTATATATATATATATATATATATATATATATATATAATAATTTCAAATTATATATATTTTCTTTTATTTATTTATTTATTAATTTTTATAGTATGGTGAATAGTAATTTTTTTTTTTCTAAGTATGACTAATTCTATTATGTATAAAATTACTGATACAAAACTGCACCAGCATCAGCTTGGTAAGCCTGAGCGCTGGGCTTGATAGTCAAGCAAGTCAAGCAAAGTTTGGACTGCCCAGTATGGGAAACCAGTCCTTTAAACCATAAAGTCTGAACCGCCCATGAGAGGGAAACCGGTTTTAAGTTTTCATAAAACAAACTAACATGAGAGCTGAAAGTAGTGAACTGCGTGTTCAGCAGAGCAGTAAAGCTAGGAAGCATATGATTTCTACATAAACAGAACAAAAAAACCTGAGTAACATTGCAGCTGCTATCCATGAGTAGGAGAGGGAGTCTCTTCGGTGATTCTGCAGGCATACATGTCGCTTCCATCCGCTTGGCCTTCGCTGGGAGCGCGCCCTCTACCTGTGCGCCCTGTCTCCATGTTGGACTCGTGCTAAGGAGGCGGAATAGAGGAGGCTGGAGCAGCCCGAGGGAAGCTGGAGTTGAGAGGGGGGGGGGCGAAGTCGAAGAGCAGGGCGGGGCTATGTTGGGGACTTCTTCCCGAAGAGTGACAGTTATAAAAGCTGTAAGGGTGGCATTGCGGGAAGTGCAATCAAACCGTAGCTCAGCGTGCTGAGAGGTTTGTCTAATGGAGGGCCGAAGGGGGCGTGGAGCAGCGCAGGGAGACTCACGAGTGGAGGACGGAGGGGCAGGGAAAGTGACGGGAGAAAAGACAGAGTCGACACCAAACGCTGCAGCAGGAAATCTAGCATCCCCTGACAGAGAAGGGTCAGAGCTGCGAATAGGTGGAGGGCGCCTTTGATTAGAATGCCCACGGCTTGAACCCCATCTGCATCTCATGCGCTCGCGGAGGCGAGGCATGGTGACCGGTTCAGGGCTGGGCTCAGCAAAACACGCAGAGTTGACAGGGGAGGAACGAGAATCCTGGGCGCCACTGGGCGGAGCTGAAGAAGCAGGAACAAGACCACTTAGACCACGAACACTGCACCACAGACTGTTAGAGAAATGATAATTCGGAACCGGTTCAAAACAAGCAGCTAACGAACAACGCCTCCCAGTGTTCGTTTTAACACTTGCCTCAGGGCATCCTGGCGAGCAAATCGCGTGCAAAGGAGGAGGAAATCTGCAACCGTCCGCCACACCAGTCAAGCCTCTGCAAATGCAATCCATGTCGCAAATAACCGCCATAACCAAGAGCTTGTTGAGCCGACCGAGATAGTAAAAACTCGCGCAGGGTGGTGAGTTATGGGCCGAGTAAATGCCTGTACCGGGAGCCACATGGGCTACCCAAGCGAAATCCATCGGGAAGTGCACAATGTGCCACGTTCCCTGTTGGTCATTAATCAACCGCATCCGGTGATGGTGAATAGTAATTTAGGTAAAGTTTAAAATCAAATTAAATTGTGGTTATTATAACATTAAGTATATATTTAATAGAGTTGGTCAAAAGTAGCAGGGCAAAACAATTTAAGAAATCTTGCAGTAATTTTAAATGATTTTTTTTTTATAATGGAAATGGATTCAACACCATCAAAAATCTAAGATACCCAAAATCTTGAAGTTGGATAACTATAACTTGGATTTACAAAAATCTCTGTCGAATTTTATTGAAATATTACTGGAATTTCCATAATTTTCAAGACAAAAAAATAGACTAGTTAGATTACAACTATATCTAATAGCTCATAAAGATAATTTATGACTTAGCAAACTACTATTACTGGAATTTCCATAATTTTCAAGACAAAAAAATAGACTAGTTAGATTACAGCTATATCTAATAGCTCATAAAGATAATTTATGACTTAGCAAACTACTTCGCAAGAGTGAGCGAATCTACTTCTTAAGAAGGTTCCTTAAGAACTAGACAAAGATGTTCCTTAAGATTTGAAATTAAGTGAAAAAAAACTAAAAATAGACCAATAATTCTATATAGCATGATTTTCCATAAATAATAATAATAAGTCAATCTATATTTGTAAATAATAACCAATCATAATTTTCCTACTATTAACTTGAAAACTAAAATATAATAAATTCTCAATAATAATAATATAAAAACGTTAAACTTTACTCATTCAAACAATGTGTAAAAAAATATCAATCAAAACCTTCAAATTATCTGAACTGTCATACCATCTTAGGTTTATGTTGTATATCATTTAATTTGTTTTTATAGATAATACATCATTCACACTGTATCATAATAATTTTTATATTACTTTACTTAATTCGGACAACACTAAAAGCAGTGGAGTAACAAAGCTCCGCTATTCCCTGGTCAGTGAAGTAAAAAGATTACGATGATGTGCACAAGAATCTCCGCGGCTTCCCCATTTGCACCCGTGAGTACTATTCTCTTCCTTTTATCAAATGTCAATCGAACTGCAGTTAGATATATATGTATTGGTGCGTTTGTTTATTCGGTGGTGTCCAGCTTTACATTATTAATCTTGGGTCTCTAAGGAGAATAAATCAGTCATGAGGGCTTGGGTTTGGACAGTATACTGCCGGAAGAGTGGCAACCTGATTTTTATCAGGGATTCGCCAATTATGGTGCAGATTCTCCATTTTAGTTTTGGCTGAAAAGAAGGCTATCATAGTTCCAAACGACCTGAGTTTTCTGTAATTTGCAGATAGTTATTTAAAGGTGTAGTTTAATTTATAGATTATTATTATTATTATTTTTTGATTAATTTTGATTAATTTTAAGTAAAATTTAGCAGAAAATTTGAGTTTAAGTTATTTAATATAGTGTTTCAAAGAATTTTTGATGGTGTTGAATTTATTAATGAATTCAAAAATATATTTTAAATAACAAAAAAATCACATTTTATGTTTCGCTAAAAAAATATTTATTTTGTGGTGAAAATTTCTATTTTGTTTATAAATAATGTGAGAATTTTTATTTTGTTTATAAATTATGTTAAAAACTGAATCTATTAACTATAAACTAAATGGCTCTCCATGTGAGATACTGGAGAGTGTACAAATACTTATACAAGCAGCACTGACTATTAAGTCAGATGAGCCTCAAATATATAGGCTTTTACTGTTTCAACCACTCTCTGGATAATATGAGGTCTAAGATTAGAGTCTCAAATCTATCCTCATCATAACAACAATCTAAGCAACAATCTAAGTCTGCTTTCTCCATTACTTCCAACAAATTACACTATGCAGTTTATTTAGACAATTTAGGACTGCTTAAAATCACTTTTTTTTTTTCTTTCTTTCTTAAAGCTCAAAATTTTTAAAAATCTCCCGCCCATGTATTTGAGAAGCAACATCAATGTAGCTCTCAGAGTTTTCTTTGTTTTGGCAAAGCTGTCGGCGATTTTGCCCGTTTGACAGGCTTAACATATTTCTTTTCCTTTTCAAATGGTTGTCAGAAGCCTTTAACCTCTTAGAATGCAGTCGAAAGGAAGCATGTAAGTTCCTGGTTAGGTTGTTGCCAGTTTATAACAGTGTTGCTAAAATCAGACTTGGGCAATAAATCGACAAAAATAGATATCTGGAAAAAAATGAAAAAAAACTTCGCAAAAGGTTGCTCAGCAATTATAAAAAAAATTGAGGAAAAACCTCTGCCAATGAATCAATGCTCTTCCTTTCTTCACAAAACCAGCAAGCAAAAAATTTGCAGAATATGGGCAGAATTTTCTTTATAATGATGCTGACGGTCAACTGCTGATATTTTCCAGAACCCAGTGGTGTTTTTAAAAGCTCGGCAAATTTTTCAACACCGAGGCAGCTTTTACAGCCAATTTCTTGGCTAGAGATTGACTTGCCTATTAATCGACAAAATAGATATGGCACGGATTAATTGACATTTATTGCTGCACGACCGACCTTAAAGGGGCAATCAAACGGGATTTTAAGAAATTCCGGATTAGTTATGTACAAAGACTAGGTTGTTGGATATTAAACACCTATCTTCTGTGAAAATTCGATGACCCGAATTCTTACTACAATAAACTGATATTATTTCTCTTGCTTGTTAATTTCTACAAGTTAATTACTGTGTTCTACAACTAAATATCGAAGCAAATACAACTACAACTGTCACTAAAGAAATAAAATGCGGAAGACAACTAGTGAGCAAGAAAAAATACAACACACACAAGTGACACCGTTATTTTTGTCCTAATGTCTCCGGAAAAACCCAATGTGGGAAAACTGGTGCAGCAACTGAGGGTTTGTATTATAAAGCAGTAATTTCTGAATACAATCTGGATGCCCAAATTTGGCTATTCAACAGAGAATCTGACTGGCAGAAAAACAACGAGGAATACCTCACACTAACATTGGAGATCCGACACTAACCCAACCCTGAACTGACAAGCCCTACGCAGCCTCTACGCAGCTCGACGTCACAACTGCTGGGGATTGCGTCATTCCTTTCGGCTGATCTTTCTATTGTTTGGATACTTGATCTTCTGGCCCTCCGGTCTCACACCTCAACTCCCGGCACTGAAACTGATATGACCCTCAGCGAAATAGCGTATCTCCTCAGAGGCTCAGCGTTGCATCTGTGTGGCTCTACGCTGCCCAACGTAGCCCTTACGCTGCCTCTTCTAGTTCTCCCTCTGCCTTCTTTGTGATGTATACCCGGCTCAGGAAAAATCTCTCCAATCGTAAAATATCTCTGCCCCTCATTGCAAGAATCAACTCGATGGTCTCTCTCGCTGCTCACCTGAATCGATCTTTGGTTCTTCCGTCGATTGTGTTTTCCAAATGCCCATCAAGCCTTCTCTTATAACCTTTTCGTTGAGAAATCAACTGCCTAGATTAAAGCATAATCAAGGGCTAAGATTAACTTGACTTGATCTTCATCTTTTTCTAGAAGATTCACACCCATTTCTATTAATACACTTCAATTATTTTAATTCCTTAAGTTTAGAGTTAGGCTTCCATTAAAAATAATTAATTATTTTAATAAAATCTCATCCGGGTGGAATTTCCAAAAACGCTTTCTGGGTATTTTGGAATACATGTGTCCAGGCCTCTCTACAAAATTTGAGACTTAGAGCACATCCGATGCTACCAGAAATCAACACTCCCTCTTAGCGAGGAATGTGCTCTAGTAATGCATTCTGCTGAAGCATCGCCCTGACTCCGTAACATCTCCCTTTGCGCTGCTGATGTCTGACACAGCTGTCCACCAACTACTGTGTTGTTGCATCTATGTTGCTGCTGACCCTGCATGCTGCTGTCAACTGCATCTGCACTGCAGCTCTGCTATTGCTGCAGCAGAAAAACATTCAAAATACTGAACTAAGTGTTCAGCATGATGCATGATACTGAAGATCTGACTGCTACTAGTCTCTGTGCTGACCCTTTGAAGCCTCTGCACTGCTGCTGACTATGCTCTGTGTCATTTGCATTGCTGCCAACTCTGCTCTGCGTTGCACCAACTGACACTGGTTCATCTCGCTACTTCTGATATGGGCTCCCGTAACAAGGTATTGATCCAAGAGGTGGACTCCTCAAGGATCCTGTCCAACTGCAACTCTTTTTAACTACAATTCTAGAGCACCCCAATTCTCCCTTGGAGATATGTGAGCAATCATAGCAAAATCTTCCTCCTCGATCCTCGCTTGCGGATCATGTTTCTCATCCTTGTCCTTCTTCTTGAGAGGACACTGCTTAGCATAGTGACCAAATTCACCACACCGGAAACACTTGATCTTTGAGACGTCCTTCTACCTCTGTTGTTCCTGTTGCCCCTTTGATGTAAGGGCTGCATTCTCCTCCTCCTCCTTGGGATTCGTTCCACTGCTGTTGTTTCCATCAAGCTTGCACTTGGCTAAGTCTCTCCTCATCTCTTCCTGCTAAAGAGCCGCTCACATTCCTTCCCAATTTGACAACTTCTCTCTGCCTAGGATACTCTGGATAAAGACTTTCCATTCTTCGAAACGAAATTCAAGGCCAATCTAACCATCTCTGTGGCTCGAGGTGCTGACCCTACAGCTGCCAGTTGGTCACGAACATCCTGAAGCTTCGATAGGAATAAATCTATGTGTTCTCCCTTCTGCATCCTCGTAGATCGCACCTTCTCCTCCAAGAACATCTTCCGCTATTTGGAAGACCCTTGGTACAACGTGGCCAGTCCGTTCCACTGTCCACATCTCCTTGGCAATCCCTTTGCTAGAAATGTGTGAAACCATATGATCCCTCACTCCGTCGAGGATCAATCTCTTGGCTTTAGCCATATCTTTCTTGTAGGCCTTTAATGGATCCGGATTTGCGGGGACAGCTACCACATTGTCAATGAAGGTCTTGAGATCATGCTCATCCAGGAAGGAGATCCTTGCCTTCCAGATTACATAGTTGGAGGTACCCTCCAACTGATCCTGATCACGCAACCCGGTGGCTGCCATCTCACCCAACCAAATGTCGAAATGCTGCCTCTAACCCTTTGCGCAACTGACTCTATTCATTCCTAGTTGGAGTGAGCCAAATAAAACTCAATCTCGCTGCTTCTGCATGGAAAATCAAAATTTCTTGGGCAAGAAATTCTCTGAGGTAAGAATTCCCTCAGTATGCTTCTTTTTCCTTCTTATGACGCTTTCTGCACCAGCAACTACTGCAACAAAAAACTGCATCCCACTAGTAGACAACTCTACGTTGAATCTGCTGCTGCGTTGCTCCCTCTGTCGTTGACAAATCACGAACTGGAAAATCCTACCTCTCTGTCGACTCACACAAAGAGAGATTTCCTCACAAATCTTGCCCTCTTGGCAATGGACTGCATAGTGTGAAAATTCTACTACAGTATCATGGTTTAATTCTCATACTTGATTTAAATTATACAAGTTACCTTCAGAAATTAGATTCAGAAAATATCGAAATAAACATAACTAACAGTCTACACATGCAGATCATTTATTGAATACTGCACTCATTCAAACAAAGTGACACATTGATTTTTGGACATAAGTCCCCGGAAAAACCCAAAGCGGGAAAACCGGTGCAACAGATATGAGGGTTTATTTTATTAAGTAGAATTTGAGTACAACAAATCTGAGTTTCAGATCTAGGAAACCCGACAGAGAATAAAAGAAATCTGTAGCTAACCTACTATTCCAAGACCAAATATCTGACTGATCCACATGCTCAAACGGGATTTACAAGACTCAGCCCGGATCTGGCCCCAGACACCCCAGTGCTGCCCCTGAAGCCCCAACGTCAACCCTGCTAGGCCCTGTGTGCCACTGCGCTGCCCAGAGAGGGACTGCGTAACCCCAGAGTGGGTGACGCAAGCCTTACACTGGCCCTGCAGACCCTCTACGTAATTCTGAAACCCTCTGGAGCTGCAATGCTGCACTTTCCTTGGCCTGCGTAGCGGCTGCGCAGCTGCTGCTGCTGCTCTCTGCTCCTCTGTGTTGTCCTTGTTTGCTACTCCTCTATCTCTTGCTGACTCTTGGCTCCGGGATCAGATCATCCCCTTAGCCAATACTACTCCACTGCAGAAATATCCTCTGGAAATTCTTAGCAAACCCTGCCCTAGAATTCTAGATCAGTCTCTCAGTTCTGCAACTGTGTGTGTTTCCAACTGACCCTCAAGCCTTTCTCTTATACTTTTTCATTCATCTCATCAACGACCGAGATTAAAACACTCATCAATGGCGAAGATTAAAAGACTGCTTGATCCGTGTCTTTTAGAACATTTCAGCAGATGTGTTAATTAATTCACTTTAATTATTTAATTTTCCTAAGTTTAGACTTAGGAAATCCATTAAAATAATTAATTATTTAAATAACTTGAACACTAGTTGAAATTTCACAAAACACTTTCTGAGTTTTGGAGTTCAAGTGTGTCCTAGACCCTCCACAAAATTTCAGGGCTAGAGCACACTCGATGCTACACCAACTATACAAAATCTCAACACTCCCTCTTAGCATAGAGTGTGCTCTAGCAATGCATCCACACCATGCACTGCAAGATCTTGAAGTTGGTTTCTGTGCTGTTGATGCTTGGCCTGCTGCCCTCCATCCACTACACTGCTGCTTTTTGTACTGCTGCCCATGCCACTGCCACATCTGTACTGCAGCTCCCTCTCAAATTTGCTGCATCATGCTGCCCATAGCACTGCCACTGCTAACTGTTGCATTGCAACTTAGTTGCCGAGAAGTAAGCAACTGAAGGACTTCTGCCCAATTGTTTGAAGATAAGTCAAGCTGCATCTATCACTGAAGCTCCTTGACTGCTGATTTACGTTGTCCTCCTGAAGCTACTGCGTTGTTGCAACTCTGCATTGCGTGAGCATAGCCTCTCTGCGCTGCTGCCTCCATGCTGCTGCTGCTTCTGCATTATGCTGCTCCCCCTTCAACTCTTCATCTCTCCCTTCTGCTTCAATGTGACCTTCTGCAACCATCTTCTGGCTCATCCCGCTACTGTCTTAAGGCTCCCGTAGCTCGTATGTGGTCCAAGAGTAGGGCTGACTCAAGGATCCCACCATACTATCTGTAGATGCTCTATAGATCCATGTCACCTCACCTCTTCTCTCGAGGCACATGAACACTCATGGATGCATCATCATCAGAACCATCATCCTTCGCTGCTGCAGCCTTGGAATCAGAAGATCCTTTGTCCTTCTTCTTAGGACAAGTGCTGGCGAAGTGTCCAAGTTCGCCACAGTTAAAGCACCAGACCTTGGAAAGGTCCCTCTTCTTCTTCCCTTCCTATTTTCTTTCCTTTGATGCAAGGGCTGCATCATCTTCCCCTTCTTTCTTCACTCGGACTGTCCCAACACTGATAGGTGATCCCCCTGATCTCCTCTTGGCGGAGGATAGCCCACATGTCTGCCCAGGATGGTAACGCTGCTCTGCCCAGTATACTCTAGAAAAATGTTTCCCATTCCTTGAAGACTGCATTTAGGATAGTCCTCACTAAGAGCCCTTCGTCTGGAGTTGCACCCATGCCAACCAGTTGGGGTCTCAGATGGTTTGAAGTTGGAAAAGTAAAGGATCTATTTCCTCACCCTTCTGCATCTGGAAAAGCCTCATCTGATTCTCTAAGAGCATTTTCCGTTGGACGGAGCTTCCTTGATACATTGCTTCTAGAGCGACCCACATGTCATTTGCTGTGTTCTTTTCAACAATATGTGGTACAACGTGATCCTTTACTCCGTCCATGATCAAATGCTTAGTCCGCGCTTGATTCTCCTTAAATTTCTTTAGAGGATCAGGATCTGCAGGCACAACTAGAACACTCGTTTTATATTCCTTGATGTCGTACTCATCTAGGACTGATAGGATCCTTCCCCTCCAGATGACAAAGTTGGACACACCGTCCAACTTGTCCTGGTCTCTCAGCGGATGAGAAACCATCTAGCTCTGACAAGAAACAATACTATTTCTCCCTCTTTCTGTGGCTACAAAAAATCTGGATCTGGGTTTCTTGGTGACTAGAAACCCTCTGGTAGTTGCTTCTTCTAAAAACTTATTTCCATTCTGGAAATATTCCACCCAAACACTATCAGATAGAACTCTCCAATCACCCTCCTGATCGAATCTTAGATTTGTTTGGCTCAGATTTGCTGAGTAGCTGTCTTCCTCCCGCCTTTGTTGACTTAGCTACGCACAATTCTGCACTGGCAGAATCTCCACCACAACAACACTGCTAAAGATCTGAAGCACTGCTTCTGGATCTTGGCAAGGCTTTCTGCAACAGAAAGAATACTGGTTTGCGTCTCACTGATTGGCCCAGTGCAGCCTCAGTGCTACTCAGAAGTGGACTGCGTAACCCCAGATTGGGTGACGTAGTCCTTATGATGGCCTGGGAAGGCTCTGCGTAAGCCCGATGGGCTTCTGAATCTGCAGCGCTGTCCCTTCCTGGATCTGCGTCCTCCTGCTATCAAGCTGCCCCTTCCAGATCTCTGCTGCTTCTGTTGCTATCCTGTAAAAAAAATATTCTTCACCTGATTGCTGGAGATTCAGCTTGATCTGCTATCGCTCTAATACCATGTGAAAATTCTACTGCAGTGTCATGGTTTACTTCTCCTACTTGATTTAAATTATGCAAGTTATCTTCAAAAATTAGATTCAGAAAATACCGAAGTAAACACAACTAACAGTCTACACATGTAGATCATTTACTGAATACTACGCTCATTCAAACAAAGTGACACATGGATTTTTGGACATAAGTCCCCGGAAAAACCCAAAGCGGGAAAACCGGTGCAACAGATATGAGGGTTTATTTTATTAAGTAGAATCTGAGTACAACAAATTTGGGTTCCAGATCTGGAAAACCCGACAGAGAATAAAAGAAATCTGCAGCTAATTTGTTGTTCCAAGACCAAATATCTGACTGATCCACACCCTCAAACGGGATTTACAAGACTCAGCCCGGATCTGGCCCTAGACACCCCAACGTTGCCCTTGAAGCCCCGGCGTCAGCCTTGCTAGGCTCTGTGTGCCACTGCGCTGCCTAGAGAGGGACTGTGTAACCCCAGAGTGGGTGACGCAGGCCTTACGCTGGCCCTGGAGACCCTATGCGTAATTCTGAAACCCTCTGGAGCTGCAACGCTGCCCTTTCCTTGGCCTGCGCAGCTGCTGCGTAGTGCTGTTGCTGCTCTTTGCTCCTCTGCACTGTCCTTGTTTGCTGCTCCTCTGCCTCTTGCTGACTCTTGGCTCAGGGATCAAATCATCCCCTTAGCCAATACTACTCCTCACTGCAGAAAACTCCTTCGGAAATTCTTAGCAAACCCTGACCTAGAATTCCAGATCAGTCTCTCAGTTCTGCAACTGTGTGTGTCTCCAATTGACCCTCAAGCCTTTCTCTTATAATTTTTCATTCATCTCATCAACGACCGAGATTAAAACACTCATCAACGGCTGAGATTAAAAGACTGCTTGATCCGTGTCTTTTAGAACATTTCAGCACGTGTTAATTAATTCATTTTAATTATTTAATTTTCCTAAGTTTAGACTTAGGAAATCCATTAAAATAATTCATTATTTGAATAACTTGAACACCAGCTGAAATTTCACAAAACACTTTCTGGGTTTTGGAGTTCAAGTGTGTCCTAGCCCCTCCACAAAATTTTAGGGCTAGAGCACATGCTACACCAACTATACAAAATCTCAATACGCAGCTCCTTGGGGATTCGATTTGCTGCCTATGCAACTCTTCGATCTCCCTCCTTCTCTTCAACGCTGAACTCTTCCGGTCTGCTCTCTTGCTTTACCTGCGCTCTGATACCATGTGAAAATTCGATGACCCGAATTCCTACTACAACAAACTGATATTACTTCTCCTACTTGTTAATTTCTACAAGTTATTTATTGTGTTCTAAAAGTAAATATCGAAGCAAATACAACTGCAGCCGTCACTAAATAAATAAAATGCGGAAGACAAGTACTGAGCAAGAAGAAATATAACACACACAAGTGACACCGATATTTTTGGACTAATGTACCCAGAAAAAACATAATGTGGAAAACCGGTGCAACAACTGAGGGTTTGTATTATTAAGCAGTAATTTCTGAATAAAATCTAGATGCCCAAATCTGGCTATCCAACAGAGAATCTGACTGGCAGAAAAATAGTGAGGATTACCTCACACTAACACTGGAGATACGACACTGACCCAACCCTGAACTGACAAGCCCCACGCTGCCTTTGCGCTGCCTCTTCACAACCTCTGCACAGCTATGCGTCACAACTGTTGGGGACTGCATCACTCCCTTCGGTTGATCTTTCTGCTGGCTGGATACTCTATCTTTTGGTCCTCCAGTCTCACACCCCAGCTTCCCGGCACTGAAACTAATCTGACTCTCAGCAAAATAGCGTATCTCCTTAGAGGCTCAGCGCTGCCTCTGCGTGGCTCTGCGCTGCCCAGTTTAGCCCTTACATTACATTACCTCTTCTGGTTCTTCCTTTGCCTTCTTTGCGATGTATTCCCGGCTCAGGAAAAATCTCTCCAACTGAAAATTATCTCTGCCCCTCACTGCAAGAATCAACTCGATGGTCTCTCCAGTTGCTCTGCACTGCTCACTTGAGAAATTGATCTCTAGATCATCTTACCATTGTGTTTTCCAAATGCCCATCAAGCCTTCTCTTATAACCTTTTCGTTGAGAAATCAATGGCCCAGATTAAAACATAATCAAGGTCTAAGATTAACTTGACTCGATCTTCGTCTTTTTCTAGAAGATTCACACTTAGTTCTATTAATACACTTTAATTATTTTAACTCCCTAAGTTTAGACTTAGGCTTCCATTATAAATAATTAATTATTTTAATAAAACCTCATCCGGGTGGAATTTCCAAAAAACACTTTCTGAATATTTTGGAATACATGTGTCCAAGCCTCCCTACAAAATTTGAGACTTAGAGCACATCCGATGCTACCATAAATCAACATCTTCAACAAGCTATTTCAAATTAATTAATTGTTTGAAGCATAAATTCAACAACACCTTTGTCTCAAAATGGAAACAAATTGAAAAAATCCAAAAACACTTAATCATGAGCAAATTCAAAATAAAAAGTTTGGTTCCTTATGAGATAATGTTGAGTGAAACAAGAGCAACTCTTGTCAAAGCAATTGCTATGGTGCATCTCATAAGATATTTAAAAAGAATTGAGCAAATGGGAGTAGGTAGATGGCCTAAAGTTATCTTCAATGAAGGCATGAGTGAAAGAAAGAAAACATGGATGAGACAAAACAACAAATGGATGCAAAAATGGAATATCTACCTCAATGCTTGTCCCACAAATGACAAAGAGCTTTTAATGTTCCCAATTTTTGGGAGTGAAAAATTCACTAAGGGGTTTTGTCATTTTTTGGTGATATTAAATAAAAAGGAGAAAGTATTATTTTGTGGGATAAAAACAGAAATTATTATTTTAATGAAAAATTGCGGCAAAGAAATATTTTATTGGGGAAGGGAGACAAAGCATTATATTAATAGAGAATGGTGGCAAATTAATATTGTATTGGAGGATGGAGAAAAAATATTTTTTATTGGGGAATGGCGGCAAAATAATATTTTATTGGGGAAGAAGGCAATTGCAGATCGAAGAGCTGCAGGAAGGAGCAATGTTATACTTGTAGTTGCTGAAGGTCTGGGACGACATTCCTCCTTGCTGGCCATAGTCAAAGCAGAGGTCAAAATCTCCCCTTCTTGGGGGCAGCATATCATATATCTGGGCACAAATATTTTAGTGGGCTGGCCGAATATCAAACTTTCTTGGAGGCCGAGTCTGAGTTTTAAAGTGGGATTTGTTCATCTTGTGGGAGCCTATTTGTGCCATCAAATATATCAGTCATTGCCTTGTTGAGGACGTGCTTGAGGAGCATTAATATTCATATATATATTCAACCCAGATTCTTCTTATGAGTAGTGTCTTTCAGCCTCATCATTATTGTATAGTCTGCTGTGTTAAAGGCTGATGTATAGGGACCATCTACTGGAGCGTATGAGGCTGTAGTTACAGTGGAGAAGACTGATATTCATAGGTTCCTCCTTTCTTTGTATTCACTGTGCATTTATATATCAGTTAATGAAAGGCTGCTCCTACTTAAACTTCGTGCAGTTTTCTAAGTATGTATTTCATGGAAGAGTCAAGCTTTATCAGTTGTCACTCTTGTCATCTATGGAGTTTATGCTTGCTGAGTTTGTTATGAATATTAAGTCGCTGTCCTGAAGTACTTACGTGCACACATTTTGGGCATTATATGTGTATCTAAACCAAAACAAAGTAAAGCACACCTACAACATTTTGCATGCCAATTGTTTGTCAAAGTCTCCCTAAGACGGGAATTGGACAAAACTTATTAATATTGATTGAAACTTAAGATATTTTCAGAAAGGAACATTACGAAGTTAAAAATTTTTGTTATGGAGAAGTTCTGTAAGCGTATACAGGGAAAAGAGTTGGATAGAAAGAAGAAATACTATGTTGAAGAATTCAACCCCACTTGTGATCTCCAACAAAAAGAGTACATTGGAGCTAACATTTCGTGGAGAGCAAAGATTCTTATTGCTCAATTAAGAACTAACTCACATCAACTTCGGTGTGAAACAAGATGGTGAAAAAGACCTAAAAAAGTTTGGGAAGAATGAGCGTGTACTTTATGCACTTTTGGGGTAGTGGAATTGGAAAACATTTCATTTTGGAATGTGATGCTTTCAAAGACCTCAGGGACAATTATGGCAATATGTTAGCGGCAGTTCCTTGACATTGTCTTTTCAGCGAGAGGACTGTTAGAACGATGAGCCAGCTCATCATCAATTTGAATAAGAAAATGATTGAATTGCAAAAGGTGAAAAGCAAGGAAGCGAGTGGTCCATGGACTATTTGTTAATTTTGGACAACTAGGTCCAAACTCCATGTTGTGATGCTCAGATGAAGATGCCAATATTTTTATTGGATTCCTCTTTCAGAGAGGTGCAAGATCGATCTAAAGATCATCTTGATCCGATGAGCAGAACATTTATTTTGAATTAATTCCACTTATGTGTAAGGTCAGCCAGAATTGTAATGTAGGCTTGAAGCCCCAACTGTAATATCTCGGAAGGGATATCTTAACTAAAAATGCAGAAAAATACTGAACTCCACACTATGCCGTAAAATCACTATTTACTCAACAGAAGATTGCCATGTAAAATAAACACATAAGCAATGCAATCTATCAACACATCAAATAGGAAGAATCTCAGCATTTTATTATAGATAATAACTGGGGTTACAAATACATCTGAGCCAAAGAAAGAGTTGAGACGGAGAATTGGCCACCAAGACGAGCTGCTGCACTGCGCTGGCCTCAAAACTGAACTGCTGCACTCCCTCTGGCAACAGCTGTCACTGAACCCACTGAAGATGATGAAGCACAAGTTGAAGATCTGAATGATCCTCACACCAATCCTTGAAGCTTTGCGAAACTTCTGAGTGAAGTCTCCTCAAGAGAGTTGGGTTTTCATCCAACACTCACAAATCACCCGAGGGTTTTTGTCTTGGGGCTACGGTTGAAGTAGAGAACCACGTCTCACACCCTCTCATACAATAAAATGATATGATCCAAAAGATATCCCTCAATGGCCTCCTCCCTTTCTTTTATAGATCTCTTGGAGCCTTCTAGAGCATTATTTTATGATTATTTTATTCATGGTGCACTTTTCCCTCTTATTAAAATATTCCTTTTTAATGCAGAAAAGAGTAAATCGGCTACCATGTCTCCTCTGGTCACTGAAACTCATGCCCAACTGTCCCATCATGTGGGTATCCTTGTCCCGGTTCCAATGAGCTATTACACTAAGGTGTTCCATCATGTATTCCTCCTAGAATGCTACCTTGAGCGTAATCAGCCGAGTTAAGCCCACAAATAACTCAAATTTCCGAAAGTTGTCGGAATGCACCGGAACGAAAGCCAAATTGCTCGGATGATGGAATATATCAACCGAATGCCACCGGACACCATGGAAACTCCTCAAAACTCATCCAAAAAGCTCCTGAGCCTGCTGATAGCACCAATCTGTACCTGTAACCTATTTGCTCCTAACTCTGGAAGTCCAATCTAACACTGTCGTAGGTGACACCAAAAAAGAGAATATTACAGTCCTTCCGCCCCAAGATTGCTTGCCCTCAAGCAATCCAAATATGTGGGCCACCCTGTTGGTCCAATGTAACTGAGACCCAATTCCTGGATCTCATACAAACCTGTAATATCCCCAAAGGGAAATAACCAGTAATACACAGAAATATGCCAGACAGATATAGAAAATACAATGCTGGAACCAGATCATGGAACAAGTACACATAGAATGCCAGAAAACTAAGCCATTTTATTAATCTGAGAATACATAGAGAGGAGTACAAAATAATCAGAATGAGTGCACCTATCCTTGCCCTAGGCAAGTGGAGACCCTCTCAGAACAGATAATGGCTGCAAATAAGGACAGCGTCCTAGCTGGCTGAAGATCTGCTATGAAGAGCTGTTGCTGACTGCAATGGAACTGTGAACTGAAGACTAGAAGATGGCTGATCTCAATCCTCCAAACCCTCACCAATAAAAACGCTGTCTCTGCTAGTGGCAGCGCAGAAGACAGATGAAATGCTGGCCACAAAACCTCCAGATGAATGGATCAGCTCCTCAAGACTAGTAATGCTGGAAAACGCTGTCAAGCCCCACTCACATGATCCTGCTCACCAGATCAGCGTCCTCCCTGATGGATCTGCGTCCTATATGCTCAGATCTACTGGATCTGAAGCCTCCAATCCAGATCTGTGTCCTAGGCCTCCAGATCTGCGTCCTCCTAGGTCAGATCTACTGTTATCTCTTCAGATCTATGCTGGATCTGCCAATATCTCCTCAGATCTGCAACCTCCAAGGCTGGATCTGATGTTATCTCTTCAGATCTAGGTTGGATCTGCCAATATCTCCTCAGATCTGCAACCTCCCAAGCTGGATCTAATGCTATCTCTCCAGATCTGCACCCTACAGAACTAGATCTGCAAATATCTCCTCAGATCTGCAATCTCCACTCAGATCTGCAACCTCCAAGGCTGGATCTGATGTTATCTCTTCAGATCTAAGGGAGTTTGGATGCGCAATATCTCGGATTGACCAACCTCCCAATTGGATCTAAAGTCATCTCTCCAGATGCGCACCCCCTCACAGACTAGATACGCAAATATCTCTCGAGATCTGTAATCTCAAGTTTGGATGCGCCGAGTGTGCCTTGGTCTGGCGTCCTCCTGTCTCTGGAACGGTACGTCCTCTCTCTAAACACGATCTGCGCGTCCTTCCTTCCCTGGAACGCCCGTCCTTCCTCTCGAGATACGACTGCGTCCTTCTTCCCCACAAACGACGTTCTTGCTGCTAGTCTGTGACCAAAGAAGAGACTTCTTCCTCTCCAAATCTCACAGGCACTGCAATTCCCTTTACTGAAGGGTGTTACTCGAGAAATAACCTTACTAGGGCGGGCACTCGAAGTCCCCCGAAGCTAAGGGTGAAACCAGAAATAACCTTACCAGGGCAGGCACTCGAAGTCCCCCGAGGCTAAGGGTGAGATCTCCGACCGGAGACACTCGGTTGAACTAAACAGTGCTGCAGACCGACTAAACAACCGGCGTGCTGAAGCAGACAGAAGTCTAGCTCTCAATATCAATATCAAATCATGCATGTCCAAATGAGGTGAGAACCCCACCTTTTATAGTGCTAAACTCCCTCCAAAACCTTGACTGCGTCCTTCACTCTCCTTGGCCTACGCAGTTAACCTTGGGTCAGCCTGATGCCTCCCCCTCATACTCATGTGGACCCCCAAGGCCCCCTCTCTAAGTTATAATGTCAATCAACTAGGAAAAACACTTTATTTTATAAAGTGAGGTGACTAAAGTGAGGTAACCCCTCTTATTTCTCACTTTATTTATTATTTCTAGCTAAAGCGGCAAAAATTAAACAAAAATGAAATATTCCAATTAGCAAAGCTAATTGGGAATATTACAGTCTCCCCCGGCAAAACGTTGCTTGTCCTCAAGCAACTGAAGTGATGGATGCTGTAAGATCCTCTCATCCTCCCACGTGGCATCCTCATCCGGCAAATTCTTCCATCTCACCAAGAATTTCTCCCGATCTTCCTGCTACGCTGATTGCCTCTCCCCGGTGTCGATAATAGCCTCCTGTCGCAACACCGCATGCCCCTCATCATCCGTAGGCGGTAGCTCCTCGGTGATTCTCACATGTCGGCCCAGTGCCTTCTTCGGGCATGATACGTGAAAGATGTTATGAATCCGGGCCGCCTTGGGGCGCTCCAACTCATATGCAACCCTCGCCCAATCCCGCGTATCACCCCCGTATGGTCCATAAAAACGAGGCTTTAGCTTCTCCCGCCTTTCGTTTGAGCGAAGACCGCCGGTATGGCCGTAACCGTAGGTAGACTAGGTCCCCTACCTCAAAGTGTCTCTCCACCCGACCCTTATCGCGCATACAACTTCGCCGATTCCCGTGCCGTGGCTATGTTGTCCTTGAGAGCCCGGAGGATGTCTTGGCTCTCTTGGATCCATAACTTGGCTCGCGGAGCCCCCGCTAACACCAAACATCATGTCCACAAAAGATAGGGAATGATATCCATACAACGCATAGAAAGGTGTCATACCGATGGACATATGGTGGGTCGTGTTGTAGCAGATACTCGCCCGCATGTAGCCATTTCAGCCATGCTCTCTGTCGCCCACCGACGTAGTTACGCAAGTAGCCCTCTAGCCACTTGTTAACTATCTCCGTCCGCCCGTCCGTCTCGGGGGATGATAACTAGTGCTCGGTGTCAACTCGGTCCCCACTAGTCGAAAGAGCTCCTCGCGAATCCACCCATAAAACGGTCGTCCCTCGTCGCCGACAATGGTCTTGGGTAGACCATGCAATCCCGAAAACCTCCCGAAAAAACAACTCGCCACCCTGTGCGTCGTGTGATGTGCCGAAATGGCGAAAAAAATGAGCATACTTCGTTAGCCGGTCAACCACTACGAAGATGCGGTCCCTTGCCCCCCGCACCGTGGGCAACCCCGTGATGAAGTCCATCGAAATACTTTCCCACTTCCCCTCCGGAATGGGAAGAGGCTGCAACAACCCCGCGGAGATGACTCATCTCTCCCTTGTTCCGCCGGGCAAACCTCGCACTCCCACGACATGCTCGGAGTACGTCCTCCTTGAGGCCCTTCCATGCAAATCTCTCCCGGATGGCCCTCGTACATCTTGGTGAACCCCCGATGGCCCGCCAATGGTGAATCATGTGAAGCTCGGAGTATCTTCTCCTTGAGCCGAGACCCCTCGACCAAGAAGATCCCTGTCCCCGTAATAGATGACCTCATCGGCTACCCTCGTATCTGCTATCCGCTACCGCCCATCCAAGCACCTCGCATGCAAATCTATCTTTGGAGTACTCAACCGCAGTCGAGCCTTCCGCCCGGCGTCCAAGCTCATGAGTGACAACGTGGCCGGTCTACGGGAAAGGGCATCGCCTACTACGTTATTCTTCCCCTTGACATACTCTATGTCAAAGTCGTAAGCTCGGATCTTGCCGATCCACTTCGTCGCCTCTCCCCGCAAATCGTTTCGCTCCCAGAAGTACTTCATGTCGTTATGATCCGTCCTCACCCCCGAATCTGCCACCTACCAGTGCATCGCCGAATTTGGCCAATGCATGCATGATGGCCGCATCTCCTTGTCATATATGGGATATAGCCTCTCGTGTGGAAGGAGCTTCCGCTCTCGAACGCAATCGGATGACCCTCCCGCATCAAAACTCGCTCCAATCCCCTCTCCCGATGCATCGCACTCTAGGACAAAGGGTCGCGTAAAAATCCGGCAATGCTAACACGGGACAATCGCTCATCACCTCCTTGAGCTTATCAAAAGCTCGCTGTGTCCGTATCCGACCAACCGAATGCCCCCTTCCTCGTCGGCTCCGTGAGGGGTGCGACGAAGCCGTGAGAAGCCCTTGACGAACTTCCCTGTAGTAGGTGCGTATACCAATAAACCCTCGAAGTTCTCGTCACATTCCGTGGCTCGCCGGTCCCCCGATAGCCCCGATCTTCTCCTCGTGGACTCTCACCCCCGTCCACTCCTATGATGTGTCCCGGATACGAGCATCTCCGTCAATCCAAACTCACACTTGGAGAGCTTGGCAAAGAACTGTCGCTCCTCCAAAATGTGCAAGACCGTCTCTCAATGTGCCGGAGATGCTCCTCCCAAGTCCCTGCTCGTATATAAGGATATCATCAAAGAAAACCAGAGACAAACTTCCTCGGATGATCCCCGAAAATGTGGTTCATACAAGACCGGAAAGTAGCAGGTGCATTGGTCAACCCAAATGGCATGACCGAAACTCAAAGTGCCCATAATGACACTGAAAGCAGTCTTTGGGAATGTCCTGTTCCCTCATGCGTATCTCGATGGTACCCGGATCTCAAATCAATTTTTGAGAAGAATCGTGCTCCTCTCAACTCATCCATCGACTCGTCGATCCCGGGGAATGGGGTACTGTTCTTCGAGGGTCTTCTTGTTCGAGCCTCGTAATCAATGCACATGCGTAATGTGCCGTCCTTCTTCTTCACCAAGCACTATCGAAGAAGCAAAGGGACCGGTGCTCTGGGGACGAATGTGCCCAAGGGCCGAGCAACTCCCCGAATGGCCCGTTCTATCTCATCCCGATAGGCCTTGGGATGCCTATACGGTGTGGTAATCACCGCTCGTATCCCCCGCTCTCCGCCTCGATCGTGTGCTCAAACCCCCCGATCCGGTGGGTCGTCCCGTGAATGTCTCCAAAGACTATCGCATATCCGTCGAGAATAGTCCGTAGATCGGGGTGCACCGTCCGTCTCGTACCTACCGCCTCCGAAGCCCGCAACTCTCATCGCCCACTCTATATCTCCCTTGCGAATGTCGCCTCCATGCCGTGTGCCGATACTGCTCGGGGTGGATATGTGTTCGCCCTCGTATCTTCTCATGCTTCCCCCGTCTTGGGATCATCCCACTCCATCTCTAAGGCCTTCCAATCCGTTGTGACCTTCCCCGCAGTAATAAGCCACCGAACCCCCCAATATCACGTTGGTGTCCCGAATGTCCACCACAAAGAAGTGATCGGTCAATGTATAGGTGCCCATCGTCACCGATAACTCCGGGTACATATCGAGCACATGCCATGGTCCGATCTCCTCGGTACCAAAACGAGAGAACCCATCAAAGCCCTCCGTCGCGTATGCCTCTCCGCTCAACCATCCGGGCATCAATGAAGTTGTGGGTGGCCCCACTATCGACTAAGACCGAAACCCGTTGTCCGCGCACTATCCCCCCGTACGCGCAATGTCGGATACTTGGGGACTCCTCGCAATGTCGCTAGAGCTCCCCGCAGGGTGCGAATGATGCCCCACCCGCATCGGGTGGTGGAGGTGGTAAGGTACTCTGCGCTGCATAACATCCTCCTCGCCTCCTCATCATCCCCCCTCATCCTCTTCTCCGTCGCTCCTCGGAGAAGACCTCTATGAAATGTGCCTTCCCCGCCGCACATTTGTGTCCCGTGCCCATGGCTCCCGGCAAGTGAAGCATAATCGCTTCCGCCTCGCCTCTCTCCCGGCCTCATCATCAAATCGTCCTCGTCCCGGATTCGCCTTGGGAGGCGGAATCCTCGTGTCCTTACCCCTTAGGGCCGGAAAGCCCTCGTCTTTGGGGATAAGGTGGCCGAGTCCCTGGGCAAGACATCCCGTAAGTCACGAGCCCTACCGATAGCATCCCCGTAGTGTAGCCGGTTTGTTCGACCGGACTAGGCCGCGAAGTGGCTCGACGTGACCCCTCCACAAACATATAGACCATCCGAAAGTCGTCGATAAATCGAGCACCATCACCGAAACCCTCAAGAAGTCCGAGATGTATGCCTCTCGCACTCCCCAGTGCCGTCCGAGCTTGGTCGCCCTCAACAAAATGCCGCTCCGGGATCCCTCCCCGTCAAAACGCTCCACCACTCTCCCGGTGAACTCGGCATATGTCGTCACCGTGGAATGCCCCGGTGTTGCCATCCCATGAAACCACCGATCCCCGGGCCTCACCCTCTAAATGCAATGTAGCCATCTTAATGGCCTCCATTTCCGACATCCGGTTAAGCTCGAAAATAGATGTCCAGCCTTCTCCACCCTGAGACTTTGCCGTAGTCTTTGATGAACCATCAAACATAGGCAAATGGAATTTACTAGCCGCACTGGTGGCCATCACGGTGGGATCCACGCCCCTTGTGTTGGTGCTGCTCATGCTCGGGGGGTTTGATGCCACATCGGTACTCGGGAGATAGCGCTCATAGGGGAGAGTATCCATGAATGCCCTGTCCTAAGCCCCCGCCATTCCCGCAAAAACGGCCGCACATTGAGTCGGGACTCACCTCTCTTGGTGCCCTGTCGACCCCTCGTCCTCTACCGGGAAGGTAGGCATGGTGGGTCGCGTGGGGGGCCCGGATTGTCCCTCGGCGCACTTCCCCCGTACTCCTATCCCCCGTGTCCTTCCGGCGAGAATGTGGGCATAGTGGATCGCGCGGGTGCCCGAGTCGTCACAATGGGGATAGCATCCCGCACCGGTATGTGGTGAGACATACCCGATCCTTTCTCCGACCCGGAAAACCCTAGGGGGGTTCTCTCCGTGCTACCTCTACGGCCGCAAGCCTCCGTGACATATCCCGCATGTGATGGATGATTGCATCCGGCCTTCTCACCGTGTCCGCCATCGGATCCCGCCGCTCCCGTGTCCCTCACGAGTCGCTCCGTCTCCGAATCTGTTTCGGGTGGCTCCCGATCGAATCACTTCCCCCCGAAAGGAAACTTCCACCCACTCTCGCCTTCTCTCGCGTTCCTTCCGATAGATGTAGGGGTTATCCCCGGGCGTCATAGACCGCTAGCACCACGAGTCGAGCCGGATCTATGCTCCGATACCACCGTAATATCCCCAAAGGGAAATAACCGATAATACACGTAAATATGCCGTACGGATATAGAAAATACAATGCCGGAACCGAGATCATGGAACAAGTACACATAGAATGCCGTAAAACTAAGCCATTTTATTAATCGAAAGTACATAGAGAGGAGTACAAAATAATCGGAATGAGTGCACCTATCCTTGCCCTAGGCAAGTGGAGACCCTCTCGGAACAAATGATGGTCGCAAATAAGGACTGGCGTCCTAGCCGGGTCGAAGAGTCGCTATGAAGAACTCGCCGTCGGACTCGCAATGGAACTATGAGCTAAAGACTAGAAGATGGGCTGATTTCAGCTCCTCCAAACCCTCACCAATAAAAACGCTATCTCTCGCTAGTGACAGCAGCAGAAACGGATGGAATGCCGGCCACAAAAAACCTCCAGATGAATGGATCGGCTCCTCAAGACTAGTAATGCTCGGGAAAACGCCGTCAACCCCCACTCACATGATCCTCGCTCACCGCATCGGCGTCCCCCCGATGGATCGGCGTCCTATATGCTCGGATCTACCGGATCCGAAGCCTCCAATCCGGATCCGCATCCTAGGCCTCCCGGATCCGCGTCCTCCTAGATCGGATCTACCGTTATCTCTTCGGATCTATGCTCGGATTCGCCAATATCTCCTCGTATCTCGCAACCTCCAAGGTCGGATCCGATGTTATCTCTTCGGATCTAGGGTCGGATCTCGCCAATATCTCCCTCGGATCTCGCAACCTCCCAAGCCTGGGATCTAATGTTATCTCTCCGTATCCGCACCCTACGTAACTAGATCTCGCAAATATCTCCTTAGATCCGTAATCTCCAAGGCCGGATCCGCCAATGTGCCTTCGGATCCGCGTCCTTCCGTCTCCCCGGAACAGCGTCCTCTCTCTAAGCCCTCGATCTCGCGTCCTTCCTTCCCCGGGAACAGCGTCCTTCCTCTCAGATCTGAACTGCGTCCTTCCTCCCCCTGAAACAACGTTCTGCCTGCTAGATCTGCGCAGCCAAAAGAAGGGCTTCTTCCTCTCCAAATCTCCACCTGAAACTGCTACCAATTCCCACTGAAACTGAAGGGTGTTACTCAGAAAAGAAACTTACTAGGGCAGGCACTCGAAGTCCCCCGAAGCTAAGGGTGAAACCAGAAATAACCTTACCAGGGCAGGCACTCGAAGTCCCCCGAGGCTAAGGGTGAGATCTCCGAACGGAGACACTCGGTTGCACTAAACAGTGCTGCAGACCGACTAAACAACCGGCGTGCTGAAGCAGACAGAAGTCTAGCTCTCAATATCAATATCAAATCATGCATGTCCAAATGAGGTGAGAACCCCACCTTTTATAATGCTAAACTCCCTCCAAAACCTTAACTGCGTCCTTCACTCTCCTTGGCCTGCGCAGTTAACCTTGGGTCAGCCCGATGCCTCCCCATCATACTCATGTGGACCCCCCAAGGCCCCCTCTCTAAGTTATAACGTCAATCAACTAGGAAAAGAACACTTTATTTATAAAGTGAGGTGACTAAAGTGAGGTGACCCCTCTTATTTCTCACTTTATTTATTACTTCTAGCTAAAGCGGCAAAATTAAACAAAAATGAAATATTCCAATTAGCAAAGCTAATTAGGAATATTACAAAACCCCTGGGTGCAGTGATGCGCCTGTGTCAAGCCACTCGGAATAGACCCCTCAATGCCGGGATCCCAAACTTTTCTCTCTCCCTGTATCTATCAACAAACAATCCTCCTAGACCCCAATGCCACCATGGCCAATCATCGCCCAAGTCCCACGGCTCGGACTGCGCACTGCCTCTGGCTATAGATGATACCCTATGAAGTGGAGTCCGCCAACAAGCATCAATGCTCCCTGGCTCCTGCTGTGCTGTACCTCTAACTGTATAAGCTGCCCCCACCAATTGTGTACCAACTCATCACCTCTCTCCAATCCAAGTCCTGACTCAATCCCATGCTGGTCCTACTCTCCTGAAATCAGGATGGAGTGCTAAAGAAATGACGACCTGTGCCCCACTGCCAGCTGGAATCTGTAACATCTGTTGTGTTTAAGGGCCCCTGCTCTGTTGTGCTCCCTGCGAAGAAAATCATACCATCAAGAGGGTACTAGCTCATGATCTCCCACCAATCTATCCTGGAAGAAGAATCCAATGTAGTGTCAACTGCATATGGAACATGCCTAGAGAACTGTCGCCTGTTCATAACCAACTCACGCTGCTCTGTCCTGTCTGCCAATGAAAGTTGCCTGTAGAAGAAAGCCCCTCTCTCTATAATGGGCCAAAGTGTGCAATATATGCTGCAAGCCCCATCGATGTACTCCTGGAGAGTGCTACTCACTGAAAGTACTGCAACTCTGCTGACTGCATGTACATCTATCTGCACCTCATCAATGTGTCGACCCACAGATGGATGCTCCACCATCTCCAACAGCTCCTCCCACTCCTGATCAGGGGTGTCATGCTCCTCCTGTCTACTAGCCCCCTGCAGAACCATCCCATCAACCTCCAACACCTCTAGAGGATATGGATCTGCAACTGCTGTCACCGTACTCGATGTCTGTGTATCTGACTACTCCACCTCAATGGCTGACCCCAAGGTTAGCCACATATCCATCATAGACTCAATGTGAGCGCCCATCTGGCTTTCCCCCAAAGGAATATCACGCATGATGTGCATAGTATCCTCCTCTGTTGACTCAGGCTCCGTCATATGCTGCTCTGGCTGAATTGTTAGCCTCTTTCATAAAGGCAATTATAAATCCAAAAATACATAAATTAAATAATGTAAAGTTAGGATAAATATATTTATTAAATTAGAATATTTAATAAATATTAGAGATACTTAGAAATAGTATTTTGTTAGTGAAAATAGGACTCTAGAATAGAGTCGTTTCCTAGGCTCTAAAATAGGAATAAAGTTAGTAGAATGGTTAAAAGGTCATTTATTGTAAATGGACACTTGTTGGTTTTCCAAGTGATCCATAACTAGATTAAGTTAGAACATAGAGCTTATAAATAGGTTAGTTTCCTAATTTCATTGTAATGAAGTAGTGTAATGTGAGAGTGAAAGTTTACGTTTGTAAAATCTTGCAATTTGTTATGTAATCTTTTTTCATGATCAATAAAGTTATGTGTCTGAGGACACTTCTGAACCTACATGTGGTATCAGAGCACTGGTTGTGAAATCTGTGTTTGTTGTGATGGTTTGAGAGTTGTAGATAAATGGAGTCGATTTTAGTTTCTATCATCCTATGTGCTGTGCTTATGCCAAAGGATTTAGGGAGTCAGTGGCCTGGACCAGCTGGACCATTGCAGAAGCGTGATTATGGAGAATGAAATTGGTGATGGTAGGAGATATGTATCACAAATTCAGTGGATTTTGCGCGGAACCATGGAATAAAGTCTGCGTTGTTTGAAGGAGCTTAGCGTAATGATCAGCCAAAATCAACAGGTAAATGATTGAATACCTCGAGTCACTGCTATATTTCCCAAAATGAATGCGTTGTTGGACTACAACTCCTTCCTTGAGCATGGTTTTCTTGCTCTTGCTTCTTTACTTTCGACTTTGTAATTAGAGTTTCCACAGTATTTAGAAAATTTCCCACAAGCAATATCACCAATAAGATTCCACATACAACCATCTGTCATTCTGAAACAACAATTGTTGTCCAACGCAAAATCAAGCCAATGTATGCTTTGAAAACCTGCAAGATGAATAAAAGAAGATACAACCACAGTTAGCCTTCCACTACTGCAGTCTCATCCATTCTTCGCGCCTTTGAAGATGGAGGAAGCGCATGCCCATCAAAGCGCAGAAGAGGAATTGATTCACACTTCTCCATCTTCCCTGGCTTTCGTGTTGAGGTCTGGGCATTGTTGGGCCGCCGCCGCACCATCTTTCAGCTGCCCATGTTCGTAGCTCGATCAGATTGCTCGACATTGTTTGCAGGTGCTACCTATTGTCATAACCACTGCAGATTCGTGGGTTGACATTCTTTTCAAGGGAGTTGGCTCTGTAAAAAAAAATGGAGTGTGATTAATGCCCTGTAATCGCTTTGCAACCACGGTTTGGAAGTCACATTGCTGGTTGATTTGTGAGCAGATTGGTGGACGTTTTATTATGTTATGTGGCTGATGTTCAATGCGGCCAACGTATATTGTGGAGGAGTCAGCGTCCAGCATGAAGTAAAGAACTTTGCGCCCAGTTGCAGAGAATTTCCCACTCGATCTATTCATAGAAATCGCCCATTAAATCATTCGACAACCCAACACTCTGCAATTTCAGTTCTACAATAATTGTTGCAGGAGATTTCTTGAGACAACTGCTTCAGGAAAATTATTGTCGTACCAAAGAGATCTCGGCTTCAAATGCTTTTGATTTATTTGTGACACCGCCAAACAAAGATAGCTGAGTTTTTCTTTTCTTTTCTTTTTACAAAAGGTACGTCTGAATATTTTTACAAATATTTTATGTAAATGGGAGGTGAACGTATGGTATCCCGAACATTTGGCTTCTGCAACAAATCGAACACAATTTTGGAATGGAATTTAGATTCGAATTTGAATCAAGCATATTCTTCCAAAGAGTATTTTTGAATGATAGCGTTGGCACATCAAAAGACTACATTGGAAAATAAGCCACTTCTACCAACAATAATTTTAAAGTTACATCTCAGCGTGTTGTTGCAAAGTGTGGGTGCTGTTCAAAGTATATCGACGTGGAGAAGCTTTTGAAAGATGTTATATGATAGGGTACTTGTTCATAAAAGAAATGGTGAGCATACCTTTACATACGTAGGTTGTAGAGTTTTAAGAGAAACTTGACTTTAAGTGACATAAAGTTTCTTAATAATCATTTTAATGGAAAGTGTGTAAAGGAACTTTTAAAGAGTGCTTATAACGTTTTTTATGGAGTCATAAAAGGATAAAAGAGATTAGTATTATTTTAATGAGAGAGAATGAGTGGAGTGTTTAATGAGAGAATGAGTGGAGATTTATATTATGATGTATGGTTTCACCATGAGAGAGCGTAATAAGTGATTTTTGTAATGCATTTTGGAGAGATAAGTGTCTTATTTTGAGGTGATTTTTCTTTGGAGTGATAAGTGAAGTTAATAGAAAAATTGATTCACTTTTTTTTATAAAGTGATTTTATAAATTATTTGTAATTTTGGAGAAATAAGTGATTTTGTGGAGTGATAAGGATTCACCTTTTTATTGTAAGTTTGGAGTGATAAGGGAAAGTCATTGTTGTGATTCCAAGTACCATTTTTCTTTGAGAGAGATTGAGTCGGTGAATATCCAGATTTTGAAGACAAATTGCTTCTAAAGGTTATGAGCTTGCCATTTTCATTACTTGAAGGTGGAGATTTTTTATGTACTCAATACTTAATAAAGAGATCATTTTTTGGTGATTGTGTCCTAGATCCGCCCGAAATTGAATAAGGGGATCTTAGGTACACCATGTGTATTTGTGATGGCGCATGTTTTTTTTTATGGCTTCATGTTGTTGTTTTTGCTTTGTGTCTAGTTGTGACACATCAATAATTTCATTTAATATCGCATACATAAAGTTCAATATCAGCAAGCACAACACATGTAACAAAATAGTTGCAAGATCAACACATGCATTTGCGCCACTACAACATATAATCAAAGATTGTCTACATCAGCATTCTACATCAACAATCAAATTCACTTAGTCAAGTTAATGCATTTCAAAGCAAAGTCTACATCAACGTTATTGCAAATCCATTTCAGAACTTGTAATCAAATTCATTGTTTTAAGTGAATCATTAAAAATTCATTGTTAATGAATTTTTAAGAGAACAAGTGAATCATTAAAATCATTGTAAGCTTTCTTGGGTGCATTGTCGACAATGTTCGACACCCTTTCTTTAAAGAAAAATTAAGTGAATGCACGAGTTTTTAACTCTAAATCAAACAAGCAACAAGTTCACATCTCCTGCAAGCGAGCGTGATTATTCATTCAAGCAATCTACGTCAAGACAGTACAAAGATCAAACCATCAAGCGAGCCAGAGTAAATTTCATTACAGCAACCAACAAAGCAACCAAACAAGTTCAAACAATCAAGCAAGTTGAGATCGACATCAAGCGAGCGTGGCTATTCATTCAAGTGAGCGTGAAGTCATCAAGTAAGTCAAGTGAGCTCTTAAACAAACGCGATCGTCATCAAGCGAGCGTGAATTCACAAGTGAATCATCACCTAGAGTATCTCCCGTAGAGTTCCCTGACTGCTCACCCCGCACACTGGAATACAACTCCGGTCTACTGTCATCATCTCTGCATGACTGCTCTTGCTCCCCAGAAGCTTCCGCATCTGATCCCAAGGACTCACCTGAAGAAGAGTCCTCATCCTGGCATACAGAAGGAATGCCCTTTTGTTCTGCCACTGCCGCCTCATTTGCATCTCTCAAACATGAGTGATCAGGCCCCCAAGGTTCTTTGCAAATTAAGCAAAGTCCCTTCCTCCTCAACTTGTTCTTGCTGTTTGATCCACCAAATTGGAATAGCTCCTCCCTGGTCAACACTCTCTTGAAACACCCAATGTTTTGCTCAACCAAACTCTCGGCCAGTTTATAAGCAACAGGTGAAACCAGTTGTTCTCTCCTCCAAATGGTCAACAACCTAGTCTGCAGCATCTTACAAATGTCATCATTATTACCCATGACTCCAGCCATGATGTAATATCACGTTTCGGGGATATCTCTAAAACACGACAAACTCCAACCAGAGATGGACTGGGAGGGCATTAACCGGATATTTCGCCTCTCAAAAGAGGACGAGATCCGAAGGCTACCTGGCCCTTTCCAGACTCTGTCTAAGAGTGAAAGATAAACACACCAAGTGGTATAGAACTAGAATGCTCAAGAATATATAAAAATAACAGTGCAGCAGACATATAATAGCAGAGAAAGAAAATACGGCAACTCATCCAGAAACATAGAGAGGAAATGCTAAGCCATTTTATTAATCTGAGAAATATAATGAAGTACAATAGGTGATCAGAGTGATGGCACCTAATCTTGCTCAAGGCCAATGAAGAAATACTCTCAGAATATACAGGAAATGGCTGCTCTCTGAACTGCGTGCCAGCTGCTGGAAAATTGCCGTGTAGCTGCTACTGCTGGAATGAACTGAAGACTAGGGGCTGATCCCCTTGCTGGAATGAGCTGAAAATTTGCAATCCTCCTCTGCTCACCAATCCCGACAAAACCCATAAACCATATAAAAAATGGCCGACCCCTGAAAACCTCCAGAAAACACCCTCTTGGGGAATTACGCTGGCCTCCAAGGCTCTGCGCAGAGGCTAAATGAGAATGACTGAAACACTGCCTTAGACTCCACCAAATCCTCCCACAGGCAAAGGCTGATCCTTTGCTCAAAATCTCGGCTCAATCTCCTGCAGAAATCTTGATCCGGAGCACCTCCAAAATGGACTGCGTCCTTTCTCCCAGTGACTGCGCAGTCTCTATGAAAGCCCAGCTTCGTAGCAAACCCAAACAACAAAACCTCTTAGAAAATACTGAAGAAATAACCTTGCCCGAGCAGGCACTCGAAGTCCCCTGGGGCTAAGGGCGAGATCTCCGACCGAAGACACTCAATGCACTAAACAGTGCTGCAGACAGGCTAAACAGCCAGCGTGCTCAAGAAGACAAAACGTCTAGCTCAATATCATCAAAAACAGAATGAATCAAATGAGAAGGCTCCTCCCTCTTTTATAACGTTGGCCTTCCTCCAACCCTAAGGCCATCTCCTCAACGTAGCCTCCATCTCTTGCCACGTGCCCAACCTCTCCTGCGCAGAAGCTTCTAGAGCTAACGTGGGCCTCCTCTCTACGTGGTGCTTGGCCCCCTTGGCTCCCCCTTAAGTCACAACGTTGTGCTACTAGGAGGGTGTTTTATTTCACTTAAGTGAGTTAGACCCTCTCCACTCACTTTTTATTTATTTATAAACTATAGACGACAAAACTAAACAAAATCGAATATTCCAATTAGCTGTCGCTAATTAGGAATATTACAGTCTCCCCCGGCAAAATCTTGCTTGTCCTCAAGCAACTGAAGTGATGGATGCTGCAAAATCTTCTCACTCTCCCAAGTGGCATCCTCATTCGGCAAATTCTTCCACCTCACCAAGAATTCCCGGGCTGTCCTGCTCCGTATCTGCCTCTCCCTGGTATCAATAATAGCCTCTGGCTGCAACACCAAGTGCCCCTCATCATTCGTGGGTGGTAGCTCCTCTGTCACTGTCACTTGCTGCCCCAGCGCCTTCTTTAGGCATGATACATGAAAAACGTTGTGGATCTTGCTGCCTTGGGGCAACTCCAACTCATACGCAACCTTCCCAATCCGGCGTATCACCCTGTATGGCCCATAAAAGCGAGGCTTGAGCTTCTCAGCTCCCTTCTGCTTTAGCGACGACTGTCGGTATGGCTGTAATTGTAGGTAGACCAAGTCCCCTACCTCAAACTGTCTCTCCACCCAACCTCTGTCGGCATACAACTTTTGCTGGTTTTGTGCTATAGCCATATTGTCCTTGAGAGCTCGGAGGATGTCCTGACTCTCTTGGATCCAAATCTTGGCTCTAGGAGCCTTGCTAGCACCGAACATCACATCAACAAAAGATAAGGAATGATACCCATACAAAGCATAAAACGGTGACATACCAATGGACATGTGATGTGTCGTGTTGTAGCAGTACTCCCCCAAATGCAACCACCTCAGCCATGCTCGCTGCTGCCCACTGACATAGTTACGCAAGTAGCCCTCCAGCCACTTGTTAACTATCTTCGTCTGTGGGTGATAACTGGTACTCGGTGTCAACTATGTCCCCACCAGCCAGAAAAGCTCCTACCAAAATCCGCCCATAAAGCGGCTGTCCCTGTCACTGATGATGGTCTTAGGAAGACCATGTAGCCTGAAAACCTCTCTAAAGAACAGCTCGGCCACCTGTGCTGTTGTGTAATGCGCGGATATGGCGAAAAAGTGTGCATACTTTGTCAGCCGATCAACGACGACAAAGATACAATCCTTGCCCTGCACCATGGGCAACCCTGTGATGAAGTCCATCGATATGCTCTCCCATTTCCCCTCCGGAATGGGAAGAGGCTACAATAGTCCTGCAGGATGACTCATCTCCCGCTTGTTCCTCTGACAAACATTGCACTCCATGATGTGCTGAAGTACGTCCTCCTTGAGGCCCTTCCATGAGAACCTCTCTCTAATGGCCCTGTAGGTTTTGGTAAACCCCTGATGGCCTGCCAATGGAGAATCATGTGATGCCTGGAGTATCTTCTTCTTAAGATGAGATCCCTCAGTCGAGAAGATCCTATCCCTGTAGTAGATGATCTCATCAACCACCCTATACCTGTCATCCGCCACCTGTCCATCCAGCACCTCACATGCAAATCTGTCCTTGGAGTACTCCACTAAAAGTCGAGCCCTCCAATCTGTATCCAAGCTCATAAGAGATAACGTGGCTGGTCTACGTGAAAGGGCATATGCTACCACGTTATTCTTACCCTTGACATACTCAATGTCAAAGTCGTATGCTTGGATCTTACTGATCCACTTCTGCTGCCTCTCCTGTAGCTGCTTCTGCTCCAAAAAGAACTGGAGGCTGTTGTGATCAGTCCTCACCCTGAACCTGTTCCCTACCAAATACTGCCGAAATTTGGCCAAGGCATGCATGATGGCCAACATCTCCTTGTCGTATATAGAATACAACCTCTCGTGCGGAAGGAGCTTCCGGCTCTCAAAGGCTATAGGGTGTCCCCCCTGCATCAATACTGCGCCGATCCCTTCTCCCGACGCATCACACTCCAAGACAAATGGCTGCGTAAAATCCGGCAATGCAAGCACTGGGAAGCTACTCATCACCTCCTTGAGCCCATTCAAAGGCTCGCTACGCTGTATCTGACCAACTGAATGCCCCCTTCTTCGTCAAATCTGTAAGCAGTGCAGCAAGTTGTGAGAAACCTCTGACGAACTTCCTATAATAGGTACATATCCCAATGAACCCTTGAAGTTCCGTCACATTCCTCGGCTCCGGCCAATCTCTGATGGCTCTAATCTTCTCATGGACCCTCACTCCGTCCACTCCAATAATGTGACCCAAATACAACATTTCCGTCATCCCAAACTCACACTTGGAGAGCTTAGCATAGAACTGTTGCTCTTCCAAGATGCGTAGTACGGCCTCTATATGCTGGAGATGCTCCTCCCAAGTCCTACTATATATGAGTATGTCATCGAAGAAGACCAATACAAACTTTCTTAGATGACTGCGGAAGATATGGTTCATGCAAGACTGAAAGGTGGCTGGTGCATTAGTCAGCCCAAAAGGCATAACCAAAAACTCAAAGTGCCCATAATGACACCTGAAGGCGGTCTTGGGAATGTCCTGTTCCCTCACGCGAATCTGATGGTACCCTGATCTCAAATCAATCTTCGAGAAGAACTTGGTTCCTCTCAGCTCATCCATCAACTCATCGATCCTGGGTATAGGATACCTGTTCTTTAGGGTCTTCTTGTTCAGGGCCCTATAATCAGTGCACATCCTCAAGGTGTCGTCCTTCTTCTTCACCAACACTACGGAAGAAGCAAACGGACTCGTGCTCGGTCTGATGTGCCCAAGAGTCAGCAACTCCTGGATGGCCCGCTCAATCTCATTCCGATAGGCTTTGGGATGCCTATAAGGGGTAGTGATCACTGCCTGAATACCCTGCTCAAGCTCAATGGTGTGCTCAAACCCTTGGTCCGGTGGCCGACTTGGTGGTATATGCCCAAACACTACATCATACCTGTCAAGGATGGCCTGTATATCCGGATGAACTGCTCGACCGGTGGTCTCTGCCTCTGATGCCCACAACTCAACCGCCCACTCTATGTCTCCCTTTTGGAAATCTGCCTCCATCCGGTGTGCCGAAACTGTCTGAGGTGGGTAAGTGTGCATCCCGCGGATCTTCTCATGCTTCCCAGTCTTCTTATCATCCCACTCCATCTCTAAGGCCTCCTAATCCGTGGTGACCTTCCCCAGAGTAATCAACCACTGAACACCCAATACCACATTGGTATCTGGTATGTTGACCACGAAAAAGTGATCGGTCACGGTGTAGGTACCCATCGTCACTGCGAACTCTGGAACATACTGGGCACACTGCATCGTCTAGGCTCCTGGGACCAAGACTGAAAATCCGTCAAAGCTCTCGGTTGGTATACCCCTCCGCTCGACCATCTGTGCATCAATGAAGTTGTGGGTCGCCCCACTGTCAACCAAGACTAACACTCGCTGGCCACGTACTGTCCCTCGTACACGCAGCGTCAAATACTTCGGAACTCCTCGCAAGGCTGCAAGGGTCGCTCCTGTGGGTGCAAAAGCTGCACCTCCTGTCCCTAGAGGTGGAGGTGGCAACTGATCCTGGGCCGTCTGACTATCTCCTGCCTCCTCATCCTCTTCCCTGCTATCATCGGAGAAGACCTCAATGAAGTGTGCTTTGCTAGCAGCACACTTATGCCCTGGTGCTGTAATATTCCCATTTTTGGTATCATCCATGACAGGGCTAGGAGGGACTTCCAGAGTTAGGAGCAGACAGGTCACATGTACAGATTGGTACTATCAGTGGGCTCAGGAGCTTTTCAGAGGAGTTTTGAGGAGTTTTCATGATGTCTGGAGGCATTCGTTTGATATGCTCCATCATCCGAGCAGCTTGGCTTTCGTTCCGATACATTCCGATAACTTTCGGAATTTTGAGTTATTTATGGGCTTAACTCAGCTGATTATGCTCAAGGTGGCATTCCGGGAGGAATATACGATGGAACACCTTAGTGTAATAGCTCATCGGAACCGGGACGAGGAGACCTACACGATGGGACAGTTAGACAGAGATTTCAGTGACCAGAGAGGGCGTGGTAGCCGATATACCCTTTTCTGCATTAAAAGGGAATATTTTATAATATTTTAATAAAAAGGGAAAAGTGCTCCATAAATAAAATAATAATAAAATAATGCTCTAGAAGGCTCCAAGGGATCTATAAAAGAAAGGGAGGAGGCCATTGGGAGACATCTTTGGAGTAGATCATTTGCTTGTGTACGAGAGGTTTGAGGACGTGGTTCTCTACTTCTGCCGTAGCCCCAGGACGGAAACCCTCGAGTGGTTTGTGAGTGTTGGACGAAAACCCAACTCTCTTGAGGAGACTTCACTTAGGAGTTTCACAGAGCTTCAAAGTTTGGTGTGAGGATCATTCAGATCTTCAACTTGGGCTTCATCATTTTCAGTGGGTTCAGTTTTAGCTGTTGCCGGAGGGAGAGTGCAGCAGTTCAGTTTGTGGCCAACACCGTTCAGCAGCTTATCTTGGTGGCCAGTTTCCTATCTCAGCTCTTCCTAGGTCAGATCTATATGTAAACCCCTTTTTATTATCTATAATAAAATCTGAGATTTTCCTTCTGTTCTATATGGTATTGGATTGCAGTGTTTTCTGTCTTTTATTTTACATGGCAATCTTCTGTTGAATAAATGTTTATTTTACGGCAAATTGTGGTATTCAGTATTTTTCTGCATTTTAGTTAAAATATCCCATCCGGGATATTACAGTGGTATCAGAGCACTGGTTTTGGCTCAGCCTGCGGGTTCATTGTAGATCAACTTCAATAAAATAGAGGGTTTGTGAGAGAATCCATCAGAGAAAATATTGCAAAGCCAAATGTCTCATCTGGGCCAAAGATCGAAATTATTTTTATAGGAGGCAGTGAGCAATTCTTTTTTTGAGAAGCTGAATATTTAACATATCTATCCAAAGTTTGAAGGCCAAATTACATCAAATTTTATTTGGAGGTGGGGCCGTCAAAATCATTCCAAGAACGCAGCATCTGATTAGATTTTCAGAAGGGGGCCACCAGCTAGAAGGGGAACCAAATTGGGTTATCAGAAGGACGCGTTTCACAATCATCGCTGGGGGTTGGGAATTAATTTTGTCAACACCGAAGTCAGTGGTTGAGTTGGCATCATGAATTGCTTCTTCACCTTGATCGAGAGAGGAATTCTCTGAAATAGAGATTCATAGTTGGTCGTAGACCATATCTTCTCGAACCTGCAGCACGAGTTATCCCCAGACAGATTAGAATTTGTCTTCAAATATCGAATTTATAAGGAGAGCTACAGGGGAGTCGCAGCAAGAAAATCATTGTACGTGGCAATCAAAGCATATATGATATAAATGTCGAATAGTTGCTGGGTCGAACTATTGAGTTAGGGCTCGAATTTTATTTGAAAAGACGCGTCATTTCCAGGAGCGGCTTTAATTAAAATTTTGTTGATTTGAGGACCACGTTGAAAATTTTGTAGAGGGATGTATTGAAAATTTAGAAGGGTGAATAATTATTTACTTCGACAGTTACATTATTATTGGGTGTGAATATATTGGGGAATAAGGTAATGAGCATAATGACATATCGGGCCGAAGATTAAAATTTTGGACAGTCGAATCCCTTATTCAAGACGATTTGCTCCAGAATTTATAGAAGGACCCAATTGTCGAATTGCAATAGAAGACCGTCTGTTGTTCTTTCTCCAGATCAGGAAGCCACGCATTCATTGACATTCATTGGCCAGAGCCGTATTTATTTATCTTGCAAAGTCAATTCTCTTTTCTACCAAGGCCACAGAATTGAATATGGTTGGAATAAGTTGCTGTCGGTGATCAAATTGTTGAAGGTGGTCGTAGTCACTCAAAACTCTCTGCCCAAGCACATAATGTCTGATTCGAAGTTAGCAGTGCGATGAGCTTTTGACAGTGTTGGAAAATTCAGTGGTAACCTGACACCAAATATTTTCAGTATCTGTCATTGTCTTCTTCGATTCTAATTTCAGTGGTCGTATTGTATTCTCCTCACCCTAAAAGTCACATTACCGATCACACAATTTCCTAAGCAGAGTCGCTGCGAGACGTAAATCAACGAGGCTATCTTCTATGCAACCATGCTGACGGAGACTGAGTTTTGGGCTGAAACGCACTGAATGACAAGCCATTTCTCTAGTTGGTTGATCATGGGAGCTGCTTGTGTCGTCCCCATATAACCAGTCCCCATATGACCAAGACATGTTGAAGTATCCTGCAGGGGTTAAAATTCTGAAGATTGGGAAACTAAAGACCACCATGTTGGGGCTAAAACACTGTGGTATCTGTTGTGTAGAGGGGCTGAGATCTCGGTGCTGAAATTGAGCATTAAAAAGTCAACTTTCAGGAGATTTTTAATTGCAGAAGTGACAGAAGATAGAGCACGGTGTTACAACAGCAATGGTACAGGAGAGCCAAAAATTGTCTCTGTCCTAAAGGAAGATAAGCGTGGATCCCACTGTCGAGTTTGAAGATTGATACACTGCTGTAGAAGACTGCTATCACTGTGGCTGTAGCAGAGTATGTATTTCAGAGGAATGGAGGGGCTGCTCCTTGAGAAATACTCCTGTTCAAATGTCTGCCTACTGCAACATTGTGGAAGATATATAAACCAGGTTCCATTTTACATATTTTTCTGAGTATGCATTCCTTGATATAATTGAGAAAGGTGATTTCTGAGATTAAGTTTTGTCAATAGCTGTAATTGTTTTCTGAGCTCTAGATATCAGTAGCTGGGTGGAAACCAGTTTTTATAAAATTCCCCACTATATACTTGTACCAGCAATTACATGTCACCTACAGCAGTATGACAAAAATTACACCTACATCGCTATAAAGGGTACCCACAACAGTTTTTCATCTCACTGAGAAATTTAACAGCTTTTCATCCTACTGAGAAATTAAACAGCTCAGAGGTGCAATGCTGAGTTGAGACAACTCAGAATTGCACATGCAACATTGTGCAAGAAATCTGTTTGCTAAAACACTTCACTGGGAATTATATAGCAGACTTAGAAAAGTGCAGTGGTCTTTCCATTAGTTGAACCATGGAGGAACTTCTAAACAGATTGATGAAAATAAAATTAGAAAACCAGAGAACAAAACAGAACAGTAGACCCTTCTCCAAGAAGGTACATAATTTGCTCAAACAAGAGCATCCGAGGAATATACAAAGGGAGAAAGAAGTGGGAAATTGGCTGTATGTACAGGGGATGGACTTGAAGAGTGGAAGATTAGGGGATGACTTGCCCATGTTAGAGGAGCTGGAATCCTGTCTCTCAAAGGTACAACAATCTGATTGGTGTTTGAATTGGGCTCTGGAGCCATCTATGGTTGCATTAATACAAGCCAGACTCTTGGAACATCCAAGTGAGAGAGTCCAGCTGATAGTTGCCTCTTGTTTCAGCGATATCCTGAGGATAACAGCACCCTACCCTCCCTACAATGATGATATTATGAGAAGAATTTTCAGATTGATAGTAGGAACCTTTCGGGATTTGGACAACTGTGCAGGCTCTACATTTAGGAGGAAGTTTAAGGTTCTAGAAGCCATGGCTATGGACCGAACTTATGAGATCATGTTCTATCTTGAGTGTGATGACCTGATTTTGCAGATGTTCCGATGCTTCTTTAGCATTAGGAAACATCATCCTGATACTGTCATAGCACACATGCGGTCCATCTTGTCGTCATGTATGAGAGACCATGAGACCATTTGCCGGAAGTTGCAGACTAGGTTGCTGAGCATTTGGAGGAGAAAGCGGTTGGTCTCGCCTGCTGCTTATGAGCTAGCCCAAGGGCTAGTTGAGCAGAACATTGAGTTTCTCAGGAGACAGTTGACCAGGGAGGAGCAGCTCCAGTTTGGTCGGTCAGGCAGCAGAAATGAGCTGAGGAGGAAGGGACTTTGCTTCATTTGCGAAGAACCTTGGGGGCCTGATCACTCATGTGTGAGAGATGCAGATGAGGTGGCAGAGGTAGAGCAGGTAGACATTCCATCCGTATGCCAGGGTGAGGGCTCTTCTTCAGATGAGTCCATGGGATCAGTTGAGGATGCTTCTGGGGAGCGAGAGAAGCCATGCAGAGATGATGATGACAGTAGACCAGAGCTGTGTTCTAGTGTGCAGGGTGAACAGTCAGGGGACTGTATAGGTGATACTCTGGGTGATGAGTCACTTGTGACGATTCAGCCAGAGCAGCATATGATGGAGCCTGAGTCAGCAGAGGAGGATACTATGGACATCAGGCATGACATTCCCTTGGGTGAGATCCAGATGGGCACCCACATTGAGCCTATGATAGATATGCAGCTAACATTGGGGTCAGCCTTTGAGGAGGAGCAGTCAGATGCACAGACACCAGTTGCAGATCCATATCCTCTAGAGACGTTGGAGGTCGATGGGATAGTTTTGCCAGGAGCTAGGGCACTAGCAGGTACAGAGGTATTGGATGATGGTCGCAGACAGCGGTATCATCGGCTTCGGACGGACCTTCGAGTTTTGAGAGAGAAGGCCACGTCAGTACGGGAGGCCATTTTGTTGCAGGACCAGGAGCTGGAGGGTATGAGAGTGACTTGTGCCAAGTCGGCAGCCAAGTTGGTTCGCATTGGGGAACGACTAGATTCCCTGATGGTACAATCAGAGGGCAAGTTGGAGCATCCATCTTTGGGCCGACACATTGATGAGGTGTCGATAGATGTACCTGCAATCAGCAGAGCTGCAGTATTTTCAGTGAGTAGTACTCTCCAGGAGTACATCGATGGGGCTTGCAGCATATCCTGCCCACTTTGGCCCATTATAGGGAGAGGGGCTTCTTCCTACAGGCAACTTTCTTTGACAGATAAGGCAGATCAGTGTGAGTCGATTACGGGCTGGCGGCGACACTCTAGGCATATTCCAGATACAGTTGTTGCTACATCGGATTCTTCTTCCAGGATGGACTGGCGGGAGATCATGAGTTGGTATCCTCTTGGTGGTACAGTATTCTTCGTGGGGAGCATAGCAGAGCAGGGGCCCTTAGACATAGTAGCTGTTACAGGTTCCAGTTGGCAGGAGGGCACCGATTGTCGTTGCTTCAGGACTCCTTCCCGATTTCAAGAGAGCAGGATCAGCATGGGATTGAGTCAAGACCTGGATTGGAGAGAAGTGATGAGTTGGTATGCAGTTGGTGGGGCAGCATATGCAGTTACAGGTACAGCACAGCAGGAGCCCGGGGGCATTGATGCTTGTTGGTGGTCTTCACCTCTTATAGCATCAGATATAGTTAGAGACAGTGCACAGCCTGAGCCATGGGACTTGGGCGATGATTGGCCCTGGTGGCGTTGGGATCCGGGAGGATTGTTTGTTGTCTGGGACAGAGAGAGATCAGTTTGGGATCCCGGCATTGAGGGGTGTGTTCCGAGAGGTTTGACACAGGTGCATAGCAGCACCCTGAGGTTGGTATGGGATCCAGGCATTGGGTCTGAGGTGCGGCGGGCCAATAGAGTGGTCCACATATTTCGATTGCTTGAGGGCAAGCAATCTTGGGGCGGGAGGTCTGTAATATTCCCATTTTTGGTATCATCCATGACAGGGCTAGGAGGGACTTCCAGAGTTAGGAGCAGACAGGTCACATGTACAGATTGGTACTATCAGTGGGCTCAGGAGCTTTTCAGAGGATTTTTGAGGAGTTTTCATGGTGTCTGGAGGCATTCGCTTGATATACTCCATCATCCGAGCAGTTTGGCTTTCGTTCCGATGCATTCCGATAACTTTCGGAATTTTGGGTTATTTATGGGCTTAACTCAGCTGATTATGCTCAAGGTGGCATTCCGAGAGGAATATACGATGGAACACCTTAGTGTAATAGCTCATCGGAACCGGGACGAGGAGACCTACACGATGGGACAGTTAGACAGAGATTTCAGTGACCAGAGGGGGCGTGGTAGCCGATATACCCTTTTTCTGCATTAAAAAGGAATATTTTATAATATTTTAATAAAAAGGGAAAAGTGCTCCATAAATAAAATAATAATAAAATAATGCTCTAGAAGGTTCCAAGGGATCTATAAAAGGAAGGGAGGAGGCCATTGGGAGACATCTTTGGAGTAGATCATTTTCTTGTGTATGAAAGGTTTGAGGACGTGGTTCTCTACTTCAGCCGTAGCCCCAGGACGGAAACCCTCGGGTGGTTTGTGAGTGTTGGACGAAAACCCAACTCTCTTGAGGAGACTTCACTTAGAAGTTTCACAGAGCTTCAGAGTTTGGTGTGAGGATCACTCAGATCTTCAACTTGGGCTTCATCAGTTTCAGTGGGTTCAGTTTCAGCTGTTGCCGGAGGGAGAGTGCAGCAGTGCAGTTTGTGGCCAGTGCCGTTCAACAGCTTATCTTGGTGGCCGGTTTTCTATCTCAGCTCTTCTTGGGTCAGATCTATATGTAAACCCCTGTTTATTATCTATAATAAAAGCTGAGATTTTCCTTCTGTTCTATATGGTATTGGATTGCAGCATTTCCTGTCTTTTATTTTACATGGCAATCTTCTGTTGAATAAATGTTTAATTTACGGCAAATTGTGGTATTCAGTATTTTTCTGTATTTTAGTTAAAATATCCCATCCGGGATATTACAGGTGCCCACGGCTCCTGACAAGTGAAGCACAACCTCTTCTTCCTCAGCTCCCTCCTGGCATCATCATCTATCTGTGCCCGCCCTGGATTCCCCTTTGGAGAAGGAACCCTCACATCCTTCCCCTTGGGCTGGAAACCATGTCTCTAGGGATAAGGTGTCCGAGTCTTGGGCAATGCATCCTGTAAGTCCGTGGTCCTGCTAATAGCATCTTGGAGTGTAGCTGGTCTAGTAGATCTGACTAGACCTCGAAGTGGCTCTGCTAACCCCTCCACAAACATATAGATCATTCGTGCTGCGGATAGATCTGGCACCATCACTAAAACCCTCAAGAAATCTGCAATGTATGTCTCGGGGCTCCCCGTCTGCTTGAGCCTCGTCAGCTCAACAAAGTGCTGTTCCGGATCCCTCCGGTCAAATCGCTCCATCAACGTCTTGGTAAACTTGGCATATGTCGTCACTATAGAATGCCCGAGTGTGACCATTCCATGGAACCACCAGTCCTGGGCCTCACCATCCAAATGTAATGTTGCCACCTTGATGGCCTCCGTCTTCGACATCTGGTTAAGCTGGAAATAGATGTCCAGCTTCTCCACCCAAGACTTTGCCGAATTGTTTGATGAGCCATCAAACATAGGCAAATGAAATCTGCTAGATGTGCGGTGGGTAACTCCATCATGATAATGTCGGTGCCCTCTATGATGGTCGCGGGGTCTACTGTCCTGCTGGAGCTGAACAAAATCCCGGAATGAGAGAGCATCCCTGAACTCCTGCCCATAGGCCTGATACTCTGCAAAATACTCGCCCATGTGTCCGGGCTCTGCCTCCTGCTGGGCTCCTGCCCCTGTGTCTACCCCCAAGAAAGTGGGCATGGTAGAGCGAGTAGGTGCACGTGAAGCCATCGGCTGAGGAGTATCACGCTGAGCAGCACCATGCTCCGGCAAATGATGAGATGTACTTGATCCCTCTCCTACCCGAAAAACTCGTGGGGTCTCACGCTGTCTAGCCTCTACAGCGGTGAATCTTTGACCCATCACCTCAATCTGTCTAGCCAAATCTTGCACCGATTTGAGGAGTGCCTCCCCAAACTCTTTGGCCTCTGTGTCATCTGCCATCAGCCCTCTCTGCTCTGAATCTAACACAGGCTCCTCCTGCTCTGCGTTTGTCACAGGCTCCTCCTGCTCTGTGTCCACCACCCAAACACAGTCTCCCTCTTCGTAGGTGTTCTCCAACCTACGCTCATGATCTCTGTACTTCCTGCCTCTGTAACAAATATATGGTCTCTTCCCCGGTGTCATAGACCACAGGCTAAGCCAAAACTATGCTCTAATACCACTGTAATATCCCGTTTCGGGGATATCTCTAAAACATGACAAACTCCAACCGGAGATGGACTGGGAGGGCATTTACCGGATATTCCGCCTCTGAAAAGAGGACGAGATCCGGAGGCTACCTGGCCCTTTCCAGACTCTGTCTAAGAGTGAAAGATAAACACACCAAGTGGTATAGAACTAGAATGCTCAAGAATATATAAAAATAACAGTGCAGCAGACATATAATAGCAGAGGAAGAAAATATGGCAACTCATCCAGAAACATAGAGAGGAAATGCTAAGCCATTTTATCAATCTGAGAAATATAATGAAGTACAATAGGTGATCAGAGTGATGGCACCTAATCTTGCTCGAGGCCAGTGAAGAAATACTCTCAGAATATACAGGAAATGGCTGCTCTCTGAATTGCGTCCCAGCTGCTGGAAAACTACCGTGTAGCTGCTACTGCTGGAATGAACTGAAGACTAGGGGCTGATCCCCTTGCCAGAATGAGCTGAAAATCTGCAATCCTCCTCTACTCACGAATCCCGACAAAACCCAGAAACCATATAAAAAATGGCCGACCCCCGAAAACCTCCAGAAAACACCCCCTTGGGGAATTACGTTGGCCTCCAAGGCTCTGCGCAGAGGCTAAATGAGAATGACTGAAACACTGCCTCAGACTCCACCAAAATCCTCCCACAGGCAAAGGCTGATCCTCTGCTCAAAATCTCGGCTCAATCTCCTGCAGAAATCTTGATCCGGAGCACCTCCAAAATGGACTGCGTCCTCTCTCCCAGTGACTGCACAGTCTCTATGAAAGCCCAGCTCCGCAGCAAACCCAAACAACAAAACCTCTCACAAAATACTGAAGAAATAACCTTGCCCGAGCAGGCACTCGAAGTCCCCCGGGGCTAAGGGCAAGATCTCCGATCAGAGACACTCAATGCACTAAACAGTGGTGCAGACAGGCTAAACAACTAACGTGCTCAAGAAGACAAAACGTCTAGCTCAATATCATCAACAACATAATGAATCAAATGAGATGGCTCCTCCCTCTTTTATAACGTTGGCCTTCCTCCAACCCTAAAGCCATCTCATCAACGTAGCCTCCCTCTCTTGCCACGTGCCCAACCTCTCCTGCGCAGAAGCTTCTAGAGCTAATGTGGGCCTCCTCTCTACGTGGTGCTTGGCCCCCTTGGCTCCCCTTAAGTCACAACGTTGTGCTACTAGGAGGGTGTTTTATTTTACTTAAGTGAGTTAGACCCTCTCCACTCACTTTTTATTTATTTATAAACTATAGACGACAAAACTAAACAAAATCAAATATTCCAATTAGCTGTTGCTAATTAGGAATATTACACATGATTTCTAAGATCTTGATCCTCTTCTCAACAACAAGGCCCCAGATGTTATTTAGTTCCTGAAGAGTCTCTTCTATTAGTTGGAAAACTTTCTGCATAATGTCATCATTATAAGGAAGCATAGGTGAAGTTATTCTGATAATATCATTGAGACAAGAAGCTACTATAAGTCTGACTCCTTCACAAGGATGCTCCAAGAATCTTGGATGAATCAGAGCAAGCATTGTTGGTTTGAGTGCCCAATTTAGGACCCTCAAATCTGATTGGCTCACTTTAGGAAGATGTGATTCGAGCTTCTCCAAATTAAGGAAAGTTTTTGCGGTCATCTTTAGGTTCTTCAAATCAGATCCAAGTGCAAAGAGCCAATTCCCTACCTCAAACTCTTTTTGCAAATCCCTTATCTGCTCTAGATGTAGGATGGCATGCATCCCCTTTGAAAAGGGTTTGTTGTTTGGTTTTTCTCTTTGATCCAAGGAAGCATTACAGCTCCAAGCACCTTGTGCAAGTGATTTTCAAACTGTAGCTGGTACTGAATTCTTTCTAAGTCATTAAATTTTTTTCTAAGATTTTTGCAGAAATTGGGCTAGCAAAATCATTTTTGCACAACAAGATGAATTCATCCTAGCAAAGCAATCTAAACAATCTGAGAAAAATGTTACCCCAGATGCAACGAAATGATCTCTCCTTAAGCTCTGCGTCGACTCTGGAAATTCTACAACTGTTGACTGGAAGGAACCCTTGTTTGAGCCTCCAAAAGTGCTCAAAAAATTCTGCCAAATTATTCTTGGGCTCTCCACCACAAACCCAGAAAAACCCATAAATTATTTTGACAAATACGACCGGTCACCCGAGAGCCAAAATTTAGTTTTACTCCTTCCCCACTAGCTGCCAAATAATTTTGTTTGTTTGGGGCACAAAAACTCCCCCAAAATTCTACAAAATTAGGAGCCAACTCCTTGACCCGTGGCCGACAAAACCCAGAAATGTTTTGGGCTAATTATGATTGACCCAAAACGTTCAAATAGTGTGAAATCCCAGCTCAACCAACAATTCGCCCTGCTATGAGAATGACGATTTCAGACCCGAATATCGCCCGAAATTTTTTGAAATTTTTACCACAAACTCCTTTCACAGAACCCTGAAAAACCTAGAAATGGTTTTTTCCAAATCACGATTGACCCCAATAGCAAGTTCCTCCAAAAATTGCGTTTTTGCTCCAAGACTACACTACTGCATGACTTCGGCCTCTGATTTACCCACTGAAAACTGCTCAGAAAATTCTAGGAATATGGGAAGGTGATCCTCGCCCAAAACCCAGAAAAACCAAGAAAGGGTTTCTTCCAATTCCAACCTTCAAAATATGACCCTTTGTAGTTTGGCCCTCTTCCAATTTCATTTTCTGGCACTGCAGTTGCTACTGTTAATCACTGCTCTCCAAAATCCCAGCCAACCTCCTCAAATGGCTCTCCTATCAATCTCCCAACAACCCAGCTCTAAAATCCCACCAATGCAGCTCCCACAAATGGGCCTTCTCCAATGACTGCGTAAGCCCTTCTAACCAAAATAGCTGCAAGTGAAAATGGCAAATACATAGGCTGAGCCAAGATCGAGGCTCTGATACGACTGTAATATCCCGGAAGGAATATTTTAACTAAAAATGCAGAAAAATACTGAACTCCACATTATGCCGTAAAATCACTATTTACTTAACAGAAGATTGCCATGTAAAATAAACACTCAAGCACTGCAATCTATCAACACATCAAATAGGAAGAATCTCAACATTTTATTATAGATAATAACTGGGGTTACAAATACATCTGACCCAAAGAAAGAGATGAGACGGAGAACTGGCCACCAAGATGAGCTGCTGCACTGCACTGGCCTCAAAACTTGTTAATTTCTGAACATGTTCTATGCCATTTCAGATTAGGGCACAAAACACTGAAGCAGATAGAACATACCAATAGATCGATGGAAGACAAGCCAAAGCAGAGATAAAGAATGGTGACGGTACGGCGATCAGCAGGATGCTTCTACCAGCAAAGTCTTCACTAGGTCATTCAGCCAAGCGTGTCACACATAACCCTCGAACAACCCAAACAAAGAACACTCCATAAATACGCAGCACCAAGAACGCAACTCCATCGCCATCAAGAGAGAAGAAAATCCTCAACACAATGTGTATAATGAACTCCAAGTCTCTCCATTATATAGGCATCTTTGGGGGTGTGTGACATGCTCTTTAAGACATTTAAGTCTATTTTATATTCCAGGCCGACCTAGCACATAAGTGGAATAAATTCAAAGTACATGTTCTGCTCATCCGATCAAGATGATTTTGAGATCAATCTCACACCTCTCCGAAAGAGGAATCCAATAAAAATATTGGGATTGTCATTTGAGCAGCACAATTCGGAGTTTGGACCTAGTTGTCCAAATTTAACACTCCCTCTCAACTAGGGAGAACTCCATCCACTAGTGCAATCCAAACATCGTGCGTTATCCCGCCGTAACTTGCTTTGCTGGCCTCTTTATTTTAGAACAGAAGTGTGTCAGTCACAAAGACATCATACCCGGCTGACAGATTCAGCCCAGAGGTCCGAAACCTCTATAGGACTCATAAAGAGTCTCATACCAACCCAAAGTTGGTTTACCTGACCAAAGGTCAGTTAGAGGTCCGAAACCTCACTAGGACTCAAGAGAGTCATATACTAACCCGAAGTTAGTTTCACTGACTCGAAGTCAGTTGGAGGTCCGAAACTTCGCTAAACTTGATCCCAGATCAAGTGGTTGGACACGTGCCATCCTAGACATAGAGAGTACGGCAATCTCCGATGCGTCCATCGGTCTTGCTATGGTCTCTATTCACATTTCCCACCTCATTGGCCAAATGAGAGGTACTTCCCATGAGTCCGAAACTCCATGGTTAGGATGCATACGGGGCATAGATCAGAGAGAGGTAAACCATCTCAATCATCACAGTGGGATAGAAGCACACCAACTAGGTTTGGCAAGCCTAGCTCTGTGGTTGCTTATAGCACCAAAGCTATCCCAAAACCCCCTTTGAGCTCTCAGAGCTCATCGTCCAACAAGATCCTCAGAATAGGGTTGTTCCATGATTCCAAGATTCTCACGGAAGGTTAGGAACTTGACCTTCCCCAAGGGCATTGTGAGAATATCCGCGACCTGCTCATCAGTTCCTATATGATCGAGCCTTACAGCGCCTCGCTGTACCGTATCTCGGATAAAGTGGTACCAGCCATCAACATGCTTGGATCAATCGTGGAACCCAGGATTCTATGACAAATGAATACCCCTCTGGTTATCACAAGGGATAACGGTGGCATCTAGCACATGCTCAAACATCTCATTGAAGAGCTTTCGCAACCAAGTGACTTCACAACGGACCATACATGCTGCAATGTATTCGACCTCAGCAATGCTCAAGGCTACCGACTTCCGTTTCCTGCTCGAAGCAAATCTACTTGTGAAGTAGCATCCAGATGTGCTCTTACGATCCACCACACTGCTAGCCCAATCGACATCAGTATATCAAGGAGTGTCATGCTCCCGGCAATGTATCTCAGCCCATGGTCTATCGTGCCACAGAGATATCTCAAGAGTTTCTTAGCGCCAACCCAGTGAATGTTATGATCAACCATGTGTTGACTCAAAGTGTTCATTGCACAACATACATTCGAACGGGTGTTCACTAAGAACATCAGAGCCCCTACGAGTTGACGATACTTCGTAGGATTTGCTAACACGGGCCCAGCAGCGCTGTCACTCAACTTCTTAAAGTTGAGCTTCATCGGTGTCGACACGGACTTATAGTCCACCATATTAGATCTTACCAAAAGCTTCACAATGTAAAATCTTGCCAGGTCTCTGCCAGACCTCCAGGCCTAGGAAGTAGTGCATTAGTCCTAGGTCCTTCATCTTGAACTCATCAACGAGCTCCCTCTTGCACTGATGAATGAGAGGGTCAGCATTTGTCAGGAAGAGGTCGTCCATATACAACACCGAAATGAGAGGCTTCTCTCTATCAACTTTGAAGTAGAGGTTTGGATCAACATTACTACGAGTGAAGCCCAACTTCATCAGGTAGCTATCTATCCTCTCGTACCAAGCTCTGGGTGCTTGCTTCAGCCCATAGAGGGCTTTCTTCATCTTGCAGACATGGGTGTCCGATCCTGGACTTCGAACCCCAGAGGTTACTCTACATACATCTCTTCCTTTATCGCACCATGCCAAAAGGCGGTCTTCACATCCATCTGATGAAGATACCGTCCTTGCATAGCAACAAAGGTAATAATAGATTATAGGTGCAATAATAATCAGTGCCTTCCTAGAGAAGTCTCAGGCAACACATTTTCCCATCAGATCCATGCTTGATCTTATATCGAGGTGACAATAACTATGTTCTGTGGTCTAGGGACCATATCTCAGACATCACCCTCATATCCTTGCAGACTTGATGCTATATAGTTTCTTCAAATGATCCAGGCTCATATTGTATTCATGGTAGCTAGATACCCCTGGTATTTATATGTCTTCTTGTTTTTCTACCGGAATTTCCCCCCTGAAACCATATACCCTTGAGCCATGAGAGTCTTCTTTCTTTCAGCGGTGATATTAGCTCAGGAGCATATACAGTTGTATTCTCCCTCTTAATGCCAACTTCTCTTGTGAGAGAAGACATCTATTTCAAATGAGGGCATTCCAGACGCCAACTTGGAAAGGAGTTTTATTCTTCCACAGTCAAAGACATTCAAGACTCATGCATCTTTACACGTATCATATGCTGTTAAATCATGGATTTCAGTGTTGCTGTGATATTATCATATACATCATTTGATCAAAACTTCACAGGCTTTGCTGACCACGATGCAAGACTCCAACAACATGACTGAAAGTTGCAAACAACTTCTCAGATCATACTTCCAAGATTATCATTACACTCCAATGTGAGACTGATACTGTCACAAGCTTACAACTATTATGAGTTTTGTAAACATGGGTGTCTGTCTATGTCACTGTCATGATGACAGTGACATAAAATGATAGATTTAGCTCCTCAAATTTGCGGCTACAGAACCGTCATATCGCTGATTACGATGTTGCCATAATTTTATCGCACCCATCACCATCTTCTTCATCATTGTCATACTGCCATATAGTATTGAAGATTTCAAACTTCATAGTCATACATATTCTGCCACATGTCACTGTCAAATAGAGAGAATATATCAAGATTCCTCCTCTCATGATCCTGCACTACTTTATTTTTCAGATCTCAGTTCAGCAATTTTGTCTCCGAAATTTCACAGATCTAGGAACCAATCATACAGATGTTCCAAACACTGAATTTATTACAAGTCTGGTTTTGTGCATGCTTCAGAACCCTCAACACTTGCTCCAAACACTGTGATATCTTCTCCAACTGGGCTACTTCATTTACTGTCCAAACTAGGCATCAAATTATGGAGATAGGGCTTGAGGTTGCTCCTCGACACACCCTACAGCCAACTTGTACCCACAATAATATAATCTGCCCCAATACATATGAAGAAGATACTGTTCAGTATGCGACCTTCAAGAGATCTCTGTGGTTGAGCTAGGCGAGCAATCGTTCTCTCCTAACCAGTGAAGTAGCTCCCTTACCTCTGTGGCCAATGCCAAAAACACAAATCTCATGCACATGTTTGCTACGGGCCAATTAATTTATTCGAATAAGAATACGTCGGGCTTGCTCGACCAAACACGCACAGTGACTCACTTCCTATGCTGCAACATTGCCCAAAGATATTAAATTGCGTTTCAATTTCACAGTAAATCGTTCATGAGCCAACGCATTGGCGTGTGCTTTGAAGATCCGACCCCTGTTGAACGACAATTAACGCTGCTATAGTTTCGGGAGGAGGCCCAACTCTGACAGAACCCAACTGTTCTTATGCGATGAGCTGCGGATGGGGGCGGAAACCTCTGTAATCTTCCTTCACGTCAAATTCCTTCGACGTTCAGAGGATTTCTGCTTTTCTCCTATCCACGCTATCCACGCTGAGCACGACTGCGCACAGTCTTCGATAATTTCAGTCAAGAATTATTCTGCCTAGCTATATAAAAACATTGTGTGTCACCTTGGAGCATGAAATTAGAGTGCAGTTTCTTTTAATCAAACTTCTCAACAGGTGCTGATTTTATGCAATCAATTTTGCTCCTTCAGAGCGAATCTCTGTTATCCTCTAATGTCACTGTGCGTCGGGAAGAACAATCATTTGGTTTTCTAGGCGATGAACAAGAGAGCCGGTGGTTACATAATACATGCCATGGGAGCTGAAGCTGGCCCGACGATGCCTCCCGCTGTTAAAAAAAACTTCAGCTTCTGAAAAAAAAAATAACGTCGCACTTAAATAATTCACACACAGGCTTGAGGCACCGAACCCGCAGACGTCACGGCTTGAGAACCCTGTGCAACCATGAATCCATACATGCGAGGATCCTTATGCGCATCGTGAATATGGCCAACTTCCTGATTTCCATTAACAATGAGTGGCGGGCATGCACAATTTCGAAACCAAAGCAAAATTAAAGACAGGCAGTCCAGCAAGCCACAGTCAAGATGCTGCGGCATTCCGGAACGAAAGTCATTGTCTTGCCCGTTCGAGACTGGGCCTGCTGTATCACATCAAGACTCCTACAGAACGATACTATTCCCATCTCTTGGCATTCATGCTGCAAAGCGCCTACCTTCACGCCGACTCTTGCTCCTTCAAGTGGCTTGATACCTATCCATCTTTGTCTCTGCCCAACATAACCTTAACATCGAAACGCGTTAAATCCTTGTATTAAATTTCTAGAAGCATTTGTGCCTGCGTAAACCCCACTGGAAATAACCCTACGGAACTCTGAGATCTTAAAGATAACACCAAACTTAGATGAAAAATACATACGAGCAGCTACAGAATTCTGAGATCTTAAAGATACGCCTAAATTGCAAAATTCCACATAGCTACATTAAAGACTTCAACGGGGACTTCGAATATTTTCAATCATTGGAAACTCAGATGAAAAAGCTTTGCTGCTACAGATGGATGTAAATCTGACCCTAAACTAGGATCCAACATACATCAAGCTGCACTCAAAATGCATACTTCAGCTCCCTGTTTTAGAGTTTGCTCCACACTGCAAATCTGGATTGGTTAGGGCACGAGCCACAGTCCCTAACATCCTTTAATTTTTGGCCCAGAAATGCTCCTTAGAGCTACATCTAACTCTTCCTTGAAGGTCATGACACCTAGCTGTAGGTCTGGGTTGTTTCTAGCCCTTGAGCAGTCCTCGGCCCTCCTTAATCTCTGCATCAGGCTTCAGTGAAGTCTCACATGCCTGCGACATTCTTGTTTAAGGACAAACCATCCATCAAATAGCCCATAGACACGTCCTCCCTGCCTCGGCCCTCCTAAATTGACCCTAAAACAATCATCTATGCCTCTCCGTTGTTGAACTTCATTTGCTGCGGCTAAGACAAAGACTTAGTCTCTCCTCCACGAGCGATTCACTTGTGATTATGTTGCACAATGGACAGGGAAAATTTTAGGGGCTAATATTCGCAAGTGGGCTAATTTTCCATTTTTTTTCCAAAAAAAAGATTTGCCAATTTCCATTTTTTCAAAAATTGATTCGCCCAAATTTTATAGTATAAAATTATTTTACCCTAAAAATCGCCAAAATTTTATATATACTAATATAAAATAATTATATACCTAAATATTTTTACAAAAATATCATCAAATTTTTTACAATTTACATATTGGGCACTAGTAAGATTCGCCAAGGCTTCTAAACTTTAAGATAAACTTCCACCCTTAAAATTTTCCCTGACAATGGATCAATAGATCGGAGATTGCAATTCAACACAAATTGGGCATTGTCTTCCCCATAAAGCTCTGATACCATGTTAATTTCTGAACATGTTCTATGCCATTTCAGATTAGGGCACAAAATACTGAAGCAGATAGAACATACCAATAGATCAATGGAAGACAAGCCAAAACAGAGATAAAGAATGGTGACGTTACGGCTTTCAGCAGGATGCTTCTACCAGCAAAGTCTTCACTAGGTCATTCAGCCAAGCATGTCACACATAACCCCGAACAACCCAAACAAAGAACGCTCCATAAATATGCAGCACCAAGAACGCAGCTCCATCGCCATCAAGAGAGAAGAAAATCCTCCACACATTGTGTGTATAATGAACTCCAAGTCTCTCCGTTATATAGGCATCTTTGGGGGTGTGTGACATGCTCTTTAAGACATTTAAGTCTATATTATATTCCAGGCTGACCTAGCACATAAGTGGAATAAATTCAAAGTACATGTTCTGCTCATTTGATCGAGATGATCTTTAGATCAATCTTACGCCTCTTCGAAAGAGGAATCCAATAAAAATATTGGGATCGTCATCTGAGCAACACAACCCGGAGTTTGGACCTAGTTGTCCAATTTTAACAAAACTGAACTGCTGCACTCTCCCTCCGGCAACAACTCTCATTGAAGCCACTGAAGATGATGAAGCACAAGTTGAAGATCTGAATGATCCTCACACCAATCCCTGAAGCTTTGCGAAACTTCCGAGTGAAGTCTCCTCAAGAGAGTTGGGTTTTCGTTCAACACTCACAAATCACCTGAGGGTTTCCATCTTGGGGCTACGGCTGAAGTAGAGAACCACGTCTCACACCTCTCATACAATAAAATGATATGATCCAAAAGATATCCCTCAATGGCCTCCTCCCTTTCTTTTATAGATCTCTTGGAGCCTTCTAGAGCATTATTTTATTATTATTTTATTCATGGTGCACTTTTCCCTCTTATTACAATATTCCTTTTTAATGCAGAAAAGGGTAAATCGGCTACCATGTCTCCTCTAGTCACTGAAACTCATGCCCAATCGTCCCATCATGTAGGTATCCTCGTCCCAGTTCCAATGAGTTATTACACTAAGGTGTTCCATCATGTATTCCTCCTGGAATGCTACCTTGAGCGTAATTAGCTAAGTTAAGCCCACAATTAACTCAAATTTCCGAAAGTTGTCGGAATGCACCGGAACGAAAGCCAAACTGCTCGGATGATGGAATATATCAAGCGAATGCCACCGGACACCATGGAAACTCCTCAAAACTCCTCCAAAAAGCTCTTGAGCCCGCTGGTAGAACTAATCTGTACCTGTAACCTGTTTGCTCTTAACTCTGGAAGTCCAACCTAACCCTGTCATAGGTGACACCAAAAAAGGGAATATTACACCAACAGATGTGTCACACACCCTTACAGATGGATATATATAGGTTAACATTGGAGGTCATTTTCACCATCACTCATCACACATTCTCTCTCTGCATATGATTGGTTCGATCATCATCTCGGAGGCTCTTCTTCTCTCACACGTGGGAAAACGCAGCAAGGGTTTTTTTTGTTTTGACCAAGGGTTTCAGTGCAGATTTGACCAGCGTTGACTTTGGTCAACTTCACCTCAAAGTCTCCATAAATTCCGATTTCTGTAGTCCGCATTTTTTGGCACAGAAATCGAGGCTGGATGTTGACTTTGACTTGGCTGCGTTGACTTTTTGTTGCTGCTGTTTTGCGTTGACCGTTGACTGGACAACATTGACTTTTGTTGACTATTATAGAGCTGTCCGAGAGGGTTTTGTGACACATTCTAGTTGGCTGACCATGTAGAGACTTTGCTGGTTGAAGCATCTTGTTGATCGCCGTAACGCACCACAACACATATATTTTGCTGATCAAGTTAAGTGTATTTTTATCTTGTCTTCCGTCGATCTATTGGTATGTTCTATTAGCATTTTACTTTCTTGTTTATGTGATTGTTGTTTGATATTGGGTATAAAAGTAAAGTTGCATCAAGCATAGAACATCTACGAAAATTTACATGGTTTCGGAGCTAAGGTGAAGACAAAGCCCAAGTTTGTATTGAGAACAATCACCAAACAAGGAGCATTTGTCAAGGACCCATGGGTACCTCAAACTATAATGGCTTCAAAGGTGATGACAAGTTGACTGGGAAGGAAGACTTCCATGCCTGGAAGATGTCTTTGGATTTAATGTTGGAAGACCAAGATGTCATGGACTATATGCAGGGTAAAATCCAAGAGCCTCCATCATATGCACCTGTTGCCACCAAGTCAAAGTATAAGAAGGTGGAAATCAAAGCAAAGTTGATCATCCGGGATTCAATTCATAAGAGTTTGGTGTTACACAACATTTTGTCACCGTCCCTGCAATCCCTCGCCCCGCATATTGGAGGGTCTTTCTCATGACCTGTGAGCAGTGTCATACTCTGCAAACACCTTCTTTGCATCCTTTTGCATAAGGGCATCATTTCTCCTGTTGGACATTTCCTCAAACAAGCACACAAAACCTATGTTTTGGCCTTGGCGCAGGTAGCCAGTTCACCCCTCGCGCCAATGTGGTAAATTTACACTAGGGCCCACGCCACCTGGCGCTCTGTGTCAGTGTAGTGCTCGCGCCAGCTATTTTAGGAATGTTTTTTAACAAAAAGAGGCGAAAGTTTCCTTCTAACCACCTCAGGGATGAGTCACTGGAAGTGGTTAAGTTGATCAACCACGGATCTCCCTCTTTAGGTAGTGGTTTCCACCTCCCATTGAACACTCCTTGAAGACATAATTATAGGGATCCTAACCTCTCCCTCTCCCTCTATATAAACAGGCCTTCTCCCTTTATGAAAGCTAGCTGAACGTATGGCCAAGAAGCTGAACTTGGAGAAGAGATACTATAGCTGAGTAATTGCTATTGAGAAGGTAGAACCAAGGAGAATTCCGTAGAGAGAGCCCTGTCCAAATTCCCAACGAGCCTTTGTGAGACGCGCTCCGCTGGAACCCTGTTGGAGGAGACCGCCACGTCGAAGCTTGGTTCCACTCTTCCTTTCATTTACTAATATACTCGACTATGGTGTTGGTTCCATCATTGTGTTATGTTGATTATCTGATGCAATTGATTTAGTCCTCTTCGACTGACTGATAGTTATGAATGCGAAATAGTATGTTGTATATCGTCGTTGTTTATTGTGTGTGTGTGCAGGTATTCGAGCGTGAAAGTGAGTGGATCGTGATCTGTCAAACCAAGAGCGAGAGGCAGCCACTCTTTCCGACGACAACAACAGCGTAGGACTTCCAGTAAGTCATCTATCGAATCTCTGTCCATTCGTTAACTAGGAATCAATATTATAGCTTGTCTCGTTTGTGGCTAGACCCACTCTAGGGCTAGTGGGATTGCCTCTGTTCGCAGAGGGGATTTACCTCATCAACATCTGGTTGCCTACATCTCTGAGTTACGCACATCCAAGGAGATGTATGATAAGTAGGTCAACATGTTCAGGGTCGACAATGCAAATCAAGTCCTTTTCTTTAAGAACCAATTGAAGAATATTAAGAAAGGCAGGGATGAATCCGTTCAATCTTATTTTCTGAAGTTGACTGAAATCAGGAATAATATTCTGGCCATTGGGGAGACAATAGCTGATCGAGAAATGGTTCTCACCGTACTTGGAGGTCTCTGCTCCGAATGGCATGTATTCAATACTAACATTCTCAATAATAATGTGATACTTGATTTTGATGAAGTATTGTTGAGATGCACTCAAGAAGAGACAAGAATGAAGGAATATGAAAATGAAGGTAATGCTGCCTTCACCTCTCATGCTGCTGCCTTCACCTCTCGTGCTAAGAAGAAGAACAATGGTGGTCCAAGGAACCATGGAAGAGTAGGGGCCCAAGGAAAGAAAGGAAGATGTTACACATGTAACAAGACCGACCACTATGCTAGAGAATGCCCTAATAAGAAGGATTCTCCTGGGGATGATGACAACAACAATAGGAAAAATGGCAATCAAAGGAACAACAAGTTCAAAGGAAAGAGGAAGGCTCCCTTTGGTTGTAATGGAAATGGGCAACCTTTCAAAAGGTCGAGAAACTCCAGGTATGAGGAATCTAATGTTGTTGATGATAAAAGAAATGAATTCATTCTTGTATCTGCCCTCTTTTCTGCATCTCCACCCAACACTATGGATGTCTGGTTCATTGATAGTGGTGCCTCAAGGCATCTCACTGGGTTTAAGGAAGCATTTTCTGATTTGGTTGAGAAGGATACTAATCTGAAAATTATCCTTGGAGATAATGCCACATATCCCGTGAAAGGGACAGGGACTGTGACCCTCCACTTATCTCAAGGTCAAGTCCTCCGCTTGCAAGCTATACTATATGTACCTGATTTGAAGAAGAACCTTGTGTCTATTTCGACCATGGAAGACAAAGGTTTCAATGTGGCATTCGTCGATGGGAAGGTACACATCTGGAAGAAGAGTTTCAAGGAAGCTATCACGATTGGGTTTAGAGTTGATACACTCTACTAGGTTGGAGGAAGTCCACTGGGAGCAATGACATGTGATACTATCCGTCAAACCGAACTATGGCACTGGAGGTTTGGACACCTTCATTACAAAGCCCTTCCCGAAGCAAGGAAGGTGGTGACAGGGATGCTCGAATTCAAAAATGATCATGAAGGTGTATGCCAGGGTTGTGTTGAAGAAAAGCATACAAGGGGACCTTTCTCCTCAAGTGTCACAAAGACATTTGATATCTTGCAATCGATACATTCTGATTTGTTTGGTATGCTGCTCGTGACATCCTTGGGAGGATGTTCTTATTATATGATGTTCATAGATGACTTCTCTCGCAAAACCTGGATATACTTCTTGAAGAAGAAGGATGAGGCTTTCATGTGGTTTCATACTTGCAAAGCCTTGGTGGAAAATCAAACAGGGAAGAAGATCAAGATTTTGAGGACTGATAATGGCACTGAATATGAACAAACGAGTTCAATAACTTTTGCAGAGAAGATGGCATCAAGAGGGAGAACACAACCGTATATACTCCTGAGCAAAATGGTGTTGCTGAAAGAAAGAACAGGACCTTTGTGGAAGCTTCCCGTGCCATGCTATGTGACCAAGGTCTTCCGAAGTTTTTGTGGGGAGAAGTTGCGAACACTGCTGTGTACATACAAAATCGATGCCTGCATTCCGCTTTGGACTCCAAAACTCCCGAAGAGGTTTTCTCTGGTAAGAACCCTGACGTCTCTCATTTTAGAGTTTTTGGTTATCCCGTTTATTTTCATGTGCTGAAAGAGAAAAGGAGCAAGCTGGATGCTTCTGGGAAGAAGGGAATATTTGTGGGCTACAGTGAAACTTCGAAGGCTTATATAGTCTATGTGCCTGGTCAAAGAGAAGCAGAGATATGCCATGATGTTACCTTTGATGAAGATGCTTCCCTAAGGAAAGTAATCAATCTTCCTAGCTTTGAGGAAGACCATGAAGTAAGGTCTGGAAATCAGGAAGAACCGAAGGATGAGATGATGCTCGATGTTGAAGGAACGATGGACCCCATTGATCCACCTCCTTCAATGAAGAGAAGACCATCATGGCTTAGGGATACTCTCGAGGATGCTGAGAGACATATGGCCCCAAGGGGGACATTCCGTGAAGCAAGAAGCCGAATAGATTCCAAGGGTATCTAGCAGCCATGAGTACAATAGTACAATTCGAGCCTGGATCTTTTGAAGAAGCTGTAAAGCATCAAGTCTGGAAGGATGCTATGCATGAAGAGTACGAGTCCATTGTGAAGAATGATGTCTGGGATGTGGTTCCGAGACCGGAGGACAAAGTAGTTGTCACCTCAAAATGGCTCTATAAGATCAAGCATGGATCTGATGGTAGTGCTGAAAATTTCAAGGCAAGATTCGTTACCCGAGGCTTCTCTCAAAAGGAAGGCATAGACTATGATGACATATTTGCACCTGTGGCCCGATATACCACCATCCGATCTATCATAGCCCTTGCTGCTACGCAAGGATGGAATCTTCATCAGATAGATGCGAAGACTGCCTTTCTGCATGGTGCGATAAAGGAAGAGGTGTATGTGGAGCAACCTCTGGGGTTCAAAGTCCAGGGTAGAGACACCCATGTTTGCAGGTTGAAGAAAGCCCTCTATGGGTTGAAGCAAGCCCCCAGGGCTTGGTATGAGAGGATAGATAGCTACTTGATGAAGCTGGGCTTCACTTGTAGTAATGCTGATCCAAAATTTTACCACAAGGTTGATAGAGAAAAGCCTCTCATTCTGGTGCTGTATGTGGATGATCTCTTCCTGATAGGTGCCGACCCTCTCATTCATTAGTGGAAGAGGGAGCTCGCTTCTGAGTTCGAGATGAAGGATCTAGGACTGATGCATTACTTCCTAGGCCTGGAGGTCTGGCAGAGACCTGGTGATATTTTCCTTTCTCAAGGAAAATATATTGTGAAGTTGTTAGAAAGATTTGGAATGGTGGACTGTAAGTCTGTGTCGACACCGATGGAGCTCAACTTTAAGAAGTTGAGTGGTAGCGCTACTGGGCCCGTGCTAGCAAATCCTACCGAGTATCGTCAACTCGTAGGGGCCCTGATGTTCTTAGTAAACACCCATCTGGATGTATTTTTTGCAGTGAACACTTTGAGTCAACACATGGTTGATCCTCATCACATTCACTGGGTTGGTGCCAAGAATTTGTTGAGATATCTTTGGGGCACGATAAACCATGGGCTGAGATACACTGCCGGGAGCATGACAGTCCATGGATATACTGATGCCAATTGGGCTGGCAGTGTGGTGGATTGCAAGAGCACATCTGGGTGCTGCGTCACACTTGGGTCTTCTTCGATATCATGGATGACTAGGAAGCAGAAGTCGGTGGCTTTGATCACCGCTGAGGCTGAATACATTGCAGCAAGTATGGCCTGTTGTGAAACAGTTTGGTTGCGAAAGCTCTTCAGTGAGTTGTTTGGGCATGTTCTAGATACCACCATTATCCTTTGTGATAACCAGAGTGGGATTCGTTTGTCAGAGAATCCTGTGTTCCACGATCGATCCAAGCATATTGATATCAGGTACCTCTTTATCCGGGATATGGTACAGCTAGGCGCCGTAAGGCTTGATCATATAGGAACTGATGAGCAGGTCGCGGATATTCTCACAAAGCCCTTGGGGAAGGTTAGGTTCCTAACCTTTCGTGAGAATCTTGGTATTGTGGAACGACCCTATATTGAGGGTCCTGTTGGACGATGAGCTCTGGGAGCTCCAAGGGGCTTTGGGGATAGCTTCTTGGAGCTATAAGCAACCACAGGGCTAGGCTCGCCGAACCTTGTTGGTGTGCTTCTGCCCCACCGTTATGATATTGAGTTGGTTCACCTCTCTTTGATCTGTGCCCCGTATGCTTCCTACCCATGGAGTCCCAGACTCATGGGAAGTACCTCTCATTTGGCCAGTGAGGTGGGAAAAGCTAGAGACCAGTAGCAAAGACCGATGGACGCGTCAAAGATTTCCGTCCTCTCTACGTCTAGGATGGCATGTGTCTAACCACTTGATTTGGGATCAAGTAAAGTGAGGTTTCGGACCTCCAACTGACTTCGGTTCAGTTAAACCAACTTCAGGTTGGTATGTGACTCCTTTGAGTCCTATAGAGGTTTCGGAGAGGTGCAAGATCGATCTAAAGATCATCTTGATCCGATGAGTAGAACATTTATTTTGAATTAATTCCACTTATGTGCAAGGTCGGCTAGAATTGTAATGTAGGCTTGAAGTCCCAACAGATGTGTCACACACCCTCATAGATGGATATATATAGGTCAACGTTGGAGGTCATTTTCACCATCACTCATCACACATTCTTTCTCTGCATCTGATTGGTCCGATCATCATCTTGGAGGCTCTTCTTCTCTCACACGTGGGAAAACGCAGCAAGGGTTTTTCTGTTTTGACCTAGGGTTTCAACGCAGATTTGACCAGCATTGAATTTGGTCAACACATGGTCAACTTGACCTCAAGCTTTCCATAAATTCCGATTTCTGTAGTCCACATTTTCTGGCACAAAAATCGAGATTGGACGTTGACTTTGACTTGGCTGTGTTGACTTTTTGCTGCCGCTGTTTTGCGTTGATTGTTGATTGGACAACGTTGACTTTTGTTGACTTTGGGTTAACTGTTATAGAGTTGTCCGAAAGGGTTGTGTGACACACTCTAGTTGGCTGATCGTGTAGAGACTTTATTGGTTGAAGCATCTTGTTGACCGTCGTAACGCACCACAACACATATATTTTGCTGATCAAGTTAAGTGTATTTTTGGCTTGTCTTCCGTCGATCTATTGGTATGTTCTATCGGCATTTTACTTTCTTGTTTATGTGATTGTTGTTTGATATTGGGTATAAAAGTAAAGTTGCATCGAGCATAGAACATCTACTAAAATTTACACTATTTTTTAGTCCTGTAAACAATAAAATATCATTCATTTTAAATTCATATTGCAAATAAGCTCTAACCCCAAACATTCCGTGGTGCCTTGAGCACTCATTATTCAATAAATCCATACAATGTTCTTAAGATACCAAGTTATCAACGTCACATTGATGGAAGCCCTGATGTGGCCGAAGGGTCATAGTTATTCCGTGACTTGGCAAAGACGAATGGGTTGACTAGACAAATATAAAAAGTTCACATACTTTCCATAACAAAATATATATATAGCAAAATTTGATATGAACATCGTATATAATCTGAAAATAACACACTTGGATATAAAAAGTCATATAACCAAGTACATTATACATCAAAAACACCATGACAGGAATCAAAATGAAAAAACTGAAAAATCACATGACTTAAATCAAAATGAAAAAACTAACAAATCACATGGCTTAGTCAAAATGAAAAAACTGACAAATCACGTGACTTAATCAAAATGAAGACACTGACAAATCACATGACTTAGTACATATATAAGGGTTGGGGCCAGTGGAAGACCCAACCCTTTTCTTTGCCTTAGTGGTTTGGTCCAAGCACAATAATTTCTCCTCTGAAATTAATGTCCTAGGGTCTTGTTTACCACTTTGTGTCAACGACCCCATAACAATACACCCCCATTTTTTCAAATGGGATTTATCATGTTCGAGGTGTTCACGCCATTCAGATTTCATTGTCAGTGGACAGTTTTGTAAACGATGTAAACCCATTCTGCATGTTTATGATGTAAATGATCTAAGTAAGACCATCATGTATGTAACAACTTAGGTAAACTTAGTATTTTGGTGACAATTTCTATCCTAGGAGGTTTTTTGTCTCACTGATTTATTTGTGTTTCTCGACACAAGTGATCGGCAAAGTTTTTCCCTCCAGCCTCACCCCAAAGCTACTGTGGATTTTGTCGTCAAGATACTAAGCGAGTCCTAGTATTTTCTATCGAGTCTTTGTAAAAGTAGTTTGGGAATAATCCTAGCTAATTGGCTAGATTATTTTATTACAAGCTACTTGGTCTACTAGATCATGTTTTGAGTCGCAGAATTGGGTAACTATTTGAGGGTCTATCACGAATGGGTTTTACCCCTTCATGTGTCAACATGTATTTATCTCATGTAGAGAGGGTTGGAAAAATAATTATTCCCCTCATGAGTCAATTAATTAAATTTTCTGGGCAAATTAAATTAAAAATCCTAAGCCAAAAATTTAATTAATTTTAGGTCTTAGGTAAATTAAATTCTTCAAATGGCAAAATTCGTGGGTCCCTAAAAAATAATTTTTTAAAGGTACTAGGGCAAGGGAATATTGAGAATTTTGAGAAATTTTGGACCCTTGGGCCTTGGTGGTTAAGTCAAAGTCAAATTTTTGAGGTAATTAACTCAAAAATATTATTTTTGAGTTAATTAAAGGGAAATTAAATGATACTTTCGAATTTTCTCAAAAATTTATAATTTCCACGGACCAGATTAAAAGATAATTAAATCTTTTTCGACGGTCGAGATTATTTTGACAAGGACCAACCGAACTAACCGTTGGAGATTTTATCTTATAAATTAGAAGTCTTTGTCTGTTATTGGCATCCGATCTCTTGATCGTGTACTTGTTCTTGAAGCTCTCCTGTAATATTTTCTGGAATAATACAAACAAAGTCTTTGGGGTTTTATTTTGATGGTGGTGTTCCTCTTTAGCATTTTATGATAAACTTGTTATTTATATTCTGCTGGTGATTATTTCAATGAATTGTTGATTAATGGCTCTTGTAGAGTAATCTATTGCAGAGGTATCTGGCTTAGGTTATTGGATTTAGGGTAAGAATACTAATTGGATTGAGTTAGCAGGTATCTCTGACTCTTGAAAATTTTATCTTTTATCTTATTTCTCAATTGATTTAATAGTTTAACTTTAAGTGTGCAGAAATATTTTGGATTTAGAATTGGGCGTTTGGGGAAGTCCTCGATTGGACTAGCTGACTCTCAAGGAAATAAGATCTGAAGAGCCCTCCGGATCTAATTCCTCGAACTTATCTTAAATTCCATTTTTTGTAGGGTTCTTTTTAGGACTTGTGCCTCTCTTAATTTCTTTTTTTAAAAGTTGTGCTAAATGGTTTAAATCTGGCCATGGAGGGTTTTGATCTAACAGATCTATAAAATAGCATTGCAGATTTGTAAATATCGTTATTTTCTTTTAACTCACCGATGTTTTTGGGTTTTTATTTTCTGTGTATATACTGGGTTTTTGGATCTCTTGTTTCTGGTTTTGTGCAGGTTGTAGTGGGAGATTTTCATAAATTTTTTAGATCTGAGCCAGATCTAGACCCTGGAGGGTAAGATTTGGTCTCAGGATCGATTTTGGTTGTAGATCTGGGCAACATCTCCCCTCAAAGATTAAATAATTACAAGTGAATTTGTTTTAAATCAAATTTTGTTAAGAAAAATTTGAAGTTCGTGTGTGCCTGCAATTTTCTGTCTTCTATTGGCTCCTCTGCATTTTTCGATCTTGCTCAGGCTCCATTTCTTTCATTGTGCCATTTCCTTTTGTTGCATTCTTCATGCTGTCCCATTTCCTGTGTTCTCCTGTTCCCAGCCCATTCTCACAGCGCTTCCTTTTCTCCAGCATCCACGCCGCCATAATCGCTGCCCTCGATCCGGAGCCTTTTTCGTAGCCTCCCACTTACCTCTGCTTATCTTTTGCCTTCGTCCTGCAAACCTGTCCACTGCTCATACATTGTCTGTGTGTTCCTCTTCCATTCCGCAGCGTTCCTTATCCCTCACTGCTCCCTTTCCTCATCCGCATCCCTTTCCATCTGCGTCCTCTTCCTTCACGCTGGCCTGTACGCTGCCCTTTCGGCTTTCCCCTCACACTGGCCTGCACATTACCCTTTCGACCTTCCCTTCACGCATATTCTCACGCCGTCCCTTCATCCCCTCACGCAGCTCTTCTCCATCCTCCTTCGTCCACAGTTGCTGCCATTTCTCCCTGCCGTCGATTGCCCTTTCCCTTTCATCTGCAACCTCTGTCCACTCATGCTCCCGCTCCTTCACCTGCACAAACATAACATATTCACGCATTTAACTTTTTTTTATAACTTTAGGTTTCGATTTTTTTTAGTTTTTTTTAAACTTTAGAGTTTTAAAACTTCCAAAATTTAAAATCTAACATTTCAATTTTTTTTTTTTAAATTTTCATTTTTCTTTTATAGTTTTTTAGATTTATTTAAATTTGTATTTTCATTAACCTTAGATTTTTTGAAAAATAAAATTTTTAAAAGGTTGAAAACATTATTAAATTTTTAACATCTAAAAAATTTCAAAATTTAAAAACATTACACTTTGATTTATAACATTCGATTTTTTTTGTTTGTTTGACATTTTAAAAAAATATAAAAAATAACATTTTTTTTCTTTTAATAAAAGGGGTTTGATTAACATTTTAATTTCCTTTAAATTTCATCAACTTTTAAAAAATATTCAAAAGTTAAAAAAAAATTAAAAAATCAAATGTTAACCCTAAATTTTAAAAGTAAAAAAAAAAAAAAATTGTCTATAGTTTAAATTTTAATCCTTTTTTGTTTTTGTTTTGGAAAGTAAAAAAAAATGGGAAATTTGGAGTTTTGATCTATTTTGCAAAGATATTTAATTGTGTAATGGTTTCTATAGTTGGCGCGTTTTAATTTTTTAAATCCTAAGTTTGAGTATAGAGAAAACTTAATTTTTAGATTTAAGAACATCATTTAATCCATAAATTGCTTCACTGTGTGTTATTGATTAAAATCACCTATTGTTTAATTAAGTATTGTTTCATTTACTTGAATTTGGATATTTATTGAATATTAATGTTTGGAAAATTCTTTCAAGTAAGTGTGATCGATATCTTATTTTTGTGGATCTGTGACGAATGGTATATCTTTTAATTGAGTAATCTTGTGGCACCTTCATAATTGGCGCTCTCGCTTAAGTACTTAGTGGTTAGATCAGATTATTTTTAACCCAAGTGCTTTAGGCTTTTAGCATCACCTTTCATCTTCGAAGCTTGTTTCATCACGCCCCTTAAAATAATTTTCCTTGCATTCAAAGTTAACATTGCATAGTAGCAGTTTCTCATCAAGTACTTGGTTGTAATTTCCTTAGCAGGATAGTTGACTCCATAAGGCACTGGTATCAGTCTTTCAAATTCAATCGAATCCTTTAATCTTGCTAGATCTTTTAAAAGTATTTGGTCGTTTAACTATGTCTCCCGAACTGATTGGTTCCCAACTATTTCTCCTTCATTCCATTTTCATAGGGTCTACCCTCTTTAGTCTGTTATCAGGAGACAGTTAAAACAGAGAGATTGGAGATCAGGGTGATAGCCCCCGATCTGAGCCGTTGTCGCGGTGCCTAGACATTCTGTGCGACAACATTTTTTGGCGCCATTGTCGGGGATAGAGTTTTTCTGTCTTTGGTCTCAACGACATTTTCTAATCTTCTAATCTTTCTTCGCCATTCATTAACCCGTCACACGGCATAACATTTTTTGGCGTCATTCCATCCCTTCATCGTTTCATCATCGTATCTTTTGTCATATCACTAATCCTTTCATCATTTGCACCTTTAGCACCTGGACATTTTGGTTGGCTTCTTGTTTGGGTGGCAACTCCACTTATTCATCTATGTTACTCCCAGACAAGAATCCCTCCTTGATATCCATCTGCTTCTCTCGACTAATTTTCTGGTTTTTGAAACAGATTCATGTTCAAGTGGCGACACCCATTCTTTCATTTCTTACAAAAATTTCTGCTAAGAAGTTCACTTCTTGTGGATCTCTTGACTTTTCTTGAACAAGGATCTCTTTCGCTAACATCCATTTGGTTTTTCCATTTAAGTAAGTCATCATGGGTGATCCTCTTCATGACATGCCAAAAGAGGCCATTTGAAAAATCCCTGTGTTCTTGGGTGGTGATTCAACCACTGTTCGAAATCATCTCTTAATGGTTACTCATATAATAAACAAATATTGTCTTCCTTCACAATATAATGATGAACATGTCAAAATATGTCTCTTTGGCTATTCCTTAAAAGGTGATGCTATCGATTGGTTTCGAAATTGTCCTGAGGAGTATTTTTATTATTTTCAACACATCATCAATGCTTTTAAAGATAAATATATAAAACAAGGATGAATCCATGACAATTCTCAGGATGAATCCACTTGTACCACGACAACACAAATCCATGATAGTGGTGAAGTAGAAACAAGTTGTCAAATCAGTGTTGACAACGATAAACATCTTGTTAGCGAATTGATTCAGATGGTTAAGGATATACAACTAAATCAAGCTCAGGTAATCAAGAATATAGAGGCCAACCAGGCTCAATTCATTGAAAATATGGAACTTAATCAAGAAAAATTAACAGCAGATCACGCTAGGGAAATTGGTTCTATGCAGAGCAAGTTATTAGCCTTAGAGGAAAATCTAACAATCATGGAATTCAGTCACTCCAATCAAATGAATGCCATGGAAGAAAGACATGGTGAAGAAATTACCATCATGGAATTTGATCACAACAATCAGTTACCCACCATGCAAGCAAATCATAAGAGAGATATAAACTATATGCAAAATTGCTTCATGGCCATGAAAGCGAAAAATGATAAAACTATAAGCGACGTGGAAGTTGATCAAATATCTCTTCAGAGTAGATTATTGGCCATAGAGGAGAAACAAGCACCATGTATTATAAATATGGAAGAAATGGATACCATTGAAAACAGATTAAAGGTAATAGAAGTTAATCATTCTAATCAGATGTCCTTTATTCAGAAACATATGATTGAAATGGAAGCAAAGCATACTCGAGAAATGAAAACTATGGATGCAAATCATATCACTCTGCAAGACAGATTCGTGAAAACTGAGCTCAATCAAGCGAAATTAATAGTAAGGTAGGCCATAGAATTAGTTCCATGCATAAGAAGTTAGAAGAAAGGAAATCACATGTACAAAAGTTTCAGCCTGATCCAGATGATAGATGGCAGAAAACCAAGGAGATTTCAACAGATCATAATTCTCCCAATCCATTAAAGCAGGTCCCGTCTTGTTGTGAATGTCCTATGAAAGTGGTTGGTCACATTAATGAAGAAATTGAAAAGGATCTAGAACAGATGCAGAATGAAGAGAGGCATGTCGCACATATCTTGAATACTTCACAAGCACAATGTTCCACATCATCAACAATACAGAGTGCCACGAAGAAAAGCCCGAAGTGAAAAAGAAAAAGAATAAGGAAGCGTTTTGATACATCTGATGGCCGCGAGCAGCTCGATTTTCAGATAAGACAAATTCCTACCGTATGCAAGATTACACATGGCACATCCGAAAAGCAGCCCACAGATTTGCCTGAAAAGAGGCAAATGCTCAGTATGCACTATATTGAACACATCTGATGCCACAGGGCATCCTTTGTATTGTATCTCTAACCTTACACTTTGTCCTTTCAATGTTTGTTGTAGTTGTTAGAGTAGATTTACATTTCATGTTGGTAGAATAGTCAATAAATGAAGAGCTTCTATTTTCATGTGCTTAATGTTATATGATGATATTTGGATGGGCGCTACTTATGTAATTTTGTGTGTTGCTTGGATGCAGATTTTGGATTCTCACATTCCTTCAATGAAGCAACTTGTCCCCAAGTAGAACCAGATGTTGACCACTCTGTGTCAACGACCCCATAGCAGTACACCCCCATTTTTTCAAATGGGATTTATCATGTTTGATGTAACGTCCTCAATTTTCAAAATTAACAACCATTCACTAAATTCATCCATCATTCACAAGTTTCATACTACCCAATTCAGAGTGGGATTTTTGAAGCAGAATATATATCAAATGGACTAATTAATACTTACCTGGAACCGTGTTTGAAGATGTTCCTGATCCGTCATGGCTCCAGCTTCCATCACCAAACTGTCGTTTTCCTCCCAGCTTATCTGAGATCAATCTCTTCGGTCCCCAGATCCAGAAGACAAGTCTTCTTGCTCCTGTGCCCAAAACTCCAATAACAATCGAGATCACTCCATGACTCTATTAGAACTCACTGCTCATGAATCACGCAGTTAGAATACCTCTGACAGCATCCGGGTCAGTTTACCCATTCACTACCTATGCCCATCAAGTTTACCCCTCTTCTCCTTTTATACACAACTCCATTCCAGATATATTTTAAAATATCCTATTTTAATAAATATCTTGGATTTCTAAAATATCTTAGTTTTATTAAAATATTATTATTTTATAAATATCTTGGATTTATTAAAATATTATTATTTTATAAATATCTTGTATTTATTAAAATATTATTATTTAATAAATATCTTGGTTTTATTAAAATATTATTATTTACTAAATATTTTAGATTTATTAAAATATTATCATTTAATAAATATCTTGGATTTATTAAATATCATCATTTATTTGCATAAGTCAATGCTTTTAATTTTCTTTGAACAAAATATTAGTTTATATTATGATAACGGTAGGTATAACTAATACATTTATTATCTTATGGTGAGTTATGGATTTACTCAATACTTCCATAATTCACTCATTACTCTACATCGAGTTTCTTTTCATGATTGATTAGTGCATGTACTAGTGCAGTACACGTGATACATGCATATGTAGCTATCATATGCAGGTCTCATATGCATGCTAATATTTCTCTGTTCCCTATACTCGAGGTGGGTCATTATATTCGAGGTGTTCATGCCATTCAGATTTCATCGTCAGTCAACAATTTTATAAACGATGTAAACCCATTCTTCATGTTTATGGTGTAAATGATCTAAGTAAGACCATCATGTATGTAACAACCTAGGTAAGCTAGTACTTTGGTGATGATTTCTATCCTAGTAGGTTTTTTGTCTCACTGATTTATTTGTGTTTCTCGACACAAGTGATCGGCAGAGTTTTTCCCTCCAGCCTCACCCCAAAACTAGGGTGGATTTTATCGTCAAGATACTAAGTGAGTCCTAGTGTTTTCTATCGAGTCTTTGTAAAAGTAGTTTGAGAATAATCCTAGCTAATTGGCTAGATTATTTTATTACAAGCTACTTGGTCTACTATATCATGTTTTGAGTTGCAGAATTGGGTAACTATTTGAGGGTCTATCACGAATGGGTTTTCCCCCTTCATGTGTCAACATGTATTTATCTCATGTAAAGAGGGTTGGAAAAATAATTATTCCCCTCATTAGTCAATTAATCAAATTTTCTGGACAAATTAAATTAAAAATTCTTAGCCAAAAATTTAATTAATTTTAAGTCTTAGGTAAATTAAATTCTTCAAATGGCAAAATTCGTGGGTCCCTAAAAAATAATTTTTTAAAGGTCTCGGGCCAAGGGAATATTGAAAATTTTTAGAAATTTTGGACAATTGGGCTTTGGTGGTTAAGCCAGTCAAAATTTTGAGGTAATTAACTCAAAAATATTATTTTTGAGTTAATTAAAGGGGAATTAAATGATAAACTCGAATTTCCTCAAAAAATTATAATTTCGACGGACCAGATTAAAAGATAATTAAATCTTTTTCGACGGTCGAGATTGCTTTGACAAGGATCAACTGAACTAGCCGTTGGAGATTTTATCTTATAAATTAGAAGTCTTTGTCTGTCATTGGCATCCGATCTCTTGATCATGTACTTGCTCTTGAAGCTCTCCTGTAATATTTTCTGGAATAATACTAACAAAGTCTTTGGGGTTTTATTTTGATGGTGGTGTTTTTCTTCAACATGTTATGGTAAACTTGTTATTTATATTCTGTTGGTGATTATTTCAATGAATTGTTGATTAATGGCTCTTATAAAGTAATTTATTGTAGAGATATCTTGCTTAGGTTACTGGATTTAGGGTAAGAATACTAATTGGATTGAGTTAGCAGGTATCTTTGACTCTTGAAAATTTGATCTTTTATCTCATTTCTCTATTGATTTAACAATTTAACTTTAAGTGTGTAGAAATATTTCGGATTTAGAATTGGGTGTTTGGGGAAGTCCTCGGCTAGACCAGTTGACTCCCAGGGAAATAAGATCTGAAGAGCTCTCCGGATCTAATTCCCTGGGCTTATCTTAAATTCCATTTTTTGCAGGGTTCTTTTTAGGGCTTGTGCCTCTCTCTTAATTTTTTTTTTTTAAATTGTGCTAAATGGTTTAAATCTAGCCATGGAGGGTTTTGATCTAATAGATCTGTAAAATAACATTGTAGATTTGTAAATATCGTTATTTTCTTTTAACTCATTGAGGTTTTTGGGTTTTTATTTTCTGTGTATATACTAGGTTTTTGGGTCTCTTGTTTCTGGTTTTGTGCAGGTTGCAGTGGGAGATTTTCAGAAATTTTTTAGATCTGAGCCAAATCTAGGCCCTGGAGGGTAAGATCTGGTCTCAGGATCGATTTTGCTTGCAGATCTGGGCAACATCTCACCTCAAAGATTAAATAATTAAAAGTGCATTTTTTTAAAATCAAATTCTATTAAGAAATATTTGAAATTGGTGTGTGGCTACAATTTTCTGTCCGCTACAGGTTCCTCTGCATTTTTTGATCTTGGCCAGGCTCCATTCCCTTCATCATGCCATTTCCTTTTGCTCCATTCTTCACGCTGTCCCATTTCCTGTGTTCTCCTGTCCACAGCCCGTTCTCACACTGTTGCCTTTTCTCCAGCATCCACGCCGCCATAATCGCTGCCCTCGATCTGCAGCCTTTTCAACAACCTCCCACTTACCTCTGTGTATCTTTTGCTTCCGTCTTGCAAACTCGTCCACTGCCCGTACGTTGTCTGCGTGTTCCTCTTCCATTCCGCCGCCTTCCTTATCCCTCCTAGCTGCTCTCTTTCCTCATTCGCATCCCTTTCCATCTGCGTCCTCTTCCTTCACACTGGCCTGTACAATGCCCTTCTCGCCTTCCCTTCACGCATATCCTCACGCCGTCAGTTCATCCCCTCACACAGCTCTTCTCCATCCTCCTCCTCCGTCCGCAGCCGCTGCCATTTCTCCCTGTTGTCGATTTCCCTTTCCCTTTGTCATCTGCAGCCTCTGTCCACTCATGCTCCCGCTCCTTCACCTGGACAATTATAACATATTCACACATCTAATTTTTGTTATAACTTTAGGTTTCAATTTTTTTTTTAGTTTTTTTGAACTTTAGAGTTTTAAAAATTCCAAAATTTAAAATCTAACATTTTTATTTTTTTAAAATTTTCATTTTTCTTTTATAGTTTTTTAGATTTATTTAAATTTGTATTTTCATTAACCTTAGATTTTTTGAAAAATAAAAAATTTAAAAAGGTTCAAAACATTATTGTTTTTAACATTTAAAAAATTTAAAAATTTAAAAATATTACACTTTGATTTATAACTTTTGATTTTTTTTTTTGACATTTAAAAAAAATATAAAAAATAACATTTTTTTCTTTTTCTTTTAATAAAAAGGGCTTGATTAACATTTTAATTTCCTTTAAATTTCATTAACTTTTAAAAAATATTCAAAAGTTTCAAAAATAAAAATAAAATCAAATGTTAACCCTAACTTTTAAAAATTTAAAAAAATAAAAAATTTGTCTATAGTTTAAATTTTAATCCTTTTTTGTTTTGTTTTGGAAAATAAAAAAATTTGGTACATTTGGAGTTTTGATCTATTTTGCAAAGATATTTAATTGTGGAATGGTTTCTATAGTTGGCGCATTTTAATTTTTTAAATCCGAAGTTTGAGTATACAAAAAACTTAATTTTTGGAGAAGAAGAAGAAGCTCCTATCTTAAAGGAAACCCTTGACTTCATTTTCAAACATCATCAAGGAAGTTGTAAGCCACTCTACTCAAGTAAGTATCCATGACCCTATCTGTCAAGATGCCTTATTGTAAAGAAAGCAACAAATTGGTTGGGTCATCAAACTTTAGTACATGGAAGAGGAGGACAGACTTGAATTTAATTGAAGACGAAGTAATGGACTATCGAAGGATATAGTATTCAACCCCCAAAAGAAGATTCTCCAGCCCATGCCAAGTACATGAAGGGAGAAATTAGGGCACAGAGGATTCTCATAGAATCCATTAAAGACTCTCTTATTCCCTATGTATCATAACTAAAGCCTGCAAAACAAATATATGAGAAATTGGTGGAGCTATTGTCTGTGAGTATAGCAAGAGAAGCAATCTCTTTGAGACAAGAACTATACAAAATGAAATTATCAAGGGAAGAAGGAATCACTCCATACTTTAGGAGGATTTCTGAAATAAGAGATCAACTGCAAGAACTAGGAGAAGTAATGTCTGACACTGAGATGACTACAGTGGCGCTGAATGCTCTATCAGAGGAATGGGGAAACTTCACTTCTAGTCTATACGGGAAGAAAGAAGCCACCTCATTCCATGATTTATGGTCTCTATGTAAAATAGAGGAAACAAGACTAAAGGCCAAAGCTGATACAAGACCAAGTGAAGAGAATCATGCCTTTGCAGCCTCATACAGGAAGAAAGAAAGATTCGCGAAATTTGGCCCTCAAAATAAAAGAAGGAATATGGACAACGTACGATGCTTTGGATGTAATGAACTTGGGCATTATAAAAGAGATTGTCCAAAATCTGGAAAGGACAAGAGGAAAAAGGAAGGAGCCCATGTCACTAATGAAAGAGAAGAACCTGATGCTAAGAGATCTAAGAAAGAGGAAACGAGAGATCTCTATTATGATTAAGATCATCTTTCTTTTTAAGTGATTTCTAATTGATTGTAAAATAGTATAATAGGAAGCAATGTACATTAATAAGCATCACGATAGAAGTATGGAAGGAGCTTTCGGTGACACAGCTTCTGGAAAAACCTCTCTGATAACATTACTAAAGTAAAGCAGTCATCAAGATCAAGGGTCATCATGGAAACAAAATTCTGGTTGTGATGACATATTGATGGAGCAGGCCAAAGGAATGAAGCTCTTCATTCTAGAGAAATTGCTACAGGATGACTCAGGGTAATAGGTATGAGGTATGCAGACATATATGCTGATATTGGATGCTGTGAAGTCATGTCATATGGTTGCAGGTAATAAATTTCCATATTTAGAAGTATGAGCTATGAAGAAGGTTCTCTCGGTGCACCGACAGATGAAATCAACATAATATGTCCTCATGGAATTTGAGGTGGTTGTATATGAACAAGAAACTGAAAATTTGTAAGTTCCTGGGAATGAAGAATGTGCAGAAAGAAAGAGATCATGATATGCAACCATGTCAAGAGGCAGTTATCATCCGGAAGCCAAGAAGATGTGACTAAGGGATCTCCTGGGAAGATATGTAGACTTTGATGGAAGTCTGGTAAAGAAGAAGACCCTTGGCAAAAACATATCATTAGGAGATGTGTCAATATGAATAAAGGATGTCGATGCCTACAGGAAGATGTCATGGTGAAAGATCATCACTGAAGGCTGCTAATCATGAGAAAGGATGTATGATGCTTGGAGATGATTCGAAGGAAAGCAACATGGCATAAAGTGGACCAGATAAGGAAGTCTGATGAATCACTTTCTGATAGCTGACATGACTCGTGGATGAAAGTGATGGATGATTTGTGCCCTATGAAGCTAAAAGTTGAGATTCCTCAATATCAAAATCCATGACATCGAGGGCAGGAATTCTTCATGAGCAGCTGGGTGTCTCACCATTGGTGTTGGAGGTCCCTGGTTAAGAGGGAGCCTCGTGATAAGTTTCTTACTTTGAAGAAACTTGGTAATTCCTAAGAATAAGCTTAGGTACATTCCTTGTATAGGAATGAGTACATTCCCTTGTGGAATAGGTCCTCCCTGGTTGAGAGGGAGAGATAGACACATCATTCTGGTCTTCACTTGGGAAGACAGAATGGAGGATTGGGTAATCATCTGGCATTCGATACTCTTTGAGAATGCGTTAGGGAATTAAAGATAAGAGTAGTCGGGGACCGATATTCTTTGAGGGCTAGCTACCCAAGAGAAGAATAGTCCAAGAAGGTCATACTTTGGGAACATCCGGGTGGAGTATGTACCTTGGAGAGACAATGACGATGGTGTCTGTAAGTCATGTGTCTCGCCAACATTGTATCCCATTCTCTCGTTGAGAGATGGGGCTGTTAGTCAAGGCCTTGAACTAGGACAATGCTGGTTGATATGATGCTATACAGATGCGATTACCAATCCGATTCTTCTTATGAGATTCTTCAGTTCAAAAGTAACCATGTACCTGTATGAATACCTCCCTAGTTAAGAGGGAGTGTTGAAAAGTGTAACTAGGTCGGTCTTTATGTTGACTATGTAATTATGTATTTATGTAAAGAAGAAGACAAAGATAATAAAATGTATTTTTGGTGTACTTGCTTCATGGGTTTCATAAGCAAGATTTTATTATGTAGATAGACTTCTTCTTGATGTCTATTAGGTTTTTATCTTCTAGGAATAAATAGAGTTAAGGGTCTCATACATGAAGGATCTAGTCTAGGTATTTATGCTCCAAGACCTTGTGGAAGAAGCTCACAACAACCCTCAATGCAATGATGAAAGACAAGCCTTAAATGCTGTGAAGAATCACCTCTCCAACGCTAGAATAAACCTTATCTAGTCGGCCTAATTCACCATGGACAAGTTGGCTGTATGGTCAGCCTATTTAAGGGACTGTGCCCTATATATATGCTCATGTGATGCGGCCATCATTCAAGCAAGTAAGCAGACATCTGCAAGATTATAGTGCGGTGAAAAGGATAGCATTTAATGCGGATAAGGGACAGTACCAAGTGCGGATCTAAGTCAGAAGTGCAGGAAGAAGAATACGGTGAAAATTTCTGAGAAGAATAAGGTTCAATTTGCGGATAACAAGGTACAGTTTGTGGATGGTGAAGTACAGGATTGCGGATAACAATGGGACAGAATTGCGGATAGATACAACATGATTTTGGATTAGTGCAGGAAGGGTACAATAAGGATACCTCTGAGTTTTAAGGAGCAGACATAAGAAGATTAGTGCAAGGATAAATCGCTGATATATTATTGTTAAGGGCAATTGATTTGAAGAGAGAATTAGCAGAGGTTGAGACAGTGATCATAAGGAGAAGAGGCAGTAATAGTGAGGAACCTTCCTACAATTCAAGCAATTCAACTACAAGCATATGCAAAGTGAAGATCAAGGTCTCTAGTGCTGATGCAGAACCAAGCAAATTGGTGAAGAGAAGAATCAAGGTTGAAGAAGCTGGATCAAGGTCTTGGAAGCATATCAAGGTCAAAGCTCTGACTCTTGGTCGTGGTACTTGTCATTTGAAGATCTATAAGAAGAATTCTTTGCGGGTTTTCCTCTCCAAGAGGGAGATGTTTTGCCCTGGCTCTAGGAGCCTAACTTCTCTATCTTGTGCATTTTGATAATTGATTTGATGAAAGATTAACTAAGCTAAAAGAAGCGAAGACATAAGTAACTCACGTAAGCTCACAAGTAATTATCAAGAAGAGAATTTGTATTAATCTCAAGCCCTCCAAATTCTCAACACCCTCTGCGCTGCACAGTTGTTGCGTAGCCTCTACTTCCTTTGCGCTGCTCCTGATTGCTGGTTCTCTGCCTTTTGCTGACTCTTGGCTCTGGGATTAGATCATCCCCTTAGCCAATACTACCCCTTGCTGCAGCTGAAACACTTCTGGAAATTCTTAGCAAATCACGCCCTAGAATTCTAGCTTAGTCTCAGTGCTCTGCCTGTGTGTGTGTGTTCTTGAACTGACCCCAAGCCTTTCCTTTATACTTTTCTCGTTGGGAAACCAACGACCATGACCTAATCTTGAATCGATGGCTAAGATTAAAAGAAAGCTTGATTCATGTGACTTAAGTCATTTCCATCACATGTTTAAATTAACTACCTTTAATATTTTAATTTTCCTAAGTTAGACTTAGGGTCCTTAATTAAAAATATTAATTAATTAATTATCTCCCAAATTGGATGGAATTTCTCAAATCCTTTTCTGGGTCTTGGAGATCTCATGTACTTTAGCCCCTCCACAAATTTTGGGAGCTATAGCACATTCGATGCTACCCAACACATCAAAAAACTCAACATTATCTACATAGGATTTCATGCCATGTTCGTCTAGCAGGAAGAACATTCTTGCCTTCTAGATGACAAAGTTGGAGGCTCCCTCCAACCTATCTTGATCTCTAAGCCCAACTGTGGCCATCTTTGAATATGGTTGAAAATCTCCCTCTTTCCCCTCTGCTCAGCTACTCGATCTGCTATTCGCACTCCCTTTTGGAGTGAGGAAATCTACCCACAACTCCTGCCAATATGCAATTGGAAAATCGGATTTCTAAATACTCGAAATCCCTTGAGATAAATTCTCTTTGTGTGTGCCTTTCTCTTCCACTCACTGCTGATTTTGCTAGTGCAACCCGTTGCAAAACCATTTTGTGCCCAAACAAGGGATTTGCTCAGTGAAAATTGCTGAGCTACTGCTCCCTCTGTCTTCTAGAATCACTAAATCTGGCAAGCTGAATTTTTCTGCCAACCAATACTAAAAACTCGATCTGCCCAGCAATTTGTATTTCCTCACTTAGGCTTTTCTCAAAATCCAGAAATTCGCCTCGCTGCTCCCTCTGAACAACGGATTTCTGCTTCCGCTTTTGAGCTTTCCCATCTGATCAAAATCACTTTGATACCATGTGAGGATATCAACTCTCTAAAATCCTATTGCAACAACCAGAATTAATTCTTCTAACTGTAAATTAAATTAACAGTTTATTGGTACGACAACAATGGTTTAATCACACTGCAATGACAATCTTCCCAAAAATAGTGTGGAAAATAATAACTCTAGAAATTGAGAAATATTCTAGCACACACACAAAAATTGACAATTATTTTTGGACAAATGTCCTCGGAAATGCCCAGCTTGGGAAAACCGGTGCAACATCCAAGGGTTTTATATTATTATGCAACAGTGAAATAATCTGAGTACAATCTGAATGCCGAAATTTGGCATTCTTGCAGAGAAAATACTGATAAAAATTATCTGAGGGAAATTACCCTCACTCCGAGCAGTCCCGACACTTGACTGCCTTTGAAAATATAGTCGTCCAACTTGGCATGCGCAGTGTTTGCATCACTCTAGCACTTTCTGCCACATGTGTTGCATGAATTGACTGCCAATCTAGCCGTCTTGCTTGTCTCTGATTGGGAAAACGCTTCTCCGACCCTTTGGAAACTCTTCCTGGCCTTTGGAACTGAAAGTGTCTTCTCCTCCAGCAAAATCAAACTGCCCTTATGAGGCTTATGTGCAGCCTTTGTGCAGCGTCTTGGAGAAAATCTCAACCTCTATGCAAAGTACTCACTAGATCTGGAAAATCTTCCTCTGGTTTCATTGTCCCTGCCCCTATTTGTCTCTGCTTCCTTCTCTGGCTCGAACTCTTCCGACAACTGCTACTGCTCTCTGGAAAATCAAATTCTCCAAGGAAATGGACCTCAAGTGTGTGTTTTCCATCGACCCATCGACGTCCTCTTATAATCTTCTGTTGGGACTCCAACGGGCAAGATTAAAACATAATCGATGACTGAGATTATTTTTGGATCGATCCATGTGAGTTTCTAGATGATTCATACCTTTCTCAAATAATTCTAATTAATTAACCCCTTTTCCTAAGGTTAGACTTAGGAAATATTTAAAAATAGGCTAATAATATAATTGAGACACTTCTAGGTGGAATTTCTAGAAACGGTTTCTGGGTTATGGAGAACTTCTGTGTTTTAGCCTCTCCAAAAAGTTTTGAGACTAGAACACCTCCGATGCTACATAAAATAACAAGAACAAGTGCACTTGGGCTTGTTACAACAAGCATGCAAAACCTAGGTGTGAAAAATGGCTGCTCAAGTGCCGGAATGCTACTCCCTCTAAGCTCTGCACAGGTCCAGTGAATTCTACTGCTCTAGCTAACTTAGGACAGGTGTTTGGGGCTCCAAAAATGCTCAGGAAAGTCTGTAAATTAAGTTAGGACCTCCCCACAACAAACCCATCAAGATCCATAAAGGGTTTGGCCTACTTCCAACTGCCCCGCAACACCCCCAAATAGTGCGAATTTCTCCTTTCTCTGGTTATTCGATCCTCCAGGAATTCAATTGCAAATGATGCCCAAAATACTGAGAAATCCTCCCAGAAATTCACCTTATGACTTCCCACAAATCCAGACTCCAATCTCCCAATCTTTCCTCCCACACAAGCTCAACTCCTCAATGAGTGTGCAGGCCCTACTAGTCTACCTTTTCGCATGCCCAGAAATGGAAAATTCGGCCTGGTGAATAGCCTCTTGTTGTCGCACAAAATGTCCAGGCACCGCGACAATGACTCTGATCGGGGGCTATCACCCTGATCCCCAATCTCTCCGTTTGAGCTGTCTCCCAATAACAGACTAAGGGGGGTAGACCCTATGGAAATGGAATGAGGGAACATTAGTTGGGAACCAACCAATCTAGGAGACACAACTAAGAAACCAATACTTGTTTAGATTGCGCAAGATTTTGAAGGATTCAATTAGATTCGAGGAAAATGATACCAGTGCCTTGTGGAGTCAACTATCTTGCAAAGGAAATAAAGGCCAAGTAATGGATGGAAAACTGTTGCTAATGATTTGACTCTTATATGCAAATGCAAAGTGAAATGATGTGATGGCGGAGGGAGGGCCTAAAATATGAGTTACTTCTGAAATATGCTGTAAGTGTTTTTTTTTAACTTAAGACTCAGAAAAATGATCTTAATATGAAAACAACTACTTATACCAACAATGTAAAATATGAAGCCTGCACAAATAATTACTGAAAACACAACAGGAAACCGATGTGAAATTCTGGAAATAAAACACTTTATATTCAGAAATCCATTTGCATGAGGTACTGAATTAGAGACATTAGATGCATAAGTAAAGTGTAATATCCCTAAAGGGAAATAACCAGTAATACACAGAAATATGCCAGACAGATATAGAAAATACAATGCTGGAACCAGATCATGGAACAAGTACACATAGAATGCCAGAAACTAAGCCATTTTATTAATCTGAGAATACATATAGAGGAGTACAAGATAATCAGGATGAGTGCACCTATCCTTGCCCTAGGCAAGTGGAGACCCTCTAAGAACAAATAATGGCTGCAAATAAGGACAGCGTCCTAGCTGGCTGAAGATCTGCTATGAAGAGCTGCTGCTGGAATGCAATGGAACTATGAACTAAAGACTAGAAGATGGCTATTCTCAATCCTCCAAACCCTCACCAATAAAAACGCTGTCTCTGCTAGTGACAGCGCAGAAGACAGATGAAATGCTGGCCACAAAACCTCCAGATGAAATGATCAGCTCCTCAAGGCTGAGTCACCGAAAACGCCTAAATTCGGCTGCCGTACTCGCCCATCGACGTCCCTCCCCGATCGGATCTCGCGTTCTCTCCCCGACCGCTAGATCCTAGTCCTCCCGCATCCGTGTCCTATCACTCTAGATCTGCGTCCTCTAAGGCCAGATCTGCTGCTATTTCTTCAGATCTAGGCTGGATCTGACAATATCTCCTCAGATCTGTATCCTCCAAGGCTGGATCTGATGCTATCTCTCCAGATCTGCACTCTCCAAGACTAGTTCTGCCAATATCTCCTCAGATCTGTATCCTCCAAGGCTGGATCTGATGCTATCCCTCCAGATCTGCGTCCTTTCTGCCTTAGCCAACTGGATCTGCGTCCTTCCTTCTCTCTGGAACAGCGTCCTACCTCTCAGATCTGATCTGCGTCCTTCCTCCCTCTGGAACAACGTCCTACCTCTCAGATCTGCGCAGACACCAGAAGGGCTTCCTTCTCTCCAAATCTCCACCAAGAAACTGCTGCTGACTACCACTGAAACTGAAGGAGGTTACTCAGAAAATTACCTTACTAGGGCAGGCACTCGAAGTCCCCCGAAGCTAAGGGTGATACAGAAAATAACCTTACCAGGGCAGGCACTCGAAGTCCCCCGAGGCTAAGGGTGAGATCTTCGACCGGAGACACTCGGTTGCACTAAACAGTGCTGCAGACCGACTAAACAACCGGCGTGCTGAAGCAGACAGAAGTCTAGCTCTCAATATCAATATCAAATCATACATGCCCAAATGAGGTGAGAACCCCACCTTTTATAGTGCTAAACTCCCTCCAAAACCTTGACTGCGTCCTTCACTCTCCTTAGCCTGCGCAGTTAACCTTGGGTCAGCCTGATGCCTCCCCATCATACTCATGTGGACCCCCAAGGCTCCCTCTCTAAGTTATAACGTCAATCAACTAGGAAAAGAACACTTTATTTATAAAGTGAGGTGACTAAAGTGAGGTGACCCCTCTTATTTCTCACTTTATTTATTACTTCTAGCCAAAGCGGCAAAATTAAACAAAAATGAAATATTCCAATTAGCAAAGCTAATTGGGAATATTACGCTTCCCTCGAAGAAACGCGTTTTCTGTCCTCGCTAAATCAAGGATGATGCCGGAGCAGTGGTGGCCGCTCTCCCAAGTGGCATCCTCATCCGGCAAAAATTGCTTGTTCTCAAGCAATGCTTGAACAAGCCTACTCTCTAGCTGATGCTCCCTGCCGATACTGCAAAATGTGCCTGGGTCCCACTGAAACCTCTCTGTCTCCTGCATCACCCTGACATGAAGGGATATCTCAATGCCAGATCCCAACCTGACACAGACACTCACCCAACCAAATAACCGCCTCCTGTCCCATCGCCACCTATGGCTACTAATAGCCCAAGTCCCATGGCCTGACTCGCCATCGCCTCTCGGGCACCGAAAACCACGACCGCCGTCGCTCGTTGTTTATGATCGTGTGTTGGCCCATCAACCGTGAACCAACTCGTCACCTCCCTCCAATCAAGGCATGGAGTCGAAAATATAATGAGGAATATCTCCCTCCTGTGGATCCTCCATCTCCAAGCAATCATCCAGACAAAATGAGCCACCTCCCAACAAGGCAACTCCTGAAAATCTCCTTCCACCTCAAGCTCTGGTAATGAAGGTGGGCTGAAGATATGAACTTGGCAAGCATCATAGCTTACCCCATGCTGTCCTTCTCTCCACTCATGACAAGTGTAGAGTCTATGCTGATCCGGGGCTGCAAAATCATTGCCCTCAAATGGCAAAGTGAAAAACAATCCACCATAGAAGGTTCCTCTATCAATGAAGAACAAGCTGGCCCGAAACAAACCATCCATGAAGAATATGACATGGTCATCATGGATCACCCTAATGAGATGTTTGCTGAAGGTTCTACATGAGGATACATAATGCAAACAATCTCTCACAAGGATACAACGTGGTCTCATCCACTGCAACTTCAGAAAATCACATGGCAAGCAATTTACAAGATTCATCACATCTACTAATGGATAGTAAATGGCTGAATATGACAACAACATAAGGCCAAACACTTGCCCATAGCTGGACAATGGATGAATATCAATCTTATGGCCCACCTCAAAAGAGAACACATATGTAGTAGTGGTGGCCATGCCTCCTCCCATGCTCCTATTAGAACATGTATTGCAGAAAATACTCAAAGGCACATTCAGCTCATGTGTCTCTCTCATAATCAAGCCTCCCATACAAATCTGACCATATGCTGGAAGTAAGATGGCACATGGATCCATAAATGAGTCCTCCATAGTGTTTTGGCATGTTATGAAGAAGAATGAACCATGTGCTGCAAGAAGATAATCCTCCTCATGCTTGGAAACCCAAGTCAAGAAGAATATGCTATAGATGTCTCTATCATCATTACCTCCTCTTTGTGCAACAAATATGAAGTGATCCTGGGACCTATGGGTTATAGATCCACCATATCTCTGCTGCGCACACTTCATCCATAATGTTCTGCTCCAAGGTGACAACGCTGGGGGCTCATGAAAATAAGCTCTTGTCAATACAAGACTCTGTTCTTTGACGTGCTCCTTGTCAAAGACTCCTCTAATACTGCTGCAACAAGTGTGGAATACTCCCCAAGATGGAAGTGCTTCCCCGTCATCATCAAAGATCAAGGAGATAGTGCCATCCCTTCTTCCTGCAACATCATGCAAGGTGTGAGAGCAAATCTGTCCTTGCTCTCCCAGAAACAAACCAAGCAACCAAACAATTTGCTGCCTCCCCATACTTCCATCATACAACTCATGTGATGAAGACATAACGAGTATCATAGCAACACCATGCATACATACTCCATGCTGCTCAATGATGCAAGTATCCAGCCATCTTTCCTCCACCCTCTGACTCTTAGGAAGAGTGTTTGCCAAGAGATGGCCAAACTCTTTCAAGAGTAACCAGCGCAGCCAAGCCTCCTGCTGCCTGGTAGCACAGATCTGCAAGTAGCCTCCTAGCTCCTTGCTCATCATCCCCATCCACTCAATCACTTGTGGATGCTTCCTTCTCCTCATCCGGTTACTCCTCCCATGAGGGCTACCATCCTCCCAAATCAAATTTCTGATTTTGCACTCCATGGGATTTTGAAGTATAAACTTCTCAAGGATCAATGAGACCCTATCAAGAATCAAATAGGTGGTAGGCAAAAACCTCCCATCATGATGTGTGTGGCTCAAGGAATGTCCAACACAAGCATGAGAGATGTTATCCATCCGAAGATGTCCCCCATCTTCTATCTGCTCTTGTGAGAAGGGAAGAAAGTCATCGCACCCCATAGTGTGTCGAAGTGCATCTCCAGTGAGATCTCTCCTTGAGACCTCCTCTTCATCCATAGTCTGCTCCATCGAGTACCAACTCAAAATCTCTCGCCATCCAACCTCAACACGTGGCTGATGTACCCTGTGCAACTCTAATCGTCTCATCCCATTATCCAAGTCAATATATGAGACCTGACTAGGTGGCTCTGCCTCTCTCTCTCTAATGGAAAGAGATGACCCAACAGTACTGCTAGTCCCGTCCATGCATGCCTGAAGGGGAATGATCTGACGCTCCCTCGAGCCCTCTGGTTGTACCATCAGGGAATCCAGCTGTTCCCCAATGCGGACCAACTTGGCCGCCGACTTGGCACAAGTCACTCTCATACCCTCCAGCTCCTGGTCCTGCAACAAAATGGTCTCCCGTACTGATGCGGCCTTCTCCCTCAAAACTCGAAGGTCCGTCCGAAGCCGATGATACCGCTGTCTGCGACCATCATCCGATACCTCTGTATCCCTTAGTGCCTCATCGATAATGGATATATCTCCTGATACCTCACCCATCTGTCGTGTGCTGCTACCACCCGAAGATTCGGACATGGCTCTAGTCATCACCTCAGTGGATGGCTCTACCGGGGTAGGCTCTACCTCCTCCACTACGATATCAACCGGCACGGTCAAGGAGGACTCTAATGATGGTGAGTCCTGCGTCACACTAGGTGTATCCTCGAACTCCCTGCAATCCTGTGTTCCCTCATCCTCTTCTCCACTGCTCTCGGAGAAGACCTCAATGAAGTGTGCCTTCCCTGCCGCACACCTGTGTCCTGGTGCCCATGGCTCCCGGCAAGTGAAGCACAACCGCTTCCTCCTCAGCTCTCGCCTGGCCTCATCATCAAACTGCCCTCGTCCAGGATTCGCCTTGGGAGGCGGAGCCCTCGTGTCCTTACCCTTAGGCTGGAAGGCCTGTCTCTGGGGATAAGGTGTCCGAGTCCTGGGTAAGACATCCTGTAAGTCCCGAGTCCTGCTGATGGCATCCTGAAGGGTAGCCGGCCTATTCGACCGGACTAGGCCACGAAGTGGCTCTGACAGTCCCTCCACAAACATGCAACCCATCCGAGCTGCAGATAAATCAGGTACCATCACCGAAATCCTCAAGAAGTCTGAAATGTATGTCTCTGCACTCCCAGTCTGTTTGAGCTTGGTCAGCTCAACAAAATGCTGCTCTGGATCCCTCCTGTCAAAGCACTCTACCACCCTCCGAGTAAACTCGGCATATGTCGTCACTGTAGAATGCCCGAGTGTCACCATCCCATGGAACCACCAATCCCGGGCCTCACCATCCAGATGCAATGTTGCCACCTTAATGGCCTCTGACTGCGTCATCTGGTTAAGCTGGAAATAGATGTCCAGCTTCTCCACCCAGGATTTTGCCGAACTGTTTGATGAGCCATCAAACGTGGGCAAATGAAATCTGCTAGCCGCGCGGTGGTCATCACGGTGGTGCCTGTGCCCCTGGTGATGATCACGGAATCTAATGCCATACTGGACCCGAACATAATCTCTGAATGAGAGAGCCTTCATGAACGCTAGTCCGAAAGCCTGATACTTTGCAAAAATGCCAACCATCCGAGCCAGATCTATCTCTCGCTGTACTGCTGTCCCCCATCTCCTCAAATCGTCACCACCTGCCATTGGCATTTTCTGCTAGGTGCCTACAGGCTCCTCAGAAACTGCACGGCTGCTGCAAAACCATACTGCTGCTTAACTTCGACCTTCGATTTACCCACTGAAAACTACTCAGAAAATTCCAAGAATTTGGGAAGGTGATCCTTGTCCAAAACCCAGAAAAACCCAGAAAACGTTTTTCCTAATTCCAAACTTCAAAATTTGACCCTTTATATTTTGGCCCTTTTTCCAACTGCGTTTTTGGTATTGCAACTGCTATTGCTCTGTATGATCTCTTTTCTGATGTCATAGACCACAGGCTGAGCCAGAATTATGCTCTGATACCACTGTAATATCCCTAAAGGGAAATAACCAGTAATACACAGAAATATGCCAGACAGATATAGAAAATACAATGCTGGAACCAGATCATGGAACAAGTACACATAGAATGCCAGAAACTAAGCCATTTTATTAATCTGAGAATACATATAGAGGAGTACAAGATAATCAGGATGAGTGCACCTATCCTTGCCCTAGGCAAGTGGAGACCCTCTCAGAACAAATAATGGCTGCAGATAAGGACAACGTCCTAGCTGGCTGAAGATCTGCTATGAAGAGCTGCTGCTGGAATGCAATGGAGCTATGAACTGAAGACTAGAAGATGGCTGATCTCAATCCTCCAAACCCTCACCAATAAAAACGCTGTCTCTGCTAGTGACAGCGCAGAAGACAGATGAAATGCTGGCCACAGAACCTCCAGATGGCAAGATCAACTCCTCAAGGCTGAAAACACTGAAAACGCTGTCAAATCTCACTCACCAGACTCTGCTCATCAGATCAGCGTCCTCCCTGACTGGATCTGCGTTCTCTCTCCCTCAGATCTGCTAGATCTGAATCCTCCTTTCCAGATCTGTGTCCTAATATCATGGAACCGCGTCCCTTCTAAGGCCGCATCTCGTCGCTATTTCTTCGTATCTAGGGCCGGATCTCGACAATATCTCCTCGCACTTTATCCTTCAAGGCCGGATCTCGATGCTATCTCTCCGCATCCGCACCTCCAAGACTAGTTCCCGCCAATCTCCTCGTATCAGATCCCTCCAAGGGCTGGACCCGATGCTATCCTCCGTATCCTCGCGTCCCTTCGCCTTAGCCAACCGGACCTCGTCTCCTTCCTTCTCTTCGGAATAAATGTTCTACCTCTCGTGATCTGATTCAAGGCCCTTCCTTACTCCAAACAACGTTCTACCTCTCGATCTCGTTACACCGTAAGGGCTTCCTTCTCTCCAAATCTCCACCAAGAAACTGCTGCTGACTTCCACTGACACGGAAGGATGTTATTCAGAAAATTACCTTACTAGGGCAGGCACTCGAAGTCCCCCGAAGCTAAGGGTGATACAGAGATAACCTTACCAGGGCAGGCACTCGAAGTCCCCCGAGGCTAAGGGTGAGATCTCCGAACGGAGACACTCGGTTGCACTAAACAGTGCTGCAGACCGACTAAACAACCGACGTGCTGAAGCAGACAGAAGTCTAGCTCTCAATATCAATATCAAATCATGCATGCCCAAATGAGGTGAGAACCCCACCTTTTATAGTGCTAAACTCCCTCCAAAACCTTAACTGCATCCTTCACTCTCCTTGGCCTGCGCAGTTAACCTTGGGTCAGGCTGATGCCTCCCCATCATACTCATGTGGACCCCCAAGGCCCCCTCTCTAAGTTATAACGTCAATCAACTAGGAAAAACACTTTATTTATAAAGTGAGGTGACTAAAGTGAGGTGACCCCTCTTATTTCTCACTTTATTTATTATTTCTAGCTAAAGCAGCAAAATTAAACAAAATGAAATATTCCAATTAGCAAAGCTAATTGGGAATATTACATAAAGCTAAATTAATCTACTTGAATGAGCATGTAAAACAAATGTACTTCAGGAATTAGATTAAGTGTTTAAATTCAGATTACAATAACTAGGTGCAAAGTATGAAATATCAGTTCTAGTAATCTGCTCTTAAAACAAATGATAATGCCAACAATTTATTTTAAACTAGTGGTCCTATAACCATGCAAGATTCAGATTTTTTTTATGTGTAACAGCATAAACTTCAAATGACAAACTGATAATTAATAATAAAGAAAATTTCCAAGTTTAACTGTTTCCAATGTAGTGATGTATTTGATCTTAAAACTCATAAATAAATTACTAAAAAAAACAATGAGATAATGTTCAAAATTTTTTCAACTAGCATGCAAAAGTTTCTGAAAAATAAATCTATTTCTGAAATGTCTAGGAGTAAAATATGCAAACTGAATTTGCTGCTAAACTTTAGCTAATTGAAACTCTATGCCAGTATTAGGATTGCTTTCACTCATATAAACAAAATGGGGGAAGGGTTTAGAGGATGTGTGCCAGTCAGCCCTTAGGGGCTTGAAACACTTGGAGATAAGCTGCCCAAGTCACTGAAGATCTTCAAATCCAAAAGCCAACTCAGATAATTTTTTGAGAAAATATTTGTTAAAATTTTAAGGGAAATTTTTAGTGAAAATTTATGGTGAAAGAAGGCGAAGGAAGAGAGGCTGAGAGAGGGGATGCCTTGAGGCCGAGAGAGAGAGATAATGGAGGCCGAGAAGGAGGACGAGGGAGGATGCTGTGAGGGAGAGGGAGAAGAGAAAGCGGAGGAAATGCAAGATGTCGTGAGGAAGAAATGGAAGGCCGTAAGCAAGGCCGAGAGGAAAGGAGGGGAGAAGGGGGCCGGAGATGGCTAACACAGGGTCTCCAGGCCCTAAAAAAATTTCCCCACGCTCTTTAGGAAAATTAGCAAAACCCGGATCGAGTTTCCTTTCTGAAAATATTCTTCAACCTGCAAATAAAATGGAGATCAGATCTTGCCCTCTAGGGCCTAGACCAGTTTCCAAAATCCACGAAAATCGTTGGCAATCCTCAGATTTGTTTCTGCACAGACAAAAGATAGAAACCCAAAACATGTATATACAAAAATATGAAATACCCAAAACCCTAGTGAATTAAAAAAATTGATATTAACAAATCTACAATAATATTCGATAGATCTAGCAGACTTGCAGATCAAAGTCCTCTATTGGCTAGATTTAAACAATTTTGCATAAATTTAGAAATAGACTGGAAATTTAAAGGGGCACAAGCCTAAGAAAAACCCTACAAATAAAATATTTCGTAAGATGACTTCAGAAAGTAAAAACAATGGGCTCTTAGATTTTGTAATGTGAGAGTCAGTTGATCTAGTTGAGGATTTCCCCAAATGCCCAAATCCTGAATAATAACTTCTACACATTTAGATTTGATTGTTAGATTAATAGAGATTCAAAATAATCATAAGATCATCAAGAAATAGAGATACCTGCTAGTTCTATCAAACCAAAATGACATTTTAAAAGCCCATAAATCTGTGCAAGATACTTGTGCACAGATCAATCCTCAAAGGCTATTAAACAATAAATGCAAATAAAATTAGCAGATTTTTAAGAGCATTATTACCACATAAATCTGAAAGAGGAACACCACGGTCTGAAACTCCAAAATCTTTGTGTTTTATTAATTAGAAAAATTTACAAGAGCTTTTCAGAGCAAGTTCACGATTCAATAATCGTATCCAAATAATGGAGAGAGACTTCTAATTTATAGATAAATTCTCCAACGGCTAGTTGGCTTGATCCTCGTCAAAGCAATCTCAACCGTTGATGAAAATCAAATGATCTCTTAATCATCACCGTTGAAATAAAATAACTTTTTGAGGAATTTCAAATTTCGCTTTTAATTAACTCAAAAATGAAAATATTGAGTTAATTGCCTAAAAAAATTGACTTTGACTTAACTACTATGGCCCAAGGGTTCAAAATATTTTGAAATTTTCAATATTCCCTTGGTCGGGGATCTCCAAAAATTAAAAACTTTAAAACCCACAAATTTTAAATGTTGGAGAATTTAATTTTTCTTAGGACCCAAATTAATTAAATTTCTATGTTAGTATTTCTTAATTAATTTTAGCCAAAAAATATAATTAATTGACTCATGAGTGGATTAATAATTTTTCCAACCCTCTAATATTTAGCCATGGTGTCTAATTATGAGGGACCATGCACTAAATATTTTTTACATCAAGATATTACAATTTAATACGTGAAGGGGGAACCCCTGTTTGTCATAGATCTTCAAATATCTACCCAATTCTGCGACTCAAAAAACATGATCTAGTAGGCCAAATAATTTGTAATAAAATAATCTAGCCAATTAGCTAGGATTATTCCCAAATTACTTTTACAAAGACTCGATAAAAAACACTAGGACTCACTTAATATCTTGACGACAAAATTCACCCTAGCTTTAGGGTGAGGTTGGAGGGAAAAACTTTGCCGATCATTTGTGTCAAGAGACACAGATGAATCAGTGAGACAAAAAACCTCCTAGGATAGAAATCGGTACCAAAATAATAAGTTTACTTAGGTTGTTACATACAGGATGGTCTAATCAAGATCATTTACATTACAAACATGCAGAATGGGTTTACATCTTTAACAAATTGTCGATTGATGATGAAATCTGAATGATGCAAGCATTTGAACATGATAATTCCCTTTTGCGAATAAAAAGTGGTGTACTGCTATGGGGTTTTGACACAGAGTGGTCAACACCTCTAAACCAGCCCTGCAATCCACTAGAAATCTTCAGCAAAACCCCAAGAAAATTTGTTCACAAAAGCTTGGAACCAGGTTTGCTCTAAAACTGACTCTCCCAAGGAATGCGTGTTCCTCTTCTGTGCCCATTCTGCTCCAAATAATGGCTAAATGTGCTTGCATTTCATCCCGGAACAATTTTGATATGTGATGATAATCTCCCCTAGAGTGGTACTCAAAGTCCACTAAAGATGGAGTTGGGGTTCTATAATATTCCGAATAGAAATAAACAGTAATACAAAGCAACATAAACAAGCAACTACAACAAATAGAGAGACATCATACAAATAATGCAAATATGGAGAAACTTTGAGCCATTTTATTATATAACTGAAAGATAACAATGAGTACAAAGGTGATCAGAATGATGGCAGCTTGGTTTGCTCAAGGCAAGCTGGGAATACTCTCATAAATGCTCAAGGAATGGCTGCTCTGTCATTGACTGCGTAATCTCCAGATGTTGCTGCTGCCGGACTGCTGCTACTGCTGGAATGGAATAACTCTTTGGGGTTGTTCCCTTGCTCAGAAAAATGTGAGACTCTGGAAATCAACTCTCCTCCAATAACTCGAAAAAACCTAGGAAGGAATCCCAGAATGGCTGACCCCGGAATTTGACCTCCCTTGGAAAATAACGCACTCCCAATGAGTACGCTGGCCCTAAATGATAAATCTGCAAATGATGGCCTCCTCCTGCTACAAAATGATGATTTGTGAAGGGCTGGTCCCTTCACACTCTCCTCGGGCTAAAATCCTTGATATCTCCTCACTCTCAGAATTGCCTCTACCACAAACTGCGTAATCCCTCCAAGAGACTGCGCGGTCCAAGCAACTGCGTGATCCTGGCTGAAGATCCTATTGCTCTCTCCTGAAATATGATGAATAGATCTCCTCACTTGAGCGGACACTCAAAGTCCTCCGAGGCTAAGGTTGGGATCTCTGCTTGGAGACACTCGGTGTGCTGAACAACACTTGCAAACTTTGCTCAACAGCAAAAGCGTGCCTCATCAAACAGAAATCAGAGATGCATAATAGAATGAGAGAATGAGGAGCCTCATCTCCCTTTTATGATTGAGAGCCTTTCTCTCACCCGGGCCCCACTAAACTGTGTTGTCCCTCCTTGGCCACGCTGTCCCCTCTCAACTGCGCTGTCATGGGCCCACGCTATCCACGCTGCCTCTTCCCTCACGCTGCCACTAGGCTCTCATGGGCCCCACGCCGTCCTTTAATATTTGCCTAAGTGACTTTAGGGAAACATTATTTCCTAAGTGTGGGTTATGGGTCCCATCACTTATTTTTATTAACTGATAAACATTAGAAAAGAAAAACTGGCAAAATTAATATTTCCAATTAGCTGCTGCTAATTGGGAATATTACAGTCCTCCCCGCCAAAACGTTGCTTGTCCTCAAGCAACTTCAAGGACAGATGCTGCAAAATTTTCTCACTCTCCCAAGTGGCATCCTCATCCAGCAAGTTCCTCCACCTCACCAAGTACTCTCTAACTATCCTGCTCCGTAGCTGTCTCTCCCTGGTGTCTATGATGGCTTCTGGCTGCAACACCAAATGCCTCTCATCATCTGTAGGCGGAAGTTCCTCTGTTGCAGTCACCTGCTACCCCAATGCTGTTTTCAGGCATGATATGTGGAAGATGTTGTGGATCCGGCTACCTGTGGGCAGTTCTAACTCATATGCAACCTCCCCAATCCTGCGGATCACCCTTTAAGGTCCATGGAAGAGGGGCTTGAGCTTCTCGCCCCCCTTCTACTTCAGCGTGGACTACCGGTATGGCTAAAGTTGTAGGTAGAACAAGTCCCCTACCTCAAATTTCCTCTCAACCCGTCCCCTGTCGGCATACAACTTCTGCTGGTTCTGAGCCATAACTAAGTTATCCTTAAGAGCCTGGAGTATATCTTGACTCTCTTGGATCCAGTCCTTAGCCCTGGGGGCCTTGCTAGCACCAAACATCACGTCAGCAAAAGTCAAAGCATGGTATTCATACAAAGCATAGAACGGAGACATACTGATGGACATGTGAAAAGTGGTGTTGTAGCAGTACTCTCTCAAATGCAACCAGCGTAGCCATGCCTTCTGCTGCCCTGTGACCTAGTTCCGCAAGTAGCCTTCCAGCCACTTTTTCACTAATTCTGTCTGCCCGTCCGTCTGAGGGTGATAACTGGTGCTCGGTGTTAACTCTGTATCCACCAAACGGAAAAGCTCCTGCCAAAAGTTGCCCATGAAATGGCTGTCCCGGTCACTAACAATGGTCTTCGGAAGACCATGCAATCTAAAGATATCCCTGAAAAACAACTCCGCTACCTATGTTGTTGTGTATTGTGTTGATATAGAGAAGAAGTGTGCATACTTTGTCAGCCGATCAACGACCACAAAGATGCAATCCTTGCCCTGTACCGTGGGCAACCCAGTGATGAAGTCCATCGAGATGCTTTCCCATTTCCCCTCTGGAATGGGAAGTGGCTATAGTAGTCCTACTGGGTGAATCATCTCTCTTTTGTTACGTTGACACACTTCGCACTCCCTAACATGCCGGAGTACGTCCTCTTTGAGGCCTCTCCAAGAGAACCTCTCCCTGATGGCCCTATAGGTCTTGGTGAACCCTTGGTGGCCTAATAATGGTGAGTCATGGGAGGCACACAGTATCTTCTCCTTGAGCTGAGAGCTCCCAGTCAAGAAGATCCCGTCCCTGAAGTATATCACCTCATCCATCACCCTATACCTGCCTTCTGTGATCTGACCATCCAGTATCTCACAGGCAAAACGGTCCTTGGAGTACTCCACCAGTAATTGATCCCTCCATTTTGTGTCTATGCTCATCAAAGACAACGCTGCCAGTCTGCGGGATAGAGCATCGGCCACCACGTTGTTCTTCCCTTTGACATACTCAATGTCAAAATCATATGCCTCGATCTTGCTAACCCACTTCTGCTGCCCCTCCTGCAACTGCTTCTGCTCTAGAAAGAACCGGAGGCTGTTGTAGTCAGTCCTCACCCTGAACCTATTCCCCACCAAGCACTGCCGGAACTTGGCCAGTGCATGCATGATAGACAACATTCCCTTGTCGTATATGGGATACAACCTCTCATGAGGCAATAGCTTCCTACTCTCGAAAGCTATGGGGTGGCCCCCCTGCATCAAGACTGCGCCTACTCCCTCTCCTGAGGCATCACACTCCAAGACAAAGGGCTGCGTGAAATCCGGCAAAATCAAGACTGGACAATTGCTCATCACCTCCTTGAGCTTGTCAAAGGCTCTCTGCGCTGTCCATCCAATTGAATGCCCCCTTTTTGGTGAGATCTGTGAGGAGTGTAGCAAGTTGGTAAGACCCCTTGACGAACTTCCAGTAGTAGGTGCAAATGCCTACAAATCCCTGAAGTTCTGTCACGTTCTTTGGTTCTGACCATTCCCAATTGGCCCAGATATTCTCCTCGTGGACTCTCACTCCGTCCACACCAATGATATGCCCCAAATAGAGCATCTCTGTCAGCCCAAACTCGCATTTGGAGAGCTTAGCATAGAAATGCTGCTCCTCCAAAATACGCAATACAACCTCAATGTGTTGTAGGTGCTCCTCCCCTGTCTGGCTGTATATCAGAATATTGTCGAAGAATACCAGCACAAACTTCCTCAATTGACCACGAAAGATGTGGTTCATACACAACTGGAAGGTGGCCGATGCATTGGTTAGTCCGAAGGGCATTACCAAAAACTCAAAATGGCAGTAGTGACATTTGATGGTTGTCTTGGGGACACCCTGGTCCCTCACTCGGATCAAATGTTAGCCCGACCTTAGATCAATCTTCGAGAAGAACTTCGATCCCCTCATCTCATCAATCCGCAGAATGGGGTATCAGTTCTTCATGGTTTTCTTGTTGAGAGACTGATAATCGATGCACATCCTCAGTGTGCCATCCTTCTTCTTCACCAGTACAACGAAAGATGCAAATGGGCTAGTGCTGGGCCGGATGTGCCCCAGCGTTAAGAGCTCATGAATATCTCTCTCAATCTCATTCTTGTAGGCTTTGGGGTGCCTATAGGGTGTAGTGATCACAACCTGAATGCCCTGCTCAAGCTCAATGGTGTGCTCAAACCCCCGATCCGGTGGCTGTCTTGGAGGTATATCCTCGAAAATCGTAGCATATTTGTCCAAAATCGACTGTACATTTGGGTGAACTGCCTGTCCTATAGCTCCTGCTTCTGAAATACATAGCTCCATTTCCCACTCTATGTCTCCCTTTCGGAAGTCTGCCTCCATCTGGTGTGTTGATACTGTCTGTGGAGGGTATGAGTGCATGCCTCGTATCATCACATGCTTGCCACTCTTCTTGTCCATCCATTCCATCTCCAGAGTCTCCTTGTTTGTGGTGACCTTTCCCAATGTGATCAACCACTGCACTCCTAGCACCATATTGGTGTCTCGAATGTCCACCACAAAGAAATAATCTGTCAAAGTGTAAGTCCCCATGGTCACTGCCAATGCTGGTACATATCTAGCACACTGCATAGTTCTGTCACCCTGTACCAGTACTGAAAATCCCTCAAAGCTCTCGGTCGGTATGTGTGAAAATTCTACTGTAGTGTATTGGTTTATTTTCTCCTACTTGATTTAATTTATACAAGTTATTTTCAGAACTTAGATTCAGAAAATACCAAAAATAAACACAACTATAGCCTACACATGCAGATCATTTACTGAATAATTTACTCATGCAACAAAGTGACACATGGATTTTTGGACATAAGTCCTCGGAAAAACCCAAAGCGGGAAAACCGGTTCAACATATATGAGGGTTTGATTATTAAGTAGTTCTGAGTACAGCAAATCTGGGTTCCAACCTTGGAAGACCAGACAGAGAATAAAATATATAAATTTGTAGCTAACCTGAAGATCTAGTGCCAAATATCTGACTGATCTACACCCTTAAACGGGATTTACAGGACTTGGCCCGGATCTGACTCTAGAAACCCTTAGCGCTGCTTTTGAAGCTCTAGCGTTGCCCTGGAGGGACTGCGTCAGCCTCTGCGTGGCTCTAGGAGGGCCTGCGTCACCCTAGGAGGGTCTATGCTGCCCCTGTTCTACCTCTACTTGGCTAGTGTCAACGTAGCGTGGCCCTAGATGCCTCTGCGTTGTCTCTGTGCTGTCCCTGCTGCTCTGCGTGGCTCTGAAGCCTCTCTGCGCCATCCTTGTGGCTGCTCCTCTTGCCTCTTGCTGTCTCTTGGCTCTTGGAATCAGATCATTCCCTCAGCCAATACTACCCCTCATTGCAGGAAATTCCACCGGAAATTCTTAGCAAACCCGCCCTAGAATTCCAGATCTATTCCTCAGTTCTACAGAAATTGTGTGTCTTCAATAGACCCTCAAGCCTTTCTCTTATACTTTTTCGTTGAACCCTTCAACGGCCGAGATTAAATCCTCAGTCAACGACTGAGATTAAAATACTGCTTGATCCATGTGACTTAAGACAATTTCAGCACGTGTGTTAATTAATTCACTTTAATTATTTTATTTTCTGAAGTTAGACTTAGGAAATCCATTAAAAATAATTAATTATTTGAATAAATTGAATACAACTTCAAATTTCTCAAACCCATTTCTGGGTCTTGTAGATCAAGTGTGCTCTAGTCCCTCCACAAAATTTAGGACCTAGAGCACAACTGATGCTACCCCAAATACACAAAATCTCAACACTCCCTCTTAGCATCAGAAGTGTGCTCTAGCAATACATCACACCATGCATTACAAGATCTTGAGTATTTGGTTTGTGTTGCTGATGCTTGGCCTGCTGCCCTCCATCTACTGCACTGCTACTCTTTGTACTGCTGCCCATGCCACTGCCACATTTGTACTGCAACTCCCTCTCAAATTGCTGCATCATGCTACCCATAGCATTGCCACTGCTAACTGCTGCACTGCAACTTAGTTGCTGAGCAGTAAGCAACTAAATAACTTTGCCCAACTGTTTGATAGATAAGTCAAGTTGTCCTCCACCATTGAAGCTCCCTAGATGCTGAATCACGTTATCCCCTTGGAGACACTGCGTGAGCCCAACTTATTTGCGCTGCTGAAGTCCCATCTGCCTCTCTGCGCTGATGCCTCCAAGCTATTGCTGCCTTTGCATGACGTTGCTCACTCTTCAGATCTTCAACTCCCTCTTGCTCTTCAACATGGTCATCTACAACCATCTCCCGACTCATCCCACTACTGTCTTAAGGCTCCCGTAGCTCGTATGTGATCCAAGAGTAGGGCTGACTCAAGGATATCGCCATTCGACTATGGATACTCTATATATCCATGTCACCCCACCTCTTCTCTTGAGGTGCATGAAAACTCATGGTTGCATCATCATCAGAGCCATCTTCATTTGCTGTTGCAGCCTTGGAATCAGAAGCTCCTTTGTCCTTCTTCTAAGGACAACTGTTGGTGAAATGACCAAGATCACCACAGTTAAAGCACCGGACCTTGGAGAGGTCCTTCTTCTTCTACCCTTGCTTCTTTTCCTTTGATGCAAGGGCTGCATCCTCCTCCTCTTCCTTCTTCACTCTGGCTGATCTGCTTCCTCCACCGAAAGACTTCTTGGTGATCCTCCTGATCTCCTCTTGGCGGAGATAGCCCACATATTTGCCCATGATGGTAACGCTGCCCTTCCCAGAATGCTCTGGACAAACGTTTCCCATTCTTCAGAGACAAAATTCAGGGCTGTCCTCACTAGGAGCCCTTCATCTAGAGCAACACCCATGCCAATCAACTGGTCACGGATAGCTTGGAGTTTGAAGAGAAATGGATATATCTCTTCGCCCTTCATCATTTGGAACATCCACATCTGATTCTCAAGAAGCATTCTTCTTTGAATAGAGCCTCCTTGGTACATCACCTCCAAAGCCTTCCACATAGCATTTGCTGTGTTCTTACCAACAATATGTAGAATCACGTGGTCCTTGACTCCGTCTATGATCAATCGCTTTGTTCGTGCTTGATTTTCTTCATACTTCTTGAGTGGATCTGCATCAGCTGGTACAGCAAGTGTCTACTCTGCATGATCTTTGAGACCATACTCATCCAAAACTGAGAGGATTCTGGCCTTCCAGATGACATAGTTGGACATGTCGTCCAATCTGTCTTGATCCCTCCATCCATATTGAGCCATCTTTGCTCAGATCTGAAGAAAACAATACTTCTCCCTCTGGATCTGGGTTTCTTGGTGACTAGAAATCCTCTAGTAACTGATTCTTGCTTGAAACTGACTTCTCTCCTAGAAATCTTCCACCAAAACTCAAATGGACAATATTCTCCGATCCTCCTGATTGAATCTCAGATCTGTTTGGCTCAGATCTGCTGAATGACTGTCTTCCTCCCACCTTTGTTGCCTTAGCTAGGCACAATTCTGCACCTGCATAATCTCTACCCCACCAGTACTGCTGAAGATCTGAAGCACTGCTTCTAGAACTTGGTTGAATTCTTCTGCAACAAGAGAAGTGACTGGATAACGTCCTCCTGGCTGGCCCAACGCAGTCCCAACATGGCTCAGAAGTGGACTGCATAACCCCAGACTGGGTGACATAGTCCTTAGGCTGCCCTGGGAAGGGTCTGCGTAAGCCTAGAGGCCTTTTGCAGCTTCAGTGCTGTCTCCTGGATCTGCTTTCCCTTGCTGCCAAGATGCCCTTTCCGGATTTGCTGCTTCTTCTTCCACACTCCAGAAAAACAATTCTTTAGCTGATTGCTGGAGATTCAACTTGATCTGCTATCCCTCTGATACCATGTGAAAATTCTATTGTAGTGTATTGGTTTATTTTCTCCTACTTGATTTAATTTATACAAGTTATTTTTAGAACTTAGATTCAAAAAATACCGAAAATAAACACAACTACAGCCTACACATGCAAATCATTTACTGAATAATTCACTCATGCAACAAAGTGACACATGGATTTTTAGACATAAGTCCCCGGAAAAACCCAAAGCGAGAAAACCGGTTCAGCAAATATGAGGGTTTTATTATTAAGTAGTTCCGAGTACAATTTTGGGTTCCAACCTTGGAAGACCCGACAAAGAATAAAAGATATAAATCTGCAGTTAACCTGAAGATTCTAGTGCCAAATATCTAACTAATCCACACCCTCAAATGGGATTTACAGGACTTAGCCCGGATTTGACTCTAGAAACCCTCAGTGCTGCTTCTGAAGCCCTAATGTTGCTCTGGAGGGACTGCATCAGCCTCTGCGTGGCTTTAGGAGGGCCTACATCACCCTAGGAGGGTTTACGTTGCCCCTGCACTACCTCCAATTGGCTAGCATCAGCCTAGCGTGGCCCTAGCTGCCTCTGCGTTGTCTCTACGCTGTCCCTGCTGCTCTGCGTAGCTTTGAAGCCTCTCTGCACTGTCGTTGTGGCTGCTCCTTTTGCCTCTTGCTGTCTCTTGGCTCTTGGAATCAGATCATTCCCTCAATCAATACTACCCCTCACTGCAGGAAATTCCACCCGAAATTCTGTAATATCCCGAATGGGAAATAGACAGCAATACAAGCATACGACAATATAGAAAATGCCGGAAATAGAACATAAAGCAAATACACATAAAAATGCCGGAAATGCTAAGCCATTTTATTAATCTGAGAATATAATGAGATACAATGGATAATCAAAATAAATGCACCTATCCTTGCTCAAGGCAAGTGAAGAACCCTCTCAGAAAAACGGGAAATGGCTACTACAAGAAACTGCATCCTAGCTGCTGGAAGAAACTGCCGTAAACTGCTGCTGCAAGAATGAACTGAAGCTAGGGGTTGATCCCCTTGCCAAAATGAGCTAAAAATCTGAGGATCACCTGTACTCACTGCTCCGGACAAAACCCATAAACCATATACAAAATGGACCACCTCCGAAAATCACCCCAGAAACCCTCCTCCTAGAAAAACGCTATCCCTCCAGGACCAGCGCAGACACCAACTGAAATAGACTGAAATGGGGCCACAACTCCTCAGGAAACTCACCAAATGATAAACGTTGAACCTCCACACCGGAATAGGCCTGAATCTCCCGCAGAATCTCTACCACCGAATAGCCTGCACTCACACCGCGTCTTCCCTCCAAGGACCGGCGTTAGGGCCACTCAATGGTCACCAAAGAAACTCCCAAACAAAACACCGCAAATCGCTAAAGATCGAAAAAAAAACCTGTCTTGTTGTGCCCTAAGTCCCCCGGGGCCAAGGGTGAGATCTCCGACCGAAGACACTCAGTCGCACTAAACAGTGCTGCAGACCGACTAAACAACCAGCGTGCTCAAGTAGACAGAAGTCTAGCTCAATATCATCAACAATATCAATAATGCCCCAAATGAGGAGGCTCCTCCCCCTTTTATAGCATTGGTTTCCCTCCAAAACCAACGTCCTCTCTCTCATTGGATCCTCCACGTGGTGTGTGGCCCCCCTTGGCTCCCCCCTTAAGTTACAACGTTGCATCTACTAGGGAAACACTTTATTTTATTTAAGTGAGTTAGACCCCTTTTCTCACTTTTATTTATTAATAAACTATAGTTGGCAAAACTATACAAAAATCAAATATTCCAATTAGCAGTGCTAATTAGGAATATTACAGTCTCCCCCGGCAAAACGTTGCTTGTCCTCAAGCAACTGAAGTGATGGATGCTGCAATGTCTCCTCGCTCTCCCAAGTGGCATCCTCATCCGGCAAAATTGTTTGTCCTCAAGCAACGCTTGAACAAGCCTACTCTCTAGCTGATGCTCCCTACCGATACTGCAAAATGTGCCTGGGTCCCACTGAAACCTCTCTGACCTCTGCATCACCCTGATACGAAGGGATATCTCAATGCCAGGATCCCAAAGTGACCTCTCACAGTACCAGTCAACCAATAATCCCCCCGGATCCCATCGCCACCATGGCCAATAATCGCCCAAGTCCCACGGCTCGGACTGTGCACTGCCTCTAGCTATGACTAATGCTCTAAGACGTGAAGACCACCAATAAGCATCAATGCTCCTGGGCTCCTGCTGCGTTGTACCTGTAGTTGCAAATGCTACCCCTCCAATTGCATACCCACTCATCACCTCTCTCCAATCCAAGTCATGACTCAATCCCATGCTGATCCTGCTCTCTTGAAATTGGGAAGGAGTCCTGAAGTAACAACAACTGGTGCCCTCCTGCCGACTGGGATCTGTAACATCTACTATGTCCAAGGGCCCCTGCTCCACTGTGCTCCCTACGAAGAATACCGTACCATCAAGAGGGTACCAACTCATGATCTCCCGCCAATCCATCTTGGAGGAAGCATCTGATGTAGCAACAACAACTGCATGCGGAACATGCCTAGAAGGTTGCCGCCAACTCGTAATCATCTCCCACTGCCAAACTATCACATCTACCTCCAACATCTCCAGAGGACATGGATCTGTAGCTGCTGTCATGGTACTCGGTGTCTGTGCATCTGACTGCTCCACCTCAAAGGATGACCCAAATGCTAGCCACATATCCCAGATAGGCTCAATGTGGGCACCCATCTGGACCTCACCCAAGGAAATGTCATGCCTGATGTCCATAGTATCCTCCTCTGTTGACTCAGGCTCCATCATGTGCTGCTCTAGCTGAAGCGTCACAAGAGACTCATCACCCAGAGTATCTCCTATACAGTCCCCTGACTGCTCACCCTGCACACTGTAATACAGCTGCAATCTACTGTCGTCATACCTGCATGACTGCTCTTGCTCCACAGAAGCAACCTCAACTGATCCTATGGACTCATATGAAAGAGAGTCCTCACCCTGGCATACAGAAGGAATGCCCTCCTGTTCTACCTCCGCCACCTCATCTGTATTGAATATGCCATCCACCCTCTCGATGAAGTGTCGATACAATGTCTGGAGTCCAGACGCATGCTGGGATGCTACCTCTGCTGAACCCAATATCCTCTGCTCATGCATGATCTCAACATGCCCCGAGGGAAAAATGATGCATGTCTCCCTCATGACCTGCTCCCCAAGCGTAGGCTCAACAATGACTAATGTGCCACCATTGCAAAGGATCATCTCATCCCCTAAACTGTGGCTGTCAACTAGTGTACTGACCCAGTGCCACTGCTGAGAAGTCTCTCGCCTAGTGTGCTGAGGGCCATCCAAATATCTTGGGTGTGCCTCACGGACCCTGCTGCTCATGCCCAAAGTGCCAAAGGACAACAACAAAATCAGTTGTGCCCATGAGTGATGTAGAAGAGTGTCGAATGTGTGAGTCCCCACAGATACCATCAAGTATCGCTCCTCTGTCTCCTCATCGATCCTGGGTGAAATACCCCCAAAGGTAAGCCCAGTGTCCCTGTCTGTGAGTCTCCCCGGATGCAATACTCTAAGACCCTGCTGTGCCGCGCCGTACGCCCTCGCAAGCCACCGGTCATCCATGTACTCCTCAACATGCCACTGCACACTAAGGCATACCCCTGAATACTGTTGGATACCCCATGCTACTGCTGTACCACCCTATACCGTCTCGTGCCCTGACTGTGTCCAGGAATCTGTCACTCCCCGCGTGCTCTCAATGTGATGTAGGGCACTCCTACTCCACAATGCAGTCCCACACACTACGGTACACCACCATGCAACTCCATGTCCACCGGCAATCCACTGCTCAATGATAGAGGCTCCCACACATCCCTGAATGTGATGACCTAGAGCTGTGCCTCTACATGTCGGACTACCACCAATCGGTAACATCGCCTCCACCGTCGCATCGCTATACCCGCCGACGAATGGATCATCACTCCAAAACCTCCTCGAGGGGTCTGAGAAGTGAATCTCCCTATGTGTCAGTAGTGTTACCCCTACTGCTCGGCTCTGCTGCGTCCTCTGTGCCCCACACAAAGGTGAAGAATCCTTGGCCCCATACAAGGTGCCATCTGGTGGCCTGCCAATGCCACTTCCTCCGACAAACTCCTGCCACGGTATGTTGACCACCCCGTGATCCCGTGTACGAGTGTCATACCAAAACAACCTAGGGAGTCTGCCCATAAACTGGTTGGCCACTGGAGCTGACCCAAACTCCCCTAGCGCATGCACATGCTCTACTGCTTGGCCAACTATACCCTCCAAGACACAAGCAACCAACCTGCCTAGGAAATGATAGGTGATCCCACCTAGATCCCAATGCCAATCTGGGGTTCCTGTAATCCCCATGCATAGAAACTCTTGCTGAGCTACACTCAGATCCATCACCATCTCCATAGCCCGCTCCACCGAGTACCAACTCAAAATCTCTCTCCATCCAACCTCAACATGTGGATGTTGTACCCTGTGCAACTCTGATCGTCTCATACCGCTATCCAAGTCAACATATGAGATCTGACTAGGTGGCTCTGCCTCTCTCTCTCCAACGGAAAGAGATGACCCAACAACACTGCTAGTCCCATCCATGCATGCCCGAAGGGGAATGATCTGACGCTGTAATGTGCCCTCGGGTTGTACCATCAGGGAATCCAGTTGTTCCCCAATGCGGGCCAACTTGGCAGCCGACTCGGCACAAGCCACTCTCATGCCCTCCAGCTCCATGTCCTGCAACAAAATGGCCTCCCGAACTGATGTGGCCTTCCCTTTCAAAACTCGAAGGTCTGCTCGAAGCCGATGATACCGCTGTCTGCGACCATCATCCAATACCTCTGTACCTGCTAGTGCCTCATCGAAGGTGGATACATCTCCTGACACTGCACCCATCTGTGTGCTGCTACCACCCGAAGACTCGGACGCGACTCCGGTCATCAACTCAATGGATGGCTCTACTGGGGTAGGCTCTACCTTCTCCACTACCACATCAACTGACCCGGCCGAGGAGGTCTCCAATGAGGGTGAATCCTGTGTCACACTAGGTGTAACCTCGGACTCCCTGCAACCCTGTGTTCCCTCATCCTCCAAGTGCGAGGTAACCATTTTAATGGTTTCCCTCTCCGATACTCGGTCAAGCTGGAAAGAGGTATCCAACTTGTCCACCCAAGCTTTTCCTGAGCGCCTGGATGACCCGTCAAATGTCGGTAGATGGAATCTGTCCACTGTGCGCTGCAAGCCCCCATCAAGTGAGCGCCTGTTCCCTCTGTGAAAGTTGTGAGGTCTACTATCACGCTGGAGCTGAACATAATCTTTGAATGAGATAAGATCTCTGATCGCCGGCCCACGTGCCAGGTACTCTGCAATGTAGGCGTCCATCTGGTCAGGGTCAGTCTCCGGCTCCCGCTGTGCTCCTGCCCCTATGTCTTCATCCAGAAAAGTGGGCATGGTAGGACGTGTGGGTGTATGTGATGCCATATGCTGAGTGGCATCATGCTTCGGCAAATGGTGGGATGTGCCTGATCCCTCACCAATCTGAAAACCCCTTGGGGTTTCCCGCTGCCTAACCTCTAGCGCAGTGAGTCTCTGTGACACATCCTGCATGTGTTGGAGGAGCGCCTCTCTAAATCTCCTCTCATCATCATCACCTGCCATCGGCTCTTTCTGCTATGTGTCTACAGGCTCCTCAGAAACTGCACGGCTGCTGCAAAACCATATTGCTGCTTAACTTCGACCTCCGATTTACCCACTGAAAACTACTCAGAAAATTCCAGGAATTTGGGAAGGTGCTCCTTGCCCAAAACCCAGAAAAACCCAGAAAACGTTTCTTCTAATTCCAACCTTCAAAATTTGACCCTTCATATTTTGGCCCTTTTCCAATTTCGTTTTTGGTACTGCAACTGCTATTGCTCTCCAAAATTCCAGCAAACCTTTGTATGATCTCTTTCCCAATGTCATAGACCACAGGCTGAGCCAGATCTATGCTCTGATGCCACTGTAATATCCCGAATGGGAAATAGACAGCAATACAAGCATACGACAATATAGAAAATGCCGGAAATAGAACATAAAGCAAATACACATAAAAATGCCGGAAATGCTAAGCCATTTTATTAATCTGAGAATATAATAAGATACAATGGATAATCAGAATAAATGCACCTATCCTTGCTCAAGGCAAGTGAAGAACCCTCTCAGAAAAACAGGAAATGGCCGCTACAAGAAACTGCATCCCAGCTGCTGGAAGAAACTGCCGTAAACTGCTGCTGCTGGAATGAACTGAAGCTAGGGGCTGATCCCCTTGCCGGAATGAGCTGAAAATCGGCAGACCACCTGAACTCACCACCCCGGACAAAACCCAGAAACCATATACAAAATGGACCACCTCCGAAAATCACCCCCAGAAACCCTCCTCCTAGAAAAACGCTGTCCCTCCAAGAACTGCGCAGACACCAACTGAAATAGACTGAAATGGGGCCACAACTCCTCAGGAAACTCACCAAATGATAAACGCTCAACCTCCACACCGGAATAGGCCTGAATCTCCTGCAGAAATCTCTACCACTGAACAGCTCCAACTCAAACTGCGTCCTCCCTCCAAGGACTGCGCAGTCACCCAATGAAGCTCAGCTCCTCAGCAAAACTCCCAAACAAAACACCTGCAAATCTCCTGCTAAAGACTGAAGAAAAACCTTGCCCGAGCAAGCACTCGAAGTCCCCCGGGGCCAAGGGTGAGATCTCCGACCGGAGACACTCAGTCGCACTAAACAGTGCTGCAGACCGACTAAACAGCCAGCGTGCTCAAGTAGACAAAAGTCTAGCTCAATATCATCAACAATATCAATAATGCCCAAATGAGGAGGCTCCCTCCCCTTTTATAGCATTGGTTTCCCTCCAAAACCAACGTCCTCTCTCTCATTGGCTCCTCCACGTGGTGTGTGGCCCCCCTTGGCTCCCCCCTTAAGTTACAACGTTGCATCTACTAAGGAAACACTTTATTTTATTTAAGTGAGTTAGACCCCTTTTCTCACTTTTATTTATTAATAAACTATAGTCGGCAAAACTATACAAAAATCAAATATTCCAATTAGCGGTGCTAATTAGGAATATTACAAATTCTTAGCAAGCCTGCCCTAGAATTCCAAATCTATTCCTCAGTTCTACAGAAATTGTGTGTCTTCACCTGACCCTCAAGCCTTTTTCTTATACTTTTTCGTTGAACCCTTCAACGACCGAGATTAAATCCTCCATCAATGGCTGAGATTAAAAGATTGCTTGATCCATGTGACTTTAGACAATTTCAGCACATGTGTTAATTAATTCACTTTAATTACTTTATTTTCCTAAGTTAGACTTAGGAAATCGATTAAAAATAATTAATTATTTGAATAACTTGAACACAACTTGAAATTTCTCAAATCCATTTCTGGGTCTTGTAGATCAAGTGTACTCTAGTCCCTCCACAAAACTTGGGACCTAGAGCACAAGTGATGCTACCCCAAATACACAAAAACTCAACAGTATGCCCCGCCACTCTACCAACCGTGAATCAATAAAGTTGTGGGTGGCCCCACTTTCAACTAGCATTGAAACACATTGTCCCTGGATGGTGCCTTGGACACGTAGTGTCAAATACTTGGGAACCCCTCACAAAGAAGCAAGGACTCCCCCAGTAGGTGCAAACGCTGCCCCTCCTGCTCCTAGGGGTGGAGGTGGTGGATAATCCCCTCTTTGCACTACAATGCTGCCTCCTGCCTCTCTCTCCTCATATGCATATTCTTCCCCGTCACTGTCGGAGAAGACCTCTATGTAGTGTGCCTTTCCTGCGACACATCGATGTCTCGGTGCCCATGGCTCCTGGCATGTGAAGCATAGCTTCCTCTGTCTCAAATCTCTTTGGGTATCATCATCCAAAGGCCCCTAGCCTTGGTTCCCCCTCGGAGGTGGAACCCTCGTGTCCTTCCCTTTTGGCTGAAAAGCTAGTCTCTGGGGGAAAGGAGCTCTGGTCCTAGGTAGCATCTTGCAAATCCTTGGTCCTCCCAACTGCATCCTGAAGTGTAGTAGGCCTCGTGGATCTGACTAACCCACGCAGAGGTTTTGCCAACCCATCAATAAACATGTAGATCCTCTTGGCTGAGGACAAGTCGGGCACCATCATCGAAAGTCTCAAGAACTCGGAAATGTAGGTTTTCGGGTTCTCGATCTGCCTGAGATTAGTCAGCTCAACAAAGTGCTCTTCCGGATCCCTTCGGTCAAACTGCTCCACCAGTTTTCGTGTAAACTCTGCATATGCTATCACTACTGAGTGACCCAACGTGGCCATCTCGTGGAACCACCAATCGTGGGCCTCTCCCTCAATGTGCAACACTACCAACTTGATGGCCTCTCCCTCTGCCATCTGATTGAGCTGGAAATAAATATCCAGCTTCTCCACCCAAGCCTTCGCCGAACATTTTGAGGACCCGTCAAATGTTGGCAAGAAAAACCTGCCCACTCTATGCTGTACGTCCCCATCCTATGTGTATCTACCCCCTTTGTTCTGGTTACAGGGTCGACCGTCCTTCTTGAGATGAACAAAATCATGGAAAGTGAGAGCTTCACCAAACTTTCGCCCATAGGACTGATACTCTTCAAAATAATCACCCATATGAACCAGCTCCGGCTCTTGAGGTGCTCCTGTCTAGGCGCCTGCAGTCAGAAATGTGGGCATTGTGGAACGTGGGGGAGTAAGTGACAACCTGCTGCGCTGTGAGCTACTTCTATAAATGGTGAGAAGTGCCGTACCCCTCTTCGATTTGAAAACCCCTTGGGGTTTCACGCTGTCTCTGGTTTGCGGTGAACTTCTTGCCCATCTCTTCGATCCTTCTCGATAGCTCCTGCACAAACTTTAGGAGGAGTTGCATGAACTCCCTCCCTTCATCTTTCTCCTCTACCATTGGTTCTTCCTCCTCTACGTCCACTACTGGAACACAGTCCCCTTCTCCAAAAGTGGTTTCAAGCCTCCGCTCTTGGTCCTTGTACTTCCTTCCCCAGTAAGTGATATATGGTTTTCCTGTCGGTGTCATAGACTAATCAGCTCCACAGGCTGAGCCAAGTCTATGAGCTTTGATACCACTGTAATATTCCGAATAGAAATAAACAGTAATACAAAGCAACATAAACAAGTAACTACAACAAATAGAGGGACATCATTCAAATAATGCAAATATGGAGAAACGCTGAGCCATTTTATTATATAATTGAAAGATAACAATGAGTACAAAGGTGTTCAGAATGATGGCACCTTGGCTTGCTCAAGGCAAGCTGGGAATACTCTCAGAAATGTTCAAGGAATGGTTGCTCTGTCATAGACTGCGTAATCTCCAGATGATGCTGCCGGACTGCTACTACTGCTAGAATGGAATAACTCTTTGGGGCTGTTCCCCTGCTCAGAAAAATTTGAAACTCTGGAAATGAGCTCTCCTCTAATAACTTGGAAAAAACCTAGGAAGGAATCCTGGAATTTGACCTCCCTTGGAAAATAACGCACTCCCAGTGAGTACGCTGGCCCTGAATGATAAATCTGCAAATGATGGCCTCCTCCTGCTACAAAATGATGATTAGTGAAGGGCTGGTCCCTTCACACTCTCCTCGGGCTGAAATCCCTGATATCTCCTCACTCCCGGAACTGCCTCTACCACAAACTGTGTAATCCCTCCAAGAGACCGCGTTGTCCAAGCAACTCCGTGATCCTGGCTGAAGATGTTATGGCTCTCTCTTGGAAAATGATGAATAGAACTCCTCACTTGAGCGAGCACTCGAAGTCCCCCGAGGCTAAGGTTGGGATCTCCGCTCGGAGACACTCGGTGTGTTGAACAACACTTGCAGACTTCGCTCAACAACAAACACGTGCTCAATGTCAAAAGATAGAAAACAAAGATGCATAATAGAATGAGAGAATGAGGAGCCTCATCTCCCTTTTATGCTTGAGAGCCTTGCTCTCACCCGGGCCCCACTAAACTGCGCTGTCCCTCCTTAGCCACGCTGTCCCCTCTCAACTGTGCTGTCATGGGCCCATGCTGTCCACATTGCCTCTTCCCTCACGCTGCCACTAGGCTCTCATGGGCCCCACATTGTCCTTTAATATTTGCCAAAGTGACTTTAGCGAAACTTTATTTCCCAAGTGTGGGTTATGGGTCCCATCACTTATTTTTATTAACTGATAAACATTGGAAAAGAAAAACTGGCAAAATTAATATTTCCAATTAGCTGCTGCTAAGTTGGAATATTACAGGTTCCCATTCAGAAACCTCGTGTGCTAAACAACATTGTGTAGACTTGGCTCAATATCTCAAGCATACAAGAATTCAATCATCAAATTAGCAAAAGTCCCAAAATGAGGCCTTCTCCTCCTATTTATCTTTGAGCCCCTCCTCACTCCATGTGGGCCCCATAATTCGACCCCCTTTGTTTTTCTCCTCCCCCACAAGCTCAAATTTCTCTGAGGGGTAAGTACTTCCCTTTAGAGTGCCCCCCACATTCCACCTACTTCCAATTTTCCTCCTTTTCCTAAGTCAAACTCCCCCTTTTCCCACAAAAATTCAGTGGGGTCCTCTCAACCCACTTTTCCTAAGTTAAATACGCTAAAATTATAAAAAATGTGCAAAATGTATTACTTAGCAGAAATTTGCAAGTAGGAATATCACATGTAATATGAGTGTTTTAGAGCTTGTTCTAGTGGATACACTATTTATTGCAGAAAGCTATGTATCCATCCCTCATTATGATTACTACTATGCAAACAAGGGACTTTGGCTCATGGAAATTATAACATCTACATAATCTCGTAAGAAAACTTGCATTGGCTCTTCACTATGATTCAACTTATACACTTGAGCACCTGATGCGAATTTTATTTATTTTGTTCTGTTGTGTGCAAAGAGCTACTCATGCTTAAATTTTGGAAAATATCTTTATTGGTAATCTAATTGCAATGATACTAAAGTTTGTTGTGGGTGTTGACATACTTGGTTTCTTTGTTTCTTTCACAAATTTTTGGTGAGCTTTATTCTATTAAAATAACTCTATATGGTGTGTGCCATTTCGTCATTTTAAATTAGGACGTTAGAAGTGTTTGTAAGGAAATTTTCTTGTAGTATGCTATTTATAAAGCTTCCTTTTCAATATAGAGACATCTCTTGATTAATTTATTGCTAAAATGAATATTGCTAGCTTGGATGTGCCCTTCCCCCCCTTAATAATCGATTCCTTCATTCAATTATCTATTATAAAAGGTGATAGTTATGAATTAGAGTAATCAAGTTGTTTGTTTGGAATTTACCTCCTTTTTCATTGTTACAGGTTACTAGAGCATTTGCGGTGTGGCATAAAGTTGAAAACACTGCTAATAAGAAGGGTCATTTATACCACATGAACACCTCATCATTGCGAGTACAACAAAGATGTTGGAAACACATTCGTTTCTGTTCAGTTGGAAGAGCTCAATTGAATGCTAGCATCTCTACCATGGCCTCTCCCTTACAAATTGAACTGGTGCGAATATTTTTATCTTGACTTGGTAGTTAAAACTTAAAAGGGTGTTTTTTTAAAATTGTGAATTTAGAAATTTATCCACTAGGGAGAGACCAATGTTCAAGATACTCTGAAGTGAACTATTCTCATGTCATTTGTGTCCAATTGGAAGAAATCATTTGTATTCTAGCATGTTTGTCATGGCATCTTCCTTGCAAGTTGAGCTGGTATGACCATTTTTTGGCTCAGTTTTGTAGTTTAAAGTTGTATTATAATTAGTATTTTTTCTAATCATGAATTTACAAATTTATTCATTTGTGATAGACAAATATTCAAGATAGTGCAAAAAAGTGAACTATTCCATGTCATTTGACATCAGTTTAGCTAACTGTCTGAAATATTCATATCTATTTTCTAGTCCATTTTTCGTTACTTCATCCGAATTTTGTTAATTTTTATAAGGTGGGAATGCATTCATGAACATGAGGGTGAGGAGAATATGAGACTTGTATTTTATTAATGCTATAGCTATAACACAACAAAGGCATAGTATACTCTTCACATTTTATGTCTCTTGTTACACGTTCATGACACCCTAGGAAGTTATGGTGGTTCTTAACACCTAACTCTAACCATTTTATTTTTAAATATGATTTTTATCATACGATACTAACCTAGTGTTTATGTAACTTAACCACTAACATTAATAGTAGTCCTTTGTTACAAATGTTAATACATGACTATACATTAGCATAGTATTGGAGCTCACAGTTTTCTTGTCACCCCTTTCAAATGAAAGATCCCATAGGCTAATAAAGCTCTGAATAATACACTGTTTATCAGCCCCATTCAACAGAACAACCTATCTCCTTCTGCTGTCTCTGGAACGACCAGTGGTGTTAACTCTATTATCTTGCCATTACTCTCTTTTTTGAAAGTAGAATGAACATCCTTCTACAGTTGCTATGAACTCACTTAGGCAGTTGTCATTGAACATCCCCTCAAACTTTCCTTATACTAGGAGGCCCACCAAAGAGGCTATATTTAAGCTACTAACTATCCAAGACAACAAGTGCCTTAACTCCTTCAAGTCGACCTCAAAAGAATAATGGAATATCTCAAAAGGACACGTCAATTCACTCACACTTCATGTCGGCTTATTATGGAGCCTCCAACCACTATAAATAGGGGAACTCGACATCATTTCAGCAGAGAATTTTGGTCAAGGTCTGCAATTGAAAGAAGTGCGAAAAGGGTAAAGGAAGGCAACCTATAACCAATGAGTGAAAGAAGAAGAAGATTGAACTATTTCAGATCTGTTTTGGGATCTATCTTGTCACACGTGTGAGGTAAGGAGGCAAAATCTGTTGCAGAAGAAGCCGAGGATATTGTAGAAAGGATCCAAGGTTATTAAGGTTACTTGAGAAGCCAAAGTCATCAAGCGAAAGCATATGAGAGACTCTGCCCCCAAGCGAAGTGGTGATAAGGTGCAAAAGTTGGTTATTATACTTCTCACATGCTGCAACTAGGGACGAAATAAGGTGCAGGTCTGAAGCAGAAGGAAGCAGAATTTGAAGGGAAGTCGAGAAGGAGGAAGGAGTAGAAGTTTGACTAGTGTTGACTTGGACTTGGAAGAGAAGCAGTGGAAGGAACTTGTGTCTTGGTCTTGGAGAGGCAAATAGGTCAAGGGTCTTGGTCTTGGTATTCGTCAATTGAAGTCTCTATAAGAAGAAGAATTTGTTTGGGTTTTCCTCTCAAGTGAGAGAGGTTTTGGCCCTCACTAATCCCCTACATTCTATATCTCTTGTCTCTTTATGGTTTATGCATTGGTAGTTGTTTGATGAAAGAACACTATAATAACACAAAGTTAAAGAAGATCCTCATCTAAGAAGTAAAAATCATTCACAAGCAGTTATCTAAAAAAGAGAAATCATCTAATTACAAAGCCCTATATTTCTCAACACAAGGTCCTTGTGTTAATCACTAAAGAGGTGCTAGGCTCCTCAAGTTAGGTGAGAAAGGTGGTCCTATTATCTTTATCAACCAAGCTTATGCTTGGAGGTAAGTTATTTAATGCAATTCTAACCTTGGGATGATTAATGCAAGATTATTGAGTGTTCTTGAGTTAAGATTGTTTAATGATTTTAAGTACTTAGCTATAATTATCTTATGACAAGAGTACTTAATTAATGAATGGAAAAGCAATCTTAAGAACAAGAATATGTGCCAAACTAACAAGTACCAATAAGAGATATCTATGATACAATCAATTACCAATATGCTCAAGATAAAGATATTAACCAAGTAAAGAGACGAGAACCTATCCACTTATAATAACTAGCCAATGATTTAAAATGGCAATGATGATTACTCCAAAGAGACAACAAGACTATCATTACCCTTGTACAATTAGAAGTTTTTCAAGATATTTAAACAAGATAAATGGCTATATTACTTAACACCAATTGTCCAAGAGATGTTCAATTAGATTAGAAACCTTCAAGTAAAGAACACTTAGATGCTAAACATTGATTAGCTTCCCAATTAGCCAAGATCACAAATTGCTCAATGATATTCCTTAAACACAATTAGAATAAGCTACTTCAATTAGATTAGAGACAATTAGATTTTAAAAGGACAATTGATGTAGCTTAAACTATTCAACAAGATATCATTCAAGACTTAAAATGCTTTAGAAGGTGAGCTTATGTCCAAATTGAAATTAATGGAACTCACAAGAGAAGAGAGCATTAGATACTTCAGTTCTGTTTGGGACAGTTTGACTAGCTTGTGGACCAAGTTTGACTTGGAGTTTTGACTTGCTTTGACTTGCATAATTTCGATTTTTGGAGGCCGAGTTTTTCTATGGAGTGTTGATTTTTGGGTAGCATCGGATGTACTCTAGCTCCAAAACTTTGTGCAGGGGCTAGAACACATGAGATCTCCAAGACCTAAAAATCGTTTGGAGAAATTCCACTCGGAGCTTAAGTTATTCAAATAATTAATTATTTTAATGGGGATCCTAAGTCTAACTTAGGGAAATTAAATAATTGAACTGAATTAATTTAAACATGTGGGTGAGAATGTTCTAAGTGACAAGGATCAAGACTTTTTCAATCTTAGTCGTCAATTAGAGATTAGACCACAACCATTAATTTGTCAACTGGAAAAGTATTAAAGGAAGGCTTGGGGTCAGTTGGAGAACACACACAGAGTAGCAGCACTTGAGCTAAGTCGAAATTCTGGGGCGCGGTTTGCTGAGAATTTCGGAGTGAGCTTGCAGTGCAGTGAGGGGCAATTCGGCAGCGGGATTTTCATCCAAGGCAGAGAATACAATAATAGAGAGGCAGATAAATACTAGAGAGGCAGCGCAAGCATAGGAGGGTAATGTAGAGCCAGCAGGGCTCACGCAGAGGGGACGCAAAGCCATAAAGGGTGACGCAGTCACTCGTAGAGCTGCGCTAGGGTTTTTGTGGGGTAGATTGGGCAACCATCCGACGTTTTGATTTCTGAGCCGGGAAAGCTCACGGAGAGGGTGACACAACTCCTGGAGAAGGTGACGCAGTCCAACTTGCTGTAGTCGTCACTCAGTAGCACTTGGAGACTACCAGTCACCTATGGGGTTTCTTCATCCAGTAGTTGTATCAACCATAATATCCGTCTTCGGATAGAGGTATTTCTATCGAGGATTTTCTCTATTGGGTGAGCCACATTGGCACCCTAGTTTGTATTCACAAATCTGCTTAATAATAAAACCCTCAAGAGTTGCTGCACCGGTTTTCCCGCATATTTTTTCCGGGGACATTTGTCTGAAAAATTTGTGTCCTTTGTCTGCATGGTTGCTTATTCTTCAGTACTTGATCTATATAATTGTGTAGGCTGCAGTGTATTTACTTCAATGTTTTCATGAATTATTCAGAAAATAACTTGTTAAGTTAAATAAACAAGTAGCAGAAGTAAATCAGCTTTACTGCAGTAGGATTTCCGTTTAGAAGATTCATAAATTTTCACATAATATTAGAGCATTTGCAGATCAGGAAGAGGTGAAGCCATCAGCAGAAGACTGAAGATAATTTGCTGCAGGAAGGTAGTTGTCCCGAGTGACAGCGCAGATCCAGAGAAAGGCAAGGAAGGGTGATGCAATCAACTGTCGAGCTCACGCAGAGCCTGCGTCAGCCAGGAGAGGTGATGCTATAGTTGTAGTTGTGGCAGCATAGTGTTTGTTGGCCCAACGTAGGGGTTTCGAGCCTCTGTCTTTCCGGTTGCTGTGGCTGGAAGTGTAGATCGTTTTTCTTCAGTAGTTGCTTGTGGGGCATTGTTTCTGTTGGTGCAGAACAATGTCTAGCGGGGCGTGGCAAAGTAAGGGGAAGCAGTTCCTCAACGAACTTCTTGCCAAGGAGTCTAGATCCAGTGCTAATCAACAACAAAGAGTGATCGGAGAGGGCTGATTCGACATTAGTTGGCGGAGGATTTCCGGGAGGGAAATCGTTTTTTAGAGGGAGTGAGTTCCTTAGTGAGTTTTTAGCGCCAAGAAACTCAGATCTGAGTTTGATGGGGCAACAACAAAAGAAGAAGAAAACCAGTTCGACATCTTCAGTTGAGTAGAGATGGCCACACATGCACTGAGGGATCAAGACAGGTTGGATGGAGCATCCAACTTTTTCATCTGGAAGGCCAGAATCCTGTCAGTACTAGATGAGCATCGTATCAAGCATCTCGCCGAGAGCGCAGTTGTTGTTCCTGTGGATGCTGATCCACTCAAGAAGTATGAAGAAGCTCAAGCGAAGGCTAAGTGCTTGATCATGGACGAAGTCAAGGATCATGTGGTCCCACACATTGCTAAGAAGGAAAAAGCACATGAGATGTGAACTTCTTTGACCACGTTGTATCAGGGGACTTTTGTTCAGAGAAGGATGCTTCTTGAGAATCAGCTCCAGTTATTCCAGATGCTAGAAGAGATTGACCCCTTCCTCATCAGATTGAAGGTGATCCATGATCAGCTGGTTGCCATGGGGGCCACACCTATTGAAGTTTTTGTTAGTGTTAGTCTTTGCATCCTCTCACTATTGATCAAATGGGCTCTTATCATGTCCTGATAGGGTCTCATAGTCAATTTTTTGTCATTTAATTAGGTGTTCAAGCAAAAATTTGGTCACTGGGTATTAGGTTAGGACTATTTTCCACTCCTTCCAAAATTTTTAAATTGTTGGTCCATGTCATCACTCATCTGCGTGTATCATCATTCAGAGATTGTCATCATCGTTTCAGCCATCATCACCATGATTTCATTCAATTTAGTGTCTCCATTAGGTCATTAGGGTTTCAAGGTCACCAAAACTCTCATTTCATGCATAAAATCCAACAATTGGAGCTTCAATAAATTTTGATTTCAAAAATGTAATTTTATGTTTCTATATGTAATAAGTACTTCATGTTCTTAAAAGCTACAGTTCAAGGTTTAAAAAAGATTCAATGTTCCAAATAAGCCACAAAAGTTTCAAGGTTACAAATTCCAAAGGTTACAAAGTTCAAAAGAATGAAAGTCATGCTTGAAAAAGACATGTGGGGCCCATCATCACTCAAAGATAGTCATTTCATGTTTATAAAAAGGCCAAAAAGACAAAATAGAAACTCATTTGCACTCTATTTCCTTCCTAGCATCGAGTTCTCATCCATCATTTATCATTTCCTCACAAGTTTAAGCCCATACATTTTCAAAAATCGTGTTTTGCCTCCAGTCACTGCGCTTTTCCTTCTGGCGCTGCACTTTTTGCAGAGGTGCTGCGCTTTGTCTTAAAAGGCTTCTAAAGAGTTGCAGAAGGTCTCCAAGCTCAGCACAAGCTTTCACAAGGGTAAAACAAGTAAGTTGAAGCACTCCACATCCCCTTTCACTCAGTTTCTTCATTCCTATGGTGGAAAACTTGCAAATTTTTTCCTACGCTACGCTTTTCTTGAAGACTATGTTTTTCTAATTTGCAAACCCTAGAATCCCTCTCTTGCCATACCCTAACCTACTACCCACCCAAATACATCCCTAAAACCGTAAGCCCCTCTCACTTTCATTTCATAAGACCTATCCCCAAACCCTATCCCTACTTGCTGCTTTTTTTGGGCAACCAAGAGTATAAGCTTGTGTAAAAATTCCCTAGCCCTATTCCCTCATCCTTTTAATCTCCCTCCACTTCCCTAAGGTCCCTAACATCCCTCCTCACCTCTTAAATTTTTCCTACACTCATCCCTACTTCCTAATCCCATCATCCCATTCCTTTTTTCCTTTCCCCTGTTTTGCTCCTAGGGTTTGCTATCATAGTCTACTATGGAGGAGGAGAAGAAAACTTATAACAAGGGTGGCAAAGTGTCAAGATATGAACCATCAGATACTCGGGAGTTGTTGTCATCACCACTTGCAGTCAACTGTTTTCAACATATTGGGTGTTTTGAATTTTGTGAGTTGGTCCAAAAAGTGCAATATCATCCTGAATTGACCAGATTGTTTGTCATCAACCTCGAGAAAGGTCAAGTCATTATTGCAGGGCTAACATTCATTGTATCCACTGATATAGTTGCAGAGGTCACAAGGATACCTAATCAAGGTGAGAAATGGTTCAAGAACCAAGACCTAAAGATTCAAAACTACAAACCCTAAATCTATATACCTAGCTTAATATCTTTCATGATCCAGTCAAATTGGCTGTAAATCTCATTGAGAGAGCCCTCTCAGCCTCGTAGGGCTAGCTACTAGGTTAAAGTGGTCTGTGGTTACCTTTGATGGTCTCCTTCTCAGCCTTCGGAGAATTGGTGGAGTGCTAACAGGTCTTATGGTGAGGACTACTCTGAATGCAGTTTACGATAAGTGGGAGAACTTTGTCCAAGGCATTTTGGGCAGAGCAGCGCTTCCAAGTTGGGAAAACATGTGGGCAACTCTTTGACAAGAAGAGATCAAGAGGATGACCAAGGAAAGCATGAGCAACAGAGGGATCAAGATCAAGAAGGAGGAGGAGGAAGTTGTGGCTCTCGCATCTAAGGGACAACATGGGCAATAGAGGAAGAAGAAGAAAGACCTTTCAAAGGTCAGGTGCTTCAGGTGTGGTGAACTAGGACATTTCGCCACACAATGCCCTAAGAAGAAGAAGGGTGAAGACAAGTCTGATTCAAAGACTGTGGCAGCTAAGGACGATGATGGAGATGATGACGATGTGGCCATGAGTGCTCATGTGCCTTGGGATAAGAGGTGGGACGACATTGATATGTAGTTTTTTCAAACTGCAGTGACAGGGCAGGATCCTTGATGTGCCCAAACTCTTGGATCACATACGAGCTACGGGAGCCCTTAATGATAGTAGCAAGATGACTAGAGTCAGTTGGTGTAAGGGATGATGGAGCAGCATTGGCAGAACTAGAACGCTGGATATTGGAGCTGCGCAGAGCAGAGGTAGCAATAATGCAGAGGTTGATGGACTTCAACAATGCAGAGGCAGTGCTTACGTAATGCAGAGCAGCAACAACGCAAAGGTACCAGAGGGACAACGTAGATTAGCAACAGAGGGTGATTCAGTATCAAGGTGCACAAAGGCTGACTTGTATGTCAGGATTTTTGAGTGATGTTTTCAGTTGCTTACTTCTCAGCAACTGAGTTTTAGTGCAACAATTAGCAGTGGCAGTGCTATAGGCAACATGATGCAACATTTTGAGTGGGAGTTGCAGTACAGATGAGGCAATGTAAGTGGCAGTTACATGGGCAGCAGTACAGAAGGCAACAACGGAGTGGATGAGGGGCAGCAGCCGAGCATCAACAACGCATAGGACCAATGCCGTGGATCAGGGTGATACTTCAGGTTGAAGTGTTGCTAGAGCACATCCCTCGCTAAGAGGGAGTGTTGATTTTTGGGTAGCATTGGATGTGATCTAGCTCCGAAACTTTGTGGAGGGGCTATAACACATGAGATCTCCAAGACCCAGAAATCATTTGGAGAAATTCCTCTTGGAGGTTAAGTTATTCAAATAATAAATTATTTTAATCGGGACCCTAAGTCTAACTTAGGGAAATGAAATAATTAAAGTGAGTTAATTTAAACATGTGGGTGAGAATGTTCTAACTGATGAGGATCAAGTCTTTTCTAATCTTAGCCGTCGATTAGAGATTAGACCACATTCGTTGATTTGCCAACTGGAAAAGTATTAAAGGAAGGCTTGGGGTTAGTTGGAGAACACACACAGAGTAGCAACACTTGAGCTAAGTCAAAATTCTGGGGCGTGGTTTGCTTAGAATTTCAGAGTGAGCTTGTAGTGCAATGAAGGGCAGTTCGACAGCGAGATTTTCATCCTAGGATGAGAATACAATAGCAAAGAGGTAGATCAATACCAGAGAGGCAACATAGGCATAGGAGGGGTGACACAGAGCCAGCAAGGCTCACACAGAAGGGACGCGGAGCCAAAAAGGGTGACACTGTCACTCATAGAGCTGCGCTAGGGTTTTTGTGGGGCAGATTAGGCAACCATCCAACGTTTTGATTTCTGAGCCGGGAAGGCTCACAAAGAGGGTGACACAGCTCCTGGAGAAGGTGATTTAGTCCAGCATGTTGTAGCCATTGCCTAACAACACTTGGAGGCTGCGCAGTCACCTGTGGGGTTTCTTCATCCAGTTACTGGATCAGCCATAATATCTTTCTCCAAATAGAGGTACTTCTGTCGAGGATTTTCTCTGTTGGGTGAGACAAATTGGCACCCTAGTTTGTATTAGAAAATATGCTTAATAATAAAACCCTCAAGAGCTGCTGCACCGGTTTTCCTGCATTGGATTTTTCCGGGGACATTTGTCCAAAAAATTTGTGTGTCCTTTTTCTACATGGTTGTTTATTCTTCAGTACTTGATCTGTATAATTGTGTAGGCTGTAATGTATTTACTTCAATGTTTTCATGAATTATTTAGAAAATAACTTGTTAAGTTAAATAAACAAGTAGGAGAAGTAAATCAGATTTACTATAGTAGGATTTATGTTTAGAAGATTCAGAAATTTTCACATGGAGCAGCCTGATATTTTCTAGGCACTTTTGATTGCTGTTGACCATTGACTTTGACCTCTAAAATCTGAAGTTTGACTGTAGGTATCTTCTCTCTCCTTGGACCACGTTTGACTGAGTTGTTTCAAACTATTTTGACTGAGGTTTGACCTGCTTGGAAGGCCGAATATTTTGAGTGCTGACCAAGCCCTTTTGGAGGAGCTTGGTCATTGACTTTTGGATTGGTTAGGGCATCTTTGACTACTGTTGACTTTGACAGAATTGGAGACTTTGATTTGTTGACCAAATTCGACTTTGAGGCTCATCTATTGATTATTGGTTGGTAGATCTCTTGGATAGACAAACAATTGACTTTGACTCTTTAGTTGATGAATTGAATCATTGTATCTCTCTGCTGAATATTTTATGACAATCTAAAAAGAAGAAGAATTTGAAAGGGTTTTCCCCTTTGTGGGGTTTTTCCCTCGTCTTTGACAAAATCTTGTCTCTCTTGCTATTGCTCCTGATTATCTTCTATTCTACATTGCATTTACTGTTCTATTTTCAATTGCTATTTGTTATTGAAATATTATATTGATTTGAAATTGATTGCTAATTGAAGAAAAGATTGGGCTAAGTGATTGTAACAACATACAATAGTGGAACCCTACTGTTCTGAATATTACTTATGCAGAAACCCTACTGTTAAATCTGGTTATATTTCTCCTACTTAATCAAGTTATTAATCTGAAATTTCAGCATTAACAACGAAGTAAACACTAACAATTCTTCACAGATACAGATCTAAAACTGAATACACGCACACAGACAAAGTGACACAGTGTTTTCTGGACAATTATCCCTGGAAAAACCCAATGCGGGAAAACGGGTCTTCTAGCTACTGGAGGGTTTATATTATTATGTAGAATCTAAGTACAACAAATCTGGGCACCTTACTGGCTAACCCAACAGAGAAATATAAGATTTGCAGCAATACCTCTGTTTTAGAGACGGAAAACTGGACTGATTCACACCCTCAAACGAGATTTATAGAACTCAGCCCCTTTCAGCCTCTAGAAACCCCGATGCTGCTCTGAATCCCTATGCGTCAGCTCTGCTAGCCTTCTGATGCCCCTGCGCTGCTCAGGAGAGGGCTGTGTAACCCCAGACTGGGTGACACAGTCCTTACGCTACCCTCGCTGGCCCTACGTAAGCCCCGATGGCCTCCTACTGCCTTTGCACTGCCCTTTCTCGGCCTGCATAGCACCTGCATAGCGGCTGAAACCCTCTGTGCTGCGCAGCTGCTGCGTAGCCTCTGCTCCCTCTACACTGATTTGGTTGTTGCTTCTCTGCCTCTTGCTGACTCTTGGCTCTGGGATCAGATCATCCCCTTAGCCAATACTACCCCTCGCTGCAACTGAAACACTTATGGAAATTTTTAGCAAACCACGCCCTAGAATTCCAGCTTAGTCTCAGTGCTTTGCCTCTATGTACGTGTTCTCCAACTGACCCCAAGCCTTTCCTTTATACTTTTCTCGTTGGGAAACCAACGACCATGATCTAATCTTGATTCAACGACTAAGATTAAAAGAAAGCTTGATCCTTGTGACTTAAGTCATTTCCATCACATGTTTAAATTAATTACCTTTAATATTTTAATTTTCCTAAGTTAGACTTAGGGTCCTTAATTAAAAATATTAATTAGTTAATTTTCTCTTAAACCGGATGAAATTTCTCAAATCCCTTTCTGGGTCTTGGATATCTAATGTACTCAAGTCCTTCCACAAATTTTGGTAGTTAGAGTACATCCGAAGCTACCCCAAGACTCCACAAATCTCAACAAGAGCTTCTTCAAGTAGACATATCATCACCGTTTTTTTAAGAGTTTTGAAGTCTCAAGGCTTGTGAATTTTCATAAAATTTTAAAGATTTTTTTTGAGCCATTTTTGTCAGGGCCGTGAGCAATTTATGAGTTATTTTATCTATGCCATGAGCCTTTTGGAGATTGTAATTCATCCATGTCAAATTCGTAAAGCATCTGAGGGTTTAGAGCAAAATTGTTTGAGGACTTTGCAGTCAAGTTCTCAAGGAGATCTATTATCTATTGCCTCATTGATCTTTTGTAGCTTGAGTAGAGGATTTTTATTGTAAGGTTCCATATCATTTAGTAAGTTTCCTCAAGGTTGAAGAACTCTTATTTCTGTCTAAAGGGGTTTCTTTCATTGTAATATCATAATAAAAAATCTTTTGCTTGTCGGAGCTTGGGACTTTTCCCATGGTATTGTGAAAAATCCTAAATCTGGATTCCTATTGCAACAAATCTGAATTACTTCTCCTATTATTTTTCATAATTATTTCATTACAGTGAAATATCGAAGTAATTACTGAAGCAGTCTACACAAATAATGCTGCAGAATAAATCTAAGCGCTGAAACAAACTGAACGAAATACAATGAAAAACATCCACATTTGACGCAATTATTTTTGGACTAAGTCCCCAGAAAAACCCAACTTGGGAAAACCGATGTAGCAGATCTGAGGGTTTTGTATTATTAAGCAGTAGAATCTTGAGTACAACTAGGCTGCCAATATCTGGCTCACCCTTCAGAGAAATCTAGACAACAGAAGAAATGTGAGGTACACCTCACTCTGCAAATCCCTGGTTGATCTGAACAACGCTGGTGAAGCCCCTCTCTGCCACTGCGTGATGCCTACGCTGCAACTGCGTAAGCCTGCATGGGCAAGTTGAAGAACTGTGTCACCTCTCCTCTGCAACTGATCAAAGCTTATCTGAAACTGAGTTTTGGCCCTCCTGGCTCAGAAACCCCAGCTTCCAGCTATCTCCGGACTGATCACAAAAGACAATGCGTCACTTCTGTGTGGTTCCCTTTAGGAACTGAGTCACCCCTCTAGGTGACTACGTTGTCTCTCTATGCGTCATTGCTGCCTCTCTCTGAAATGTACTCTTGGTTCTCCTGAGCAGTTACTGCATCTGCTCCTCTCTAAAACTGATCACTAAATCAAATCACCTAGCAAACCCAGCCCTAGTAATTCGATCTTGATCAAAAAACTGTGTCTCTCTCACAAGCTCGAAAATGCTAAATGTTCAATGTACTCAATGTGTTTTCCATAGGCCCCTCACCCTCCTTATAATCTTTCGTTGACCCTTCAACGGCCAAGATTAAAACATAATCAAGGCCTAAGATTAACTGGGAGATTATCCATGACTTTATCTAGAAGGTTCACACTTGTTTTAATTAATACCCTTTAATTAATCATTTTCCCTAAGTTTAGACTTAGGAAAACATTAAAAAACAATTAATTAATTTAATTAAACCATCTCTAAGTGGAATTTTCCAAAACTATTTCTGGGTATTATGGAATACATGTGTCTTATCCTATATACAAAGTTACAATGCTAGAGCATATCCGATGCTACCATAAATCAACACTCCCTCTTAGTGAGGAAAGTGCTCTAGCAATACAACTCAATGTGCTGCTCTGACTTCTGGAACATCTGTTGTTGTGTTGTTGATGTTGCTCACCAACACTGAACAAAAAATGCTGCATCTGTACTGCTGCTGACTTTGCATACTGCTGCCAACTGCTACTGTACTGCAACTCCCTCTGAATTTTGCAACCATGCTGCTGCATTGTGTGAGCACTGCTCTTCACTACGCTGCACTACTATGCACTGCGTTGCTGCTGCTCATCTACTGCTGCTACTGCACTGTTGCTAATTGCAACAGAAAAACATCCGAAATTGGACAAGTAAAACTGCATCTTAATAATAAGACTGTCTGTTGCTAGCTTCTGCACTAGCTCTCTGAATATGCTGTGCTGCTGCTGCTTTGCACTGCGTGAGCACTGCACTACACTGCGCTGCACCGCACTGCACTAGTGTGCACTGCGCTGCTGCTGCTCAACTGCTGATGTTGCTTCTCCCTCTTTGTGCTGATCAGGCTCTAGTACTGCTAACCACTACATTGTTTTCTCATCTTCTGCTGCAACTATCCATCTTGCTACTGTCTTTAGGCTGCCGTAGCTCACATGTGATCCAAGAGTCTGGAAATACTTAAGGATCCTGCCACCTGTAGATTCTGGATCTACAACTCCAAGTCAACCCACTTCTCTCCTTTCAGAATATGAGCTAAAATAGCACAATCTGCTTCCGCCTCAATCTTGGTAGCTTCGACTTGAGGATCTTGCTTCTCCTCCTTGTCCTTTTTCTTAAGAGGACATTGTGTGGCATAATGTCCCATTTCCCCACACCTGAAGCACTTGATCTTGGACAAATCTTTCTTCTTCTACCTTTGCTGCCCCTTTGATGCAAGGGTTGTGTTTTCTTCCTCTTCCTTCTTGACTTTCGAACCGCTGCTGCCATCCTCAATATGGATTTTGAGGAGATCTCTCCTCAGCTCTTCCTGCTGCAAGGTTGCCCACATCGCTTCCCATCCTGGGAGTCTTTCTCTGCCCAAAATGCTTTGGACAAAGACCTAATAGTCTTCTGAAACATAGTTTAGTGTGAGCCTTACTAGCTCTGAGTCTCTAGGAGCTGACCCCACTGCTGACCACTGGTCTCGATTTTCCTGAATTCGAGACAGGAAAGAGTCAAAACGCTCTCCCTTCTTCATATTGGTGTTACGCATCTTCTCTTCCAGATACATCTTCCGCTGCTCGGAAGATCCTTGATATAGCTTTTCCAACCCTACCCACATTTCTCTAGCAGTGTCCTTTGCTGTTATGTGGGGTACGATGTGATCCTTCACACCATCTAGGATCAATCGTTTGGCCCTAGCCATGTTTTTCTTGAAGGCTCTCAGATGTGCTGCATCCAGTGGTTTTGCAGCTGCGTTGTCTATGAGGGCCTTTAGATCATGCTCATCAAGGAGAAACTAGATCCTTGATTTCCAAATAACATAGTTGGAGGAACCCTCCAATCTATCTTGGTCACGCAATCCATTGCTAGACATCTCCTGAATTGTTGATATCTTCCTCTAACCCTCTGCTCAGCTAGACTTACGTACTCCTTGTGGAGTAAGTCAATGCTTTTGCTGTTGCACAGGAAAAATTGAGTTTCTTTGAGTAAGAAAACTCTCTGAGGTCAAGAAATCCCAAATCCGTGCTTTTCAAAAAATTTCTGAAGCTTTTGCACCAACACTCACTGATGTGCAGCAACTGCGTCCTTCAGATACGCTAGTCTGCTACGCTGCCTCTTCTGCAACTGAAAAAGCTTACCCCTCTGTCAACTCTCTCAGAGGGAGCCTTTTCTGCACTAGAATGCCTTCCTGGCCTGGACAACGTAATTTTTGGGGGAGTCTGCTGCTACTTATGCAGATCCCAGTCTCTTCAGCGTTGGTCTGCTGCTTCAATCTTGTTTCTCCTGCACTTTATCTTGAATAAGCTCTGATACCATGTGAAAAATCCTAAATCTAGATTCCTACTGCAACAAATCTGAATTAATTCTCCTATTATTTTTCATAATTATTTCATTACAGTGAAATATCGAAGTAATTACTGAAGCAGTCTACACAAAATAATGTTGCGGAATAAATCTAAGTGCTGAAACAAACTGAACAAAATACAATGAAAAAAATCCACATTTGACACAGTTATTTTTGGACTAAGGCCCTGAAAAACCCAACTCGGGAAAACCGGTGCAGCAGATCTGAGGGTTTTGTATTATTAAGCAACAAAATCTTGAGTACAACTAGGGTGCTAATATCTGGCTCACCCTTCAGAGAAATCTAGACAACAGAAGAAATGTGAGGTATACCTCACTCTGCAAATCCCCGATTGATCTGAACAGTGCTGGTGAAGCCCCTCTCTGCCTCTGCATGATGCCTACGCTGCAACTGTGTAAGCCTGCTGGGCAAGCTGAAGAACTATGTCACCTCTCCTCTGCAACTGATCAAAGCTGATCAGAAATTGAGTTTTGGCCCTCCTGGCTCAGAAACCCCAGCTTCCAGCTATCTCCGGACTGATCACAAAAGACACTGCATCACTTCTGCATGGTTCCCTTCAGGAACTGCGTCACCCATCCAGGTGACTGCATTGTCTCTCTATGCATTATTGCTGCCTCTCTCTGAAATGTACTCTTGGTCCTCCTGACCAGTTACTGCATCTGCCCCTCTCTGAAACTGATCACTGAATCAAATCACTTAGCAAACCCAGCCCTAGTGAATCAATCTTGATCAAAAAGCTGTGTCTCTCTCACAAGCTCGAAAATGCCAAATGCTCAATGTACTCAATGTGTTTTCCATTGTAATATCCCGTTTCGGGGATATCTCTAAAACACGGCAAACTACAACCAAAGATAGACTGGGAGGGCATTTACCGGATATACCGCCTCTGGAAAGAGGACGAGATCCGGAGGCTACCTGGCCCTTTCCAGACTCTGTCTAAGAGTGAAAGATAAACACACCAAATGGTATAGAACTAGAATGCTCAAGAATATATAAAAATAACAATGCAGCAGACATATAATAACATAGACAGAATATACGGCAACTCATCCAGAAATATAGAGAGGAAATGCTAAGCCATTTGATTAAACTGAGAAATACAATGAAGTACAATAGGTGATCAGAGTGATGGCACCTAAACTTGCTCAAGGCAAGTGAAGAAATACTCTCAAAATATACAGGAAATGGCTGCTCTCTGAACTGCGTCCCAGCTGCTGGAAAACTGCCGTGTAGCTGCTACTACTAGAATGGACTGAAGTCTAGGGGCTGATCCCCTTGCCAGAATGAGCTGAAAATCTGCAATCCTCCTCTACTCACCAATCCCGACAAAACCCAGAAACCACATCAAAAATGGCCGACCCCCGAAAACCTCCAGAAAACACCCCCTTGGGGAATTACGTTGGCCTCCAAGGCTCTACGCAGAGGCTAAATGGAAATGACTGAAACACCGCCTCAAACTCCACCAAAATCCTCCCACAGGCAAAGGCTGATCCTCTGCTCAAAATCTCGGCTCAATCTCCTGCAGAAATCCCGATCCGGAGCACCTCCAAGATGGACTGCGTCCTCCCTCTCAGTGACTGCGCAGTCTCTATGAAAGCCCAGCTCCGCAACAAACCCAAACACCAAAACCTCTCACAAAATACTGAAGAAATAACCTTGCCCGAGCAGGCACTCGAAGTCCCCCGAGGCTAAGGGCGATATCTCTGACCGGAGACACTCAATGCACTAAACAGTGCTGCAGACAGGCTAAACAGCCAGCGTGCTCAAGAAGACAAAACGTCCAGCTCAATATCATCAACAACAGAATGAATCAAATGAGAAGGCTCCTCCCTCTTTTATAACGTTGGCCTTCCTCCAACCCTAAGGCCCATCTCCTCAACATAGCCTCCCTCTCTTGCCATGTGCTCTCCCTCTCCTGCACAGTAGCTTCTAGAGTATACGTGGGCCCCCTCTCTACGTGGTGCTTGGCCCCCTTGGCTCCCCCTTAAGTCACAACATTGTGCTACTAGGAGGGTGTTTTATTCCACTTAAGTGAGTTAGACCCTCTCCACTCACTTTTTATTTATTTATAAACTATAGACGGAAAAACTGAACAAAATCGAATATTCCAATTAGCTGTCGCTAATTAGGAATATTACAGTCTCCACCGGCAAAATGTTGCTTGTCCTCAAGCAACTGAAGTGATGGATGCTACAAAATCTTCTCACTCTCCCAAGTGGCATCCTCATTCGGCAAATTCTTCCACCTCACCAAGAATTCCCGAACTGTCCTGCTCCGTAGCTACCTCTCCCTGGTATCAATAATAGCCTCTGGCTGCAACACCAAATGCCCCTTATCATCCGTGGGTGGTAGCTCCTCTGTCACTGTCACCTGCTGCCCCAGCGACTTCTTCAGGCATGATACATGAAAAATGTTGTGGATCTTGCTGCCTTGGGGCAACTCCAACTCATACGCAACCTGCCCAATCCTGCGTATCACCCTGTATGGCCCGTAAAAGCGAGGCTTGAGCTTCTCAACTCCCTTCTGCTTCAGGGACAACTGTCGGTATGGCTGTAATCATAGGTAGACCAAGTTCCCTACCTCAAACTGTCTCTCCACCCGACCTTTGTCGGCATACTGCTTCTGCTGGTTTTGTGCTGTAGCCATATTGTCCTTGAGAGCTCGGAGAATGTCCTGACTCTCTTGGATCCAAATCTTGGCTCTAGGAGCCTTGCTAGCACCGAACATCACATCAGCAAAAGATAAGGAATGATACCCATACAAAGCATAAAATGGTGACATACCAATGGACATGTGATGTGTCGTGTTGTAGCAGTACTCCCCCAAATGCAACCACCTCAGCCATGCTTGCTGCTACCCACTGACATAGTTACGCAAGTAGCCCTCCAGCCACTTGTTAACTATCTCCGTTTGTCCATCCGTCTGTGGGTGATAACTGGTACTCGGTGTCAACTCCGTCCACACCAGCCGGAAAAGCTCCTGCCAAAATCCGCCCATGAAGCGGCTGTCCCTGTCACTGATGATGGTCTTAGGAAGACCATGAAGCCTGAAAACCTCTCTGAAGAACAGCTCGACCACCTGTGCTGCTGTGTAATGCGTGGATATGGTGAAAAAGTTCACATACTTTGTCAGCCGATCAACGACGACAAAGATACAATCCTTGCCTTGCACCATGGGCAACTCTATGATGAAGTCCATCGATATGCTCTCCCATTTTCCCTTCGGAATGGGAAGTGGCTGCAAAAATCCTGTGGGATGGCTCATCTCCCCCTTGTTTCTCTGACAAACATCGCATCCCTGATGTGCTGGAGTACGTCCTCCTTCAGGCCCTTCCATGAGAACCTCTCTCTAATGGCCCTGTAGGTTTTGGTAAACCCCTGATGGCCTACCAATGGAGAATCATGTGACGCCTGGAGTGTCTTCTTCTTGAGCTGAGACCCCTCAGTCAAGAAGATCCTGTCCCTGTAATAGATGATCTCATCAACCACCCTGTACCTGTCATCCGCTACCTGTCCATCCAGCACCTCACATGCAAATCTGTCTTTGGAGTACTCCACTAAAAGTCGAGCCCTCCAATCTGTATCCAAGCTCATAAGAGATAACATGGCTGGTCTACGTGAAAAGGCATCTGCTACCACATTATTCTTACCCTTGACATACTCAATGTCAAAGTCATATGCTTGGATCTTACTAATCCACTTTTGCTGCCTCTCCTGTAGCTGCTTCTGCTCCAAAAAGAACTTGAGGTTGTTGTGGTCAGTCCTCACCCTGAACCTGTTCCCTACCAAATACTGTCGGAATTTGGCCAGGGCATGCATGATGGCCAACATCTCCTTGTCGTATATAGAATACAACCTCTCGTGTGGAAGGAGCTTCTGGCTCTCAAAGGCTATAGGGTGTCCCCCCTGCATCAATACTACGCCGATCCCCTCTCCCGACACATCACACTCCAAGACAAATGGCTGCGTAAAATCCGACAATGAAAGCACTGGGTAGCTACTCATCACCTCCTTGAGCCTATCAAAGGCTCGCTGCGCTGTATCTGACCAACTGAATGCCCCTTTCTTCGTCAAATCTGTAAGGGGTGCAGCAAGCTGTGAGAAACTCTGACGAACTTCCTGTAATAGGTACATATACCAATGAACCCTCGAAGTTCCGTCACGTTCCTTGACTCCAACCAATCTCTGATGGCTCTAATCTTCTCCTCATGGACCCTCACTCCGTCCACTCCAATAATGTGACCCAAATACATCTCCGTCATCCCAAACTCACACTTGGAGAGCTTAGCATATAACTGTTGCTCTTCCAAGATGCGTAGCACTGCCTCTATATGCTGGAGATGCTCCTCCCAAGTCCTGCTATATATGAGTATGTCATCGAAGAAGACCAATACAAACTTCCTCAGATGACTACGGAAGATATGGTTCATGCAAGACTGAAAGGTGGCTGGTGCATTGGTCAGCCCAAAAGGCATAACCAAAAACTCAAAGTGCCCATAATGACACCTGAAGGCGGTCTTGGGAATGTCTTGTTCCCTCACGCGAATCTGATGGTACCCTGATCTCAAATCATTCTTCGAGAAGAACTTGGCTCCTCTTAGCTCATCCATCAACTCATCGATCCTGGGTATGGGATACCTGTTCTTCAGGGTCTTCTTGTTCAGGGCCCTGTAATCAATGCACATCCTCAAGGTGTCGTCCTTCTTCTTCACCAACACTACGAAAGAAACAAATGGACTCGTGCTCAGTTTGATGTGCCCAAAAGCCAGCAACTCCTGGATGGCCCGCTCAATGTCATCCCGATAGGCTTTAAGGTGCCTATAGGGGGTAGTGATCACCGCCAGAATACCCTGCTCAAGCTCAATGCTGTGCTCAAACCCTCGGTCCGGTGGCCGACCTGGTGGTATATCCCCAAATACTGCATCATACCTGTCAAGGATGGCCTGTATATCTGGATGAACTGCTCGACCAGTGGTCTCTGCCTTTGATGCCCGAACCTCAACCGCCCACTCTATGTCTCCCTTCTAGAAATCTGCCTCCATCTGGTGTGCCGAAATTGTCTGAGGTGGGTAAGTGTGCATCCCGCGGATCTTCTCATGCTTCCCGGTCTTCTTATCATCCCACTCCATCTCTAAGGCCTCCCAATCCGTGGTGACCTTCCCCAGAGTAATCAACCACTGAACACCCAATACCACATTGGTATTTGGTATGTTGACCATGAAAAAGTGATCGGTCACGGTGTAGGTACCCATCATCACTGCCAACTCTGGAGCATACCGGGCACACTGCATCGTCTAGGCTCCTGGAACCAAGACTGAAAATCCGTCAAAGCTCTCGGTCGGTATACCCCTCCGCTCGACCATCTGTGCATCAATGAGGTTGTGGGTCGCCCCACTGTCAACCAAGACTGATTCTCGC